>JAIVEN010000023.1:28467500-28796387 GCA_026686845.1 Adenanthera pavonina
TTTCTATTCAATTTTTTTGTCCCATAGCTTCTTACCAATGATTGAACTTCTATTCTCATGGGATTCCTTTGTTCTTTCAGCCATTGCATGTTGGATTTACTAGTGACAAAGGAGGAAATAATATAGCACTACACTGGTTTAGGCTCAAATCCAATCTCCACCATGTAAGTTTTATCTTTATCATCGGTGTTCTCCCCAAAATAGAGGAACAATCAAAGAAGGAAATGTCAAAATCATTCATGTAGTCTGATATGCAAAAATGAATTGAGGGGAAGAACTTAATTGAGTATACATATACTGTGTTGTTTTGTACATAATCAAACTTTAATTTCTTGTCATGTTTCCTTTAATCCTTGTTAAAGTCTCTATGATACATGTTTGTTTGTAAATAATAGAGGCCTGATATAGGCCAACATGTCAGGCTCTGGCCTAAGGCCTACCACACAGGTCTAGCGTGTTTAGCCAATGCTAGGGCTGACCTATCCTGTTTCCACCCTTATGCTCAAGTGCCTTAGAAAATCAATTTTGAGTTTAATGCCCATTAAGGAAGCTAACCCCTCATAGCTTCAGAGTAACAACAAAGGAAGATGTTAGTGATTGAGAATCTCAAAACAGAATTCGACTTCCAATAATAAAAACTCAATCAATGCCCAATTTGGATCGCAACTATGAGATTAATGTAGAAGGGACCTTTAGGAGAGTTTTCCCATCACCCGGCGCTTTAGAGCTCATAGTAACAACCATATACTAGTAGGCTGTTTTTTTTTTTTTTAAATTCTAATGTGGATTAGAGACTAGAGTAGAGTATATAATTTATTATAAATTCTTTTACCTGAATATAATTAACTAAGAGGGTCCAAAAGCAACAATAGTAGGAAACAAAACAGCAAATCAAATAAAGCAAAAGGCTTGACCCAAAAAAAGAAAAATCAAAAGGCAAAAGTGTGAAAAAGACAAAACAGGAAGAAGTAACAAAGCTAACAAAGCAGGCTAAAAAGAGTAACCCCATTGAAGCTCCATCCATGCATCCAGCATCTTTAGTAATAATCATTGAAAGTGGGGATTTAAAACCATTTAATTTAATTTTCGAATCATACAAATAAAGACCTAAACCATTTTTTCCGAATTACATAACTTTTGAATTTATTACAAATCATTTATTAATCTTAATTATTAATGAATATGTTACTCTCTCCAGTTTAAAATATAAGTCATTCTTAATTATCTCATATATATTAAGAAAAACTATTAAACTCATTAAATTTATCTTAAATTTCATTTATTTTCCAGATTTACCCTTAATTAGATATTATATCTTTGCAAACATAAATTATATTTATTTTTGTTCAAACATACTTGATAAGATGTATTTAAGGAAGAATTTATTTAATGATTAAAACATAACTTATATTTTGAATCATAAAAACTCTTTTCTTAGTGATTTATATTTGAAATTGGAAGGAGTCTGTTTTAAGATCCAACTTTTAATTCAAAGTTATTTAGTGAAATTGGTCTAAACCCTCATTTATTTGAATTAATTAGGAGATTGGCTTAAGGAAAAGTGTAATGTCGACAATGATGTAAACCTTAATTTTGGAATCATGTAATTCTTTAATTTATTAGAATTCACTTGTCAATTTTGAATATTAAATTAAATTAAATCTTTTTAATGAACTTTAATTCAAAATCAATTTGACTTCTCAAAACTTGATTGAAAATTACAAAAAATTAACGAATATTTAGTAAGAATTAGTTAATGATTATTTAATGAATTGAAAAAAAGAAAAATCGAATTTCAATTTAATTAGCAATATTTAAAAGATGGAAACCGAACTATATATGTCTTGGGATTTAGTTTGAAATCTTTTTCTTTTCAGGGAATTTTATATAGTGATTGAGAAAGTGTGTATGTGAAGTTTATCAATCGAGTAGATATCATATATTTCATATCTCTCTCGTTGATTAAAAAAAATAAAAATAAAATGATACAAGTGTTTTTGAAGACCGACAAATTTGAAGAGAGAAAATCCCAGAGCGGAAGCATAAGAGAACCATCCATCAGAATCGATACTAGAATAATATTATTGAATTCAGGTACAAGAATATCTATTATTAAACTCTTGGAATAAGCAAACCCAGAAAAGAAAAAAACTTAAAAAACAGAATATGATCATCATATCATGGAAAACATACCTTTTAAGTTTTAAACAAACCACTGAACTTAATTAAACTGGGTTTAATATAAACTTCAGTACTCCAAATAGACAGAAATTTAAATTCTAGATCACTGACTCCTCTTATTTGTGCTCTTTCCCATATATATATATATATATATATCTTATCAATTATGAATAGGGTTTGGTCCAGAAGGGACAAGCCGGCGAGCAACTGCGTAAATCTGCTTCATCTTCGACCTGTCCTTCCTGGAGTTCAAGGACCAAATGACAGCAGAATAACTCTGTATGAACATTGATGAAGAAAGCTTCCTTTCTGATCTTTCTTCGTCGTCGTGGCCACCAACAATGCGAGAGGCTGAAATCGAATTTCGCATTACTGATGAGAGCAGAACAATGAGAAGCAGAAGGAGAAATGCAGATTTTGGAAGGCTCATGATTGGCATAATGGAGGACAAGATAAAGAAATGAGAGATGAAGAAGAAGAAGCACTGGGTTTTCTGTGGCTGGTTAGAAGTCTAGGGTATATATAGTGATAGAGTTCCGAGACTGCAGCGAGGAAAATTGCATTTGCAAATGTTTTTAAAAATTGAATTAATTATTGATTCGATCATGATTGGATTTGGATGGTTTGTAATTAAGTTAGTATTTTTTTAATTGCTATTTAAAACATTATATAAAAATAAAAAATTTATCCATTTTTTATAACCAAAATTAATCTTTTAAAAGATCTGATTTTTTTAAGTGTTTCGAATTGAAGTAGAGTTCAATTTGATGATTTATTGATTAAATTGGAATCCAGTTTGATTTTGAAAATAATAAAAAAAATTAAAAAAATATTTAAATATAATTATTTAAAAAATTTAAATTGTTTACAAAGGTGATATGTGCCAAGCACATTCTATAACAAATGTCATAAAGTTGACTTTTCAACAACTTGATGATCATCCTTTTTTTTTTGGGTAATAAAACAAGACATGAGCAACATTAGCTTACTAGTCAAAATTTTAGAAGTCTTATGGAAGAATAAAAAAAAAAAGTCACAATTTTAGAAGTCCTTGAATTTCTTGAATCATTTTTGAGAAATCATTGGGCAAAACTGATCCTTTTAGACGTTGACTTTATTTCTGGGCGCCAAAACAAAGTCTGTTTTTAAATCACCAAAAAAGAAAAAAGAAAGAAAACAATACAGAAAGCAAACAGAGTAAGCAAAATTAAACAAACCTAGAAATACAAACTAATCCGAAATGAAAAACAAAAAAATTAAAACAAACTAATCCACGAAGCAAAAGAAAGCAAAAAAGCAAACAAACCTAGTAATGCAAATTAAGCAAACAAATCAAACAAAACTGAAAGCAATTAAACCTAGGAGTACAGCATATAAAGAAACAAAAACAAAAGGGGAATCATAATTAAGGATCAGCTCAGATAATTTAAATAGAGAAACAATTTTAATTATATTAAAAATTAAAAGATTGAGCATTGAAACTGAGAAAATAATTAGTAACATGGTTCTATTTTATAATAAACTTGCTGTTTCAATCTCGAAGTGTGATTCCAAAAAGAAAAAAAAAATCAAAACCCTAGTAGTTCACTCAAGCCCATCAGGATAACCAAACATTATGTTGTGCTAATTTATTAATGCTTCTGAGGAATTTGAAAAATAGACGTCTTTTACTTTCATAACCAACTGGAAGATTTACCTGTTTATGTTGTGAATTTTGTGAGCAATTTGCCTCTATCATGCTCATGCTCATCTAGTCATCTTTCTCATCGAATGAATTATCTAAAGGTTAAAAATTTCTCGCCATATAATGAGTTATCCTGACAATGCACTTCAATTGAAAGAAAACTTGAATATAGAGATTAATATTATAAAAATATGGCCAAATTAATAAGTTTGACTGGTAAATTAGTTCTGCGCATTCTAAAATTGTGTATTTTGAGCATGCTAAAGTTAGCTAGGTAATAAGAATGGAATGGGATGTGTATGAAAATTCAAGATTAAAACTCTCCTCATATAACAAAAAATGTGTATTTTGAAAATTAATAAAAGATAATAAAAATGATCTTTTTATTTTTTTTATATAAGTAGAACTTTTTTCATGCACACAAATGACAACGAATTTTTCTTAAAAAAAGGGGAAAAAGATAATTGAGGATCTCAAATAAAAAACATTCTTAAATCAGGATTTCCAATTGAAAATTTAATTTATCTTATTTGAAAATTCAGTTCATGATACTTGGAAACTTTCAAATGAGATCTTGATTGGGAAATATTTTTATTTCTGGGCACTCAATGTTCTTTTTCCCAAAAAAATAATACTTAATGTGATTACATATATACAGTGAAATAATAATGGGTAATTGCCTTATTAATTAATGTGATTAACAAACTAACGAATCAATTCATGTCCAACTGCTTTAGTAATTTAATGAACCTCCTGCTGCCTCTGTACTTGATTAAAATAATAATCAAAAGAATATCTACGTTGTCTAGATAATTCGTGTTGCCTTAAGTTCATTAGGACGCAGAATATCGAATTTAAGGTAAATCATTCGCCATTCTCAAAAACATTATTGTATATGAGCCCTCGTACCAAGTTGGCGCTCAAAATTCTGTCTTCTTGTTTTTGCTGCTCAAAATTGCTGAAATGTATAACAATCTGAAACATCACTTCAAAACACTCATACAAAGTTGGCGCTCAAAACAAGTGTTTAATTAAAGGGAGAAGAATAAGATTTCTTCTCCACAATGCATCCATAATCTGATTTCATTTGCCAGTCAGAAGTATCAGATTTCCACTTTTCAATGGATACTCTTAAAAGGTATAGATTTGCATCTTTCCCAACAAAACCAAGCTTCACAATCAAGGTAGCCATGGAGGGCTGCCCAACAAACAAAAGGTATAGAGAAACGAGAGAGAGAGAGAGAGAGAGAGAGAGTATTTAAAAGAGGTTAACATGCAACACCAGATTATGAGATTTATCAAGAATGATTTAAAAATCTACAATTTGAAACAAAAATGTCAAAACAATTTTTGGCTGAAAATAGAATTTTGATCCTAATAGTAAATTTAGGTCAACATCAAAGTTTGCGCTCATTGCTCCAAAGCCATAGAAATGCGTTATTACTATGGACACCAAGACAGTATACCAGAAACTTTGAAGACCAGGGTTTGTTCCCACTTATGGTGAGTCTTGCCTTTGGAGCGAAGTGCAGCTAGGAGTCATGGGAAACCGAAGATGGCACTACCATCAAATTTTGGGATGACCACTGGGTTGGAGAGCTTGGTCCACACAAGCACTTAGCGATTCGTGACATTGCACCTGAGTGTAGCAAGCATGTCAGGATCTTTGTGAGTTCTAATGGAGATTGGAATTGGAGTCTCTTCGAACACCTTCAATTGTTCTACAAATAGCTGGGACTGATAGGTTGAAGGTTGTCATGACGGGAAGACTAAGTCAGTTTATGAGATGGTTGAAGATTTGGACTGGGATGATGATACATCTACATGGGAACTAGCCTGTAAATGGAATGGTCCCCAAAGAATAAGAAAATTATTTTGGCTTGTCATGAAGGGAAGACTACTCACCAATGAAGATTGACCTAAGAGATCTTTCTGTTCAACAAACAAACTAATCATCATATTCACACAAGGTTCCTAAACCATACAAACTTCAATAAGTTATGACAGAAATGGAATCTGAACAAATCCCATTTAAGACAAAGATGATGATGATTGTGCAGGAAGAGAGGACGATGATTGAGAAGTCTTCTCTGTTCTCAGTTCCTTGACAACAGCAGCAAGTGCCTCAGGATTGACACCCAGGTCACAAAGGGCAATTAGAACAGAGAGTGTGTGACGGTCCAGACCTGTGTCAAGTATATTTGACATATGGAATGCCAGATCTAGTGATTCTCGTGCAGTTCGTGCTTCCTCTGGATTCATATTTCAAACCTGTCATTTTCATTTGAGAACAGTTAGCTTGATTTACCAATTTCACAAAACTATAATTTATAAATCAACAGCCTCTGACCTAATTTTGGTTTCTAACAGTTACACATGAACAAAGTTAGATAGATACTTGCAAATAAAACTACTAACAAAAGATTGATTGGCTCAGTTGTATTTATCATGAGCATAGATAAATATCCCAAAATCCCATGGTATAGCTGTTCATGATTCCCACACAGATTGAGGAAACTTGTGAAGCCCAAATGATTTCAATTATTTTTCCTTTCAATGGTCACGAACAAGCTGTTCATCACCAGTAAGGTAAAAAAGAAGGGGGAAAAAAACCAAAGAAAGAAAGAAAAAAGACTTCACATACTTCCCATGCAATGCAAAGTAATGCACACATTGAAAAGAGAAAACAAAAGGAGAACATTTAGCATGCTTCCTTTCCTACAAGTTGCTAACAGAATTAAAAGTATAAAGCACGAATATTAATACTTCCCCGTATAATGAGCCTTCTCAGCCAAGAATTTCATTCCCTTATGGATGACAAATATATGAAAAAGAAAACGAAATTCATCGGCTGAATAGCTTGTTACAGAACAAAAATCAACTCAGAATACAATTCAAATTTACAACGTAAAAGCACGTTCAGATTAATGAATCAAGATGATCACAGATTAAAATGGCGGGGTAGGGGAGTCCCATCAATAGTAAGAAGGATAAGAGCCCAGAAGCTACAAATTGCACACAAGCTGAAATTCCATTTAAGAAGAGAGCATGCATAAACCATTGCAAACAGAAAGACAGAACATAAGACATGGGACTGAGTGATGCAGTATCGTCCGTACTACATCACTGGATAAGTGAAAAAGAGCTGAGTCAAAGTTCAACCAAGCATGTACACAGGTCAGGCTTGACTTGAGCCATGTTGATAACATCTTATTGTGCTTGACAAAGAACCCAGGAAAAAAATTGAAAAAAAAAAAAGGAAAAGACAAATTTCAGATCTCGTAGTTTAGAAGAAAGACTTAGATCCGTGAAGATATGGGAGAGAATGAAAACCAAATTCCCGAGCCAAAACCTAGATAATACCAACACAGAGCATATGTACAGCTTGTCAACATTCAACCATTTCTTGGTTTATAACTCCAAAAGCAATATCCTAGAGGATATACATTGACAGTGCTCACAGTAAATGAATCATTGAGACACCACATTGGCTTCTTATTCGTCTAGCAGTCAACCACCAGATTTAAGTGAGATCAAGCCAAGAGGTTCATGCTATGACATCTCCCTGGTTGCTAACAAGAAGGAGATCTACCCAAGTTCCAAATCTAATATACAACTATAGACTGACGGGGAAGAACAGAAACAGAAAAGTTAAGAAATTACCCATGTAATGTATAATGCAATTCATTTCTCAAAATCTGTGTAATATACAAAACCCATGTTCAATTGTTTTGTTCAAGTACAAACTACTTCTTCCTCATAACAATTTTTCTAGAACTCCATTGAAAAAAAGAAGTTAATTCAAAATATGCAGAATTTCAAAACAGTCCCAAAAATCTCTTACTATATTACATTCATTTGCTCCCAACCATAGAAGATCGCATTTGACAAAGGATATGCATAAAATGCAGTTTCTCCATGATTTATCACATTTCACAGGCCAAAATTGCAAAATCAGTAGGTGTTTGTCTTAAATTTGTTTTCCTCCAATTACTTGTATTATCATCTATCTAAAGCTGTCAAATTAACAGACTTCAATATAAATAAGAAACGCATCAAACAACATATTTCACTCTGGCAGTGAGGATAAAAACAATTTCATTTTAGATTAATAAATATAATCCAAACCTAGAGCCTGAAAGATGAGACAGTATTGACTGCAAACTGACGTATGACTAAAATTTTACATGGGGAAGAAATACTTCCAAGTCTAAAACATCTTTCCATCTGGGCCAAGAATGAACAGCCAAATCAAAACTGTCGAAGCATATAAAAACAATGTCACAACAGCGTATATAATGTATTTGAAAAAAAAAAAATCAGTAGATGGTTCATTTTAGCATTCTCTAAGACCGAAAGGAAAATTAAAGTATTTTAAACAGAAAAAGCTTTAGAAACAGAAAGAACTTTGCAGCAACAAGACACTTACTCTTTCCACCCTCTTCTTCGCCTCCTTCGTTGTAGAACTTGTCAGCTGATTACCGCAAATAGCATCCAGCATTCAATGCCCTTCCTTCAGTTTCGATTCCCTTAAGTTTGGTACTCGAAACCAAGGTTGTTGCTGCAATGTTGGATAGTGAGAAAGGACGTTCTCACACTACCAAAGACTGTTTTCTGCTTCCTTCAGTTTCGATTTCGTCCCTCGCATCCATTCTCTCTCTCTCTCTCGAATCTGTCGCTCTCTCAATCTCTTAAGCACTATCGATTTCGTTCAACCTCTCTTGCTCTACTGGATCTCTCCCCCTTACTCTTTCATTCGATCTCTCCCTACTCTTCGTCCCTCCTGTTTCTCAATCTCGCTGCCCTCTCTCCATTTCCCCCTCGTTGGATTAGTAAGCCATCCGTGTAGTGAATACGGTGGAGATCGTGGTCGTTGGGTTGGAAATATCTAAGGGGCAAAAATAATTTAAATTCCAATTTTTTACTTTTTAGAATAACATATGACTTATATTTTTTAAATAAATTATCCTCATGTCTATATTATAAAATATTTTAGATAATAAATTTTTTTATTTAAAATAAAAAGTATTAAATATATTTTTTTATTTATATTTTTAATATTTTTTTTATTTAATGATAATAAAATTAGATATTTAAAAAAATAAAATAAAAAATATGAATATTTTTTATATTAATTTTAATTAAAAAATAATTTTTTTAATATAAATATAATTAATATAAAATACCTTATAAACATGGATTAAAAGGAGTATTAAATTTGAGTTTGATGACTAAAAAATCATGTTAATTAGGAAAATTATTTTATTTGATCTCGATAATTTTTAAATTTAATTTGACAAATATTATGTAATCATTAAAAAAAATACTCTCCTTACGAAGTAAATATAAAAAGCCTGATACCGGAACTTCACTTTATGAAATAAATAAAAAAAATTGAGTAGGTAGATTTGTAAATCACCCCTAAACTAGAAATTGACAAGCGCAAAATTATTCATTTCAAAATTAAACCAAAAAAAAAAAAATAGAGGCCATGCTCTCCCTGGCGGAGTTTCCAATGTCAGGTGAGAAGGGGAGGAGGAGGTAGATCTGCGAGGCAAGACAAGAAGTAGTACTAATTAAATTTAGTAATATATATATTTAAGGCAAAAGAGAAATTCATTTTTAAGAAACCAAGTTATGAAATATTCTATTTTTCTTCGTCAAAATATAAAATAATATATTTAAAGATTCAAAAGTTATAACACATGAAAGTAAAAAAGTTAAGAAAGATTGAGAAGTTATCGCACAAATAAATAAAAACTTTATTTAGAAACTAAATGAAATCCCAAGAACGTAAAAAATCAATTCGCTATGACATACCTGGAAGGAAGTATGGTGAATATTCCTTGTTATATGCACAATTAATTTTCGTTACATGTATTTAATGTAAATCCAATTATAATTATAATTATACGATTAGAAAGACCAATTAAATTTTAAAATAAGACTGAATTGCATATTCAAATGTTGCCGTGATCTTCAGAAGCAAGTTAAACTCTCCTCTTAAATCTTTCTTCTCTTACTCGTTCCTTCTTCTTCATCCATTGCTTGCCATCATAAAATCGTTGTGATTATATTAAGTTCTTATTTAATTATTGGTGCCTCTGTTCAATTTTATCAAAAATATAATTGCACGATTTTTCAGAAGAATATATAAATGTAAACATAAGTAAATTTCTAGATCAATTATTAGCTTTAAGATAAATATTAATCTATTTATTATTTATCCAATATCCACTAATACATTAATTTAGATTTACTTTGATACCATTAAATCACATAAAATCAAATTCATTTCTTATTCTGAAGATTTTTTCTGCTCAACTATTTTGAAGACAACTAACTAAACGGAAGGTTATACTTTATATTTATCAATGGTTATTTTTCTTGAAAGAAAATAAAAGGAAGGGAAGACATACATACCGATCACGAAGTATACTTCCACTTAGAGAGAATAAAATGAATCACAGCCGGTTGAAACAAAATCACTCGGACTTTGTTTACAGCTTCACAGTATATACACTCCGGAAAGGAGAATTTAGAGGAAGAGAGTGAGAGCCTTTTTCTCCGAAAGGAAGAGAGAGAAAGTTTTTCTAGAGAGAATTTTTCTAAAGTGCCTCCTCGGGTTCAGAGAGTTTCAAATTGAAAACTGAAAGCCCACACCACTACACATACACACACGTTCACTTATTTTCCTTGGGGTGTGTGTTGTGTGGAAACGGTTGACATTTAACCGTTCTCTCCCTCTCTAATTAAAATAAAAAATAAAATATAATTATTTGTTTTGTTTTGGGCCTGTGCTCTTATGTTTTGGGCTCTATACCCATCAAGGGTGTAGCCCAATATCTCTCACTCACACTTAATGGGTTAACCTCTTACAATTCTTTCTTTCCATTTCATACTAGGTGTTCTACCATGACCGCATGGGCATGACGTCTATAATTAGATATTCTTATACTAGAAATCCTTTTCAAGGACCAGTATAGAATTACCTTATGTATTTCACTTTTATTTTGTTCATGTATTATGCCTTGAATATCCTAGATTTACCCATATACACTTCATCCATGGCAAATCTAATCCCTCATAAGTTTTTATATAAACTTAGATTGCCTTACTCTTGTATACTTAATGTTTACGCTTAAGATGTTAACATCATAACTTCTTAACGGACATGTCTTAGACATCAGTATAAGTGTGTATATATTCGGATAATCTTCCTTTCGCCCATATTTCATTTCAATATGAAACAATTGCTTTCCTAGCATAAGACCTTTTGATCGAATTTATCATGACCATTGGATATATGCTAAAGTAGCTAACATTGAATCATTTTCCATGAAAATGTCAAAGTCATAAGGACATTAATGAGAGGATTTATTCCTTTCTGGGACTTACACAGTAATGAAGTAGGGATCTATTCACTTACTTTCCAATTACGGTTTTAAAAACACATGCAGTATAAATTGCATGCTATGATGTTACTCTTGTCACATAAGAGCGTATGTTGATTTTGTTTTTGTTGTTAACACCGTACAGATTTAAGTTCAGACACACACAGTGTCTAACCCGAATTCTACCAATCCTTCCACTTATCATAATGTCTTTGTTGGAGAATTCTCATCTGGTTACATGTATTATGGATTGTGGGTATCCATAATTCAATCCAAAATTTATATTTATTGGATCTCATCTTGACCTATTCTCTTCTTTTGTCGAGGCGACTTATTTTGTATTGTTTTACTGTCATATCTGTCCTTTTACAGATTTGCTAGTAAATACAAAAGATGTCTCATCTTTACCCACTCTCAATGAGTGTCAAAGGCAGTTGCTCATGTGAAAAAGCTAACCTTATCAACATGTATGACATACTAGACATTGTATATTTTTTCATAAGTATATGTACTCGAATGACTCAATTATAGAAAAAATGCACTTAATCTTATTCATATAATTGATCATTACATAGATTTGTGTTACATCATATTCTACGAATACCAAGTGATTTTACATGATCAACATATATATCTCTCGGTATTGGCTTGGTGAAGGGATCAGCAATCATTTGACGTGTAGGAATATGGTGAATTGTAACACTTTTCTGTGCTATGGCATCTCTTAGAAAATTATACTTGGTGTCTATGTGCTTTGTCTTACTATGATACTTGGGATCTTTAATGTAGGCAATGGCAGCCTCGCTATCACAGTTTATCAAAATTGGATCCAATTTATCACCAATGATCCCTAAGTATTTTATGAATCTTTTCAACCATACTGCTTCTTGTACTACTGCAGAACATGCAACAAACTCTGCTTCCATGGTAGACAAAGCAATGGAAGTCTGTTTCTTGCTACACCAAGATATAGCTCCATTGTTTAGCAGAAAAACATATCCAAAAGTTGATTTGCGCTCATCTAGATCTCCTCCCTAATCTGTATCGGAGTATCCTACCAAGCGTAAATCGCTTCCTTGATAACATAGGGCATAATCTGCTGTGCCTTGCAAATATCTCAGGATTCTCTTTACAGTTTTCCAATGTTTCAATCTAGGGTTTGACTGGTACCTACTGACCAAACCAACTACATAACATATGTCTGGTCTCGTACACATCATGGCATACATTAAACTACCAACTGCACTGGAATAAGAGACTCTTTCCATCATCTTCTTATCAAACTCAGTCTGAGGACACATATCTCAGCTCAGATTTTCTCCTCTTGAAATAGGGGTATCTATAGGTTTACAGTTTTTCATGTTAAATCGCTCAAGAATTTACTCAATGTAATTTTTCTGAGAAAGGGATATTAACTTTCTTGAGCGATCTCTATGGATCTTAACTCCTAGTATATAGTCAGCTTCACCCATGTCTTTCATTTCAAAATTCGAAGATAGTCATTCTTTGATAGCTATAATGGATTTTAGACTATTTCCAGCTAATAGTATATCATCCACATAAAGGGATAATATCACAAGATTCTTTTCAAAATTCTTGATGTATACACAGTAGTCCTCGTCGATCATCTGGAAATTGTACGTGGTTATAGCTTGGTGAAACTTCAAATACCACTGTCTGGATGATTGTTTAAGTCCGTAAATGGACCTTTTTAACTTGCAGACTTTATTCTCTTTCCCTTTCTCAATGAAACATAATGGCTGTTGCATATAGATTTCTTCATCCAGTTCACCATTTAAAAATGTGTTTTTTACATCCATCTGATGTAATTCTAGATTTAAACTTGTTACTATTGCTAGAATTAGTCTTATGGAGTTAAATCGCACAACAAATGAAAAAGTATCTTCATAATCTATACCTTCCTGTTGAGTATACCCTTTTGCCACTAATCGAGCCTTGTATCGTTCAATTGATCTATATGCATTTCTCTTAATTTTGAGAATCCATTTCTTCCCAATTGCCTTACATCCAGATGGAAGATTGACCAAATTCCAGACTTGGTTTATCCTCATTGAATTCATTTCCTCTTCCATTGCTTTCTTCCATTCATTACTAACAGGGCATGATAAAGCCTAATGTATTGAATTAGGTTCATCATGATCTTGTGGGGTAACTATAAGTGCAGCCCCTTCTATTAGGAAACGTCTCTTTCGTACACTTTCTCTGTTACTTCTCCGCAATGGGATCTCTTGTAAGTTATTTTGTTCAAGAACAGAATCTTGCACTTGTCCTTGTGAGCTCCCACTCGAATTAAGAGGTTGAGATATATAAATTTGTTCCTCAATTTCTTCTTGTATCTCATAAAGAAATACAATACGATCTATCTCACCCCTGCTAGGAAATTCATTTTCTAGAAATGTTGCATCTGTAGATTCTATTTCAGTGACACTCCCATCCTGGTTTTCTCTAATGAAAACGTAACCCTTAGATTGTTCAGAGTATCCAATAAAGATACATTTCTTCCCTCTTGGACCTATTTTTCTATATCTGTGGGAAGTATCATGGACATAAGCTGCCGACCCCTAGGGTTTTAAAATATTTAAATCCGGCTTACAATTTGTCCATAGTTCATAGGGTGTTGATATGACCAATTTTGAAGGCACACGGTTAAGTATGAAGGCTGCTGTTAAAATTGCATCTCCCCAATACGAAATGGGTAGATTGGCTTGTGCCATCATGGACCTAACCATGTCTAGTAATATTTTATTTCTTCTTTCAGCTACACCATTTTGTTGTGGGGTGCCAGGGATTGTAAGTTGCCTCACTATTTCCTTTTCTTCACAGAGCTTTTTGAATTGGTCTGATAAATATTCACGTCCGCGATCTGTTCTTAACGCTTTGATTTTCTTGTCCATTTGATTTTCAGCTAAATTCATGTATCGTTTAAAACATTCTAGTGCTTCAGATTTATGTGACATCAAATAGACATAACCAAATCGCGAGTAATCATCAATGAAAGTGATGAAATAAACAGCTCCATGTTTTGTCCTCACACTCATAGGACCACAAACATCTGAATGGATTAATTGCAATGGAGTTTCTACCCTAGTTCCAGTTCCAGTTCCAGTTCCAAATGGTTTTCTAGTTGCTTTACCAGTCAGGCAATGTTCACACAAGGACATTTCCATTTTATCAATTTCACCTAGCAGTCCTTCTTTAGCTAGTTTAATCATTCTATTTTGATTAATATGTCCTAGTCTAGCATGCCAAGCATTCATATCAACATTTAAATTTGAAGAAGTTGCAAAGCAATCATGCATATAAAATACATCTGTTAGTAAGGCTGACTTCCCAAGAGAGGGGGTGAATTGGGAAGATTGAAATTTTTCTGCACAAACTGAAATGAGTGAAGATAGCACAGTGTAATGAAGGCAACTTATAAAACAGAGCAAGCTGAAAAGTAAAGATAAGGAGAAGAAAACTCAGTGATTTATTCTGGTTCGATCTATCCACTTGACCTACTTCCAGTCCCCAAGACAACTCTTGAGATTTATCAACTATACAACAAGAATTCAATGGGCTTCTTGCTAATGCCACAGTATATGAGTATGCTCTGTTTCTGGAGCTTTCTCAAACACTCTAAGCACTCTCACAATGTGCTTCCCAATCCCCTTGTGATTTCTTCTCACAAGTAAATCTATCTTACAGATGAATAGTAGATTGTTTACAAAGAAATAACTCTCTTGAATAGAGTAGATTTGAAGGTTAAAGTACAAATATTGAAGTTGAGAGGGTAAAAGCTCTTGAGAAGAAGTTTTGATAGAAATTCATTATATACAAATTAGATTCATTACCCATAACTTCAAATGTTGTTGTATTTATAGATTTAGGTCTCAAATGTCCGTTAGAGACTTTAATCTATCCGTTGGAGAAGTTATCCAACGGTTACTCTGAAAAACTATCCGTTAACCAATCGCATTTAATGCTTCTAACATACTGAAATTCAAATTTTGGTTGGTCAACAGACGAATTTCGAAGAAACCGAAGGTTAGAGCTTTCAATGTTACAGCACGAAGTTCGTCTATTCATGAAGTGAAATTCAAATTTTGAAACTTGTAGAACATTTTCACAATGTGACATACAAATTTTCAAGAAGAAAGTTTTTCGGTTAAGTGTGAACAGTGTTTTCAATTTGCTACAGTGCCCTCGAAATTCGAATTTTGGAAACCCAAAATTCGTCTGTTCCCAATACGTGAAAAGGAGGCACAGTAGTTCATTTTCTTTGAAATTCGAATGTTGAAAAGTGAAGTTCGTCTGTCAGAGAGACTCTTTTCAGACTAACTTTATCATTTGAATGTTGCAAGTTCACATCATTCATATGTCAATGTTTCACTTCAACAGACTCAAGAACTTAGCTTCTAAAATTCGAATTTTAATGTTCAAAGTTCGTCTGTCAGAGAGCAGTTTTGAAACTTAAATCATTCTTGATCTCAGATAAACTTTAACACAGTTTCAGACGAATTTCTTCTATTTTCTCAAATTTTATTTTGTCTGAAATTCGAATTTTGAAGAACCAAAGTTCGTCTGTTTCAAGGAAACTTCTCTCAAACTTAGATTAAAATTCGAATGTTGAACAATCAAAATTCGTCTGACAGAGAGCCATCTCTTCAGACTTATTCAGTTTTAGCTCGAAATTCGAATTTCCTAAGGCAAAGTTCGAATTTCCAACTTGACAGTTAAGTTTAAACTTTCAAACTTCGTATGTTTGTGGGTATTTTTCAAATAAGTCAAGATTTAACACAAAATCAAGGTTTGAAAACATCTTTTTCTCAAATCAAAATCTTTTACCCAATCACAACTAAAACTAAAGATCCTACACAGGATCTATCAGCAAATACTCAGAAAATCTTCACTTGAAACAACTTTGATCTCCTTTGATATCTTCAATCCAAGCTCTTGAGTGTTGGTTTGGAATCATCAAAACTCTTGATTCAACAACATCAACAATGTCCATAACAAAGAACTTCTTTGAAAGAAAAGCTGAACCATAAAAGGTTGCCTTTAATGAAATGTCTGCAACTTTATCATGAAAATTTACATTAAATCCAAATTAATAAGCAGGAAATAGAAACCAAGTTCCGTCGGATGTCAGGTGCATGAAGTACATCATAGAGGATTAAGATTTTTCCACCTCGCAAAGTTAATTTGCAGGTTCATATGCCTTTCACCTCAATTCTCGCATTGTTACCAACATAAAGCCACTTGCTTTGATTCGGCAACCGACGGTACTCTGTAAAAGATCCTCGATCCCTGCTCACATGGTCTGTGGAGCCTGAGTCAATTATCCAAGAAGAAGAAATAGTTTCTGTTAAAAAAATAGTACTTGAAACATAAGATATTTGTGAATTAACATAATTTACTAATACCTTTTCACGTTCATTTTGCTCAGGGCAATCCCTTGCAAAATGACACATTTTCAGGCAGGAATAGCACTTAACCTTACTCAGGTCAATGTTCTTCTTCTTTCCGCCTTTCTTCCCTCTTTTCTTGAAAGGTTTATTTCCCTTTTTAAATTTCGGGCCATTCTTCTTACTCTTTCTTTGATATTTCTTGCCCTTTTTGAAATTGGGCTTAGAGTTAGAAGTTCTAGCTTCTTCAGTCAGATAGGCTTATCCAGATGCTCTATAGGCCTCTAGACGTTCATTTTCAAGCTCTAGGTGTTTCGCCACATCACTAAAAGTATTTATATTCTCATTATGGGTTAAGTTGACTTTCATGTGTTCCCAACTTGAAGGGAGTGACCTTATAACAGCCTGGATCTGCTGTTCGTCAGATAATTCATGCCCAACTTCCTTCAGTTCTCTGATCATGCTGGCCATCTCTCGTAGATGCTGTTTCATAGGAGTATTAGGCCTTAACTTATAAGTATCAAACTTAATTGTAAGTCTTCTAAGTTTAGTGGTAGAGGTACCTTCAAACTTATCCTTTAATGCCGTCCACATGGCTTGTGTAGTTGAATATTTTTCATACTCACATATTAGGTCATTGGCTATAGTGCCCAGCATAGTTATACGTGCTATGTTGTTTTTCCTTTTCTAGGCCATGTAGACCTCTTGGTCTCTCCTATGTTGGGCTGTATTGTCGGCTTCTGGTTGTGCCATGACTATAGTCAATGGCTTTACAACATCTTGTTCTTCTAATATATATGAAACCTTCCGGTGCCAGATGTCTCAATTATCCCCATTTAGTTTATCTTCTTTGTTTAACTCAGCCATTATACTCTTGGTTGCCATCCTCAAATCAGTTACGAAACTATCCCACATAAAGGACTTCTATTATTGAGCTGAACTAAATAATATATTAATAAAATATACATGTAGCACAGTATAATATACAATGTCATATACTTGTATTATTTCTTAGTATAACAATAATAATTTCATTAGTTCCATGATCAGGAGACCACAAGTGTATCTCCTATCACACGGATGCTAATGTTACTATTATTTTCTATTAAGATTTTAATACAAGTATTAGAATATTTAACTAAAAAATTCTTTTTTAAGAGCTCCCACTCAAATAAAGCATATATTAAAAAATATTAAATCCATACACGAACATAGTCATTGTACAAAAAAAAATTACATAAATTAAATAGGAAAACAGAAATTAATAATTTTCCTCTTAAGAATGCGATTCAATATTTTCATCGCTCTATTAATCGCATTGACCCAGTTGTAATCTGAATATTTCTTGTTTTGTGTATTCATATTTTCTCTTAACTTAATAATGCCGTTCGCAAAGAACTCAGCATCTTACATATTCATCACAAAGTGTGAATACTTTGCAAGAATTAGATACAAGTCTTTTAAATGTTTTATTTTTGTTGCATCCCTATTTGCTATGTCTTGTGCTACAGAGTGGGTAAGGGGTTAATCTACTTCTTGATCTTCAATTTTAGGCTCTTCAAAAACAATTTCATCTTCCTTTGGCCCATTTGGATCTGTATACACTTCTTGAAGTTCCTCATGATTTTCTTCTCCTTCTAGAAACTCTTCATCAGGATCTTCATCCAAAAATTCACCATCTGGAATAAGTTCTTTCAAATACTCATAACTTGGAGAACCATATCTAACTATTTCAGTGCTTTCAGAATTTTCTTGCTTCATCTTTTTTTTACCTTCAATAAAATAGTAGGAATTATTAAAATAATAAAAAAAAATTTTATTAAACAAAATGGAATGAAATAGCTCTAAACAGATCTAAATTTATCTCAAAACTAGGTAAATAGTATATCAAATTGAAGATCTCGAATTTAGGAATTTTTAGAAGTAAACCATGACCAGAAATACCCTTGCAGGCTCCCCCACGCGCCCAGAGAAGACCAGACTACCAAAAAAAATTTTAAAAAATTCTAGCTCACGCGCGAGGGAGGCGTGTGGCCTACACACGCCGCCGTACACGGCGATTTTGGTGACACATGCCGCCCAGACATCTTCCACGCGTCGCCGGCATTCTGACAGTGTCCTCCACGTGACCCAATCACGTGTTGATGGGCCCCACGCGCCACGTTAGCTATCCCCTCCCCTTTTTTTTTTGAAGGGCCCAACTTTCGGCCCCAAATTTTTTTTTTGTTTTTTTAACCCTTTTTTTAAAGGGCCCAATGTCTTGGCCAAAAATTTTTTTTTTTATAATTTTTTTTAAGGGCCCAATGTCTCGGCCCAAAAAAAATTCCTTTTTTTTTGTTGGGCTGAGTTGCTTGGCCCAATTTTTTTTTAAAACCGCAGCCCATTATCTATTTTGATTTCTTTTTTTTTTAAAATTAAAGCCTAAACGACGTGTCGTTTTGGAGAAACGCCAAAATGATGCATTGTTGAGGCCATCCCTAACCTCCCGCCGGGTCAACCTGACCCGGTATTACGGACCCAGTGGCTGACCCGCGAATCCGCCACCATTTTTCTCCGTTTCCTCCTTCCTCCGGCATCCGTTTGAGGCGTTCTTTGTGTCGTTTTTCTCGTCTCGACGTCCTCTACATGATGGTGGCCTTCTTTTGTCCAGAAAATTGTGATTTCAATAAACCCAATTTTTTTGAATCTCCTTCTCAGACGGTGATTTTCTTCCGGCAGTTTCTCTCGTTCCAGTGTACATTTTAACGCGGTTTTAGTAGCCTTATTCTCATCTCTTTATTCTCTACACTATGGTGTATTTATTTTCTAGGAAGGGATTATTTTACAGTACTCAAAAACTGTACCGTGTATAAAATTGTTTTTAAAATTTTTTTGAGATTCCCTATACTGAATCCTATTTGCTTATCTTATGAGTATAAAATGTATACAAATTATACAAAAAAAACTTATGAGGAAAATATATATAGTATGCAAATTATGGAACTCAGAAAATTTTGCAGCGGAAATAGATTTTCCCTGAATCTAAACTCAGGTTCTGATGCCAATGAAAGAAAATAAAAGGAAGGGAAGACATACATACCGATCACGAAGTATACTTTCACTTAGAGAGAATAAAATGAATCCCAGCCGGTTGAAACAAAATCGCTCGGACTTTGTTTACAGCTTCACAGTAGATACACTCCGGGAAGGAGAATTTAGAGGAAGAGAGTGAGAGCCTTTTTCTCCGAGAGGAAGAGAGAGAGTTTTTCCAGAGAAATTTTTCTAAAGGTGCCTCCTCCGGTTCAGAGAGTTTCAAATTGAAAACTGAAAGCTCACACCACTACACATACGCACACACGTTCACTTATTTTCCTCGGGGTGTGCGTTGTGTGGGAACGGTTGACATTTAACCATTCCCTCCCTCTCTAATTAAAATAAAAAATAAAATATAATTATTTATTTTGTTTTTGGGCCTGTGCCCTTATGTTTTGGGCTCAAGGGTGTAGCCCAACATTTCTCATCTAAACTAACCTCTATTTTTTCTAGTCATTACAATTTTCTTCTATCAAAATATATTCATTTTCATATAAAACTTGTAGAAACATTGATGGGCAAGAGTGAGAAGCGAATGTTATATGTGACTTATGAACATTGCTGTATCATATATCCGTGTAGATAAAGTTGTGTATGAAACATACAATCAAATGTTACAATGTAGTGTCCGTTTGATTTTTAGTTAGTTAAAAATGAGTTTTGGTAGAATTGGTTTTGCAATGTAGTTATGATAAAAATTGGTTTTGCACTAACATGTTTATGTTTGGATAATTTATTTGAAAATTGGTTTTGACAAAAACTCATAATTTTTCTTTAAATTGAGCTTAAACTCTCACTACTAGAAAAATTAAATTTAGCGAGGGAATCTAGCGAGGGATCACTCATCCCTCGCTAAATGATCTAAATAACGATTGAATTAGCAACAAATTATAAGTTCGTAGCCATTGTTGAATTTAACAAAAGAATTAGTGAGGAACATCCTTTAAATTAGTAAGGAATTAGCGAGAAATTTTTTATTCCTCACTAAATTATTATGAATAGCGAGGCATCCAGTGAGAGATTTGTCCATCGCTAAATTTTTCAAAATTAATTTTAATAGATTAAAATTAGTTTATTAAAATTTTAATTTTAATTAATTAAATTTATTTAATAATTAGGTTATAAAATTATTTTTATCAATTGATTATTTTAAATTAATAAAAATAGTTAAATAAATTTTAATGAATTGATGGCAAAAAATGAAACTGAAAATTTATTTATTACAAAATCCAAAATATAAAGTATTTTATGATATTAATAATTGAAATTATAATATATTTTTATTTTTAACAATATATTAATTTATAAATATATATGTGTATTAATGTGTAGATAAATAATATATATTTAATATTTCATATAAAGATTGTAAATACATTACAATTTAACTGGCATAAGTGTGAATATAAAGGTACTAAGAGTAAGAGACCATGTGTTCAAATCTAAGTAAAGGCATATTTGAAATCATAATATGATATGGCAATGATGTGTCACGATCATGGTGATGTGACATGGGTGACATGTGACATGGCAATGATGTGACGTGGTGCGAGAACTCACTAAATTTAGAAAGGGATTAAGGGTCTGTTTGATTCGTGTTTCCGAAACAGTTTTTCTGTTTTCGGAAACAGAAAAATAAAAAAACTTGTTTGGTAAACTTGTTTTTTATAAACTGTTCTGGAAAACAGAAAAACAAAAAAAATAAAAAACTCAGAACAACTTTAAAGTGTTTTGTAGTTTTTGTTATGAAAAACACAAGAAAAGGTGAAAAACATTCACCTCACTAATTATAAAATTATAAATTTTGAATAACTCATCTATCAATCATTAGTTATGATTTTGAGAATAACTATTCAAACAGATATTTTTGTTTTTTTTGTTTTCAAAACTTATTCTCGAAAACAGTTTTACAAAACTGTTTTGAGAACAAAAAAATAAAAAATACTATCAAACAGACCCTAAATCTCTTACTAATTTAGCAAGAGAATCAACTTATCCATTACTAAATTTAGCGATACTATTTATAGTGATCAAATTAGCGAGATATTTTATTCCTCACTATTTTCAATTTAGTAAGGAAAAAAATGACATTTAGTCAATGATTTATTCCTCGCTAAATTGATGTTTTCTAGTAGTGTCAATCTTATGATTAATTTAATTTTTTTGGATTAAAATTTAATTTGCAATCATTTAATTGGGAATAAAGTATATCTAATATAATATTTTCTTACAGGTCATGATATATGAAAATTAAAATTTTGAAGGGACATTTTAGTCAATAAATAGGAGAAATTTTATGCAAATTTTATTTTTCTAATTTTTCTTATTTTTATTGATTTATTTTTACCTAACTTTAAAACAAATGTAAATAAATATGAAGAAACAAAAAGGAAAAGCATCAATCGAACTGCTTCTTCGGAAACATCGTTTTGGAGCCAAAATGATTTTCAAACGAAAAAATGAAACTTAACCAAACACATCCAAAACTACATCAAACTTTCTTTTAACCCTAAATCAATATTTGAGTAATGATGTCAATCAAACCGGAAACTATTTGAAAAATAATAGATTATATGTGGCCAAAAAAAGAAAAAAGAAAAAGAATAGATTATATATTTCATCGATGTAACAATGTTCATGCGTTATTATTGAAATACTTATCAATTGAATATGATTTTATTTTTGAACTCTTGATTAGTATTTCTGAATGTGCGATTGATTAAATTGATTGAGTTGAAGGATTACTATCTTGGATTTCTAGTTTCATTTCATGCACAATATTATAATATGTAGGTTGGTTTAAATTAATAATTTATCTATTCAAAGCCCAAGAGGACCCTGTTTAAAAGATAACCTGCGCGTGTATAGTGAACTGAATAATAAGAGTTTTATTAATTTTTTTATTCATATTTGTCGTTGAAATTGATTGAATATTCTCAATAAGTATTTAATTCATTTCTACTCAAATCAATTTATTAATTTATGAATAAAAATTCAAATTAAAAAAATCTACTCGAACATATATTTTGTTATTCAATATCAGATGTGGTTAAAAATATCAACATAAATTATATTTGATATATTATTTGATTCTGAGTTATTATAATATTTTGATTCTTTATTTTTTTAAAATATAATACAAAATTTTTGGTAGCCTAAAATTTAGATGAAATATTAGCTAAAAGAAATGTGAAGCTAAAAGATTAACTAAAAATCTAAAACTGTCTTAAAGAAATATTAGCCTAAGGCTAAAACCTCTCTATTTGCACGGAAGCAGGCAATGGGCCGGATCTTTATAGTTTATATACTGGCCTAAGGTAATATGGGTCTTAGCAAGTATGAATATTGGAGCCCAGCCCAATATGTAATATTATCTCGCCCATAAAAAAAATCAAAATTTCTCAGCTCAAGCCAAAAAATTTCCCAAAAGTATGATTAAATTACAGTTCTGGCCAAAAAAATTCTCAAGTGTTTGAATTTTATTGAAATTATACGAATCACTCTCTTATGTTTATATTTTACAAAGCCACACACATAATTTTTTTAGAACAAAAATTATCACCATATACTTTGATAAAATTTAAAATTTGTGACCAAAATAATCTTCTTTAAACTGATATATACTTTTCTTTAAAATCTTTTAAACAAAATATATTTTAATAAAAAAATAAAATTGAATGAAAATATAGGAACTCTAATCCCCTAGAATTTGGAAATTTTTTAAGAGATTACGGAATATAGTGAACAAAATAAAAAATATTTAACTTCAAGAACAAAAAAAAATTATAAGAGACAATCATACATTAGAAATTGTAATGAAATGGACATGACTAAAAAGCTAGAAATTTCTATTGCATATATCATGTAATAGAATTATTTATTACATAAAATTATCTGTACATAATCTGGTATTCTAAAAAAAGATTATGTTTTTAGCATTTTCTTTTATTAGTAAAAAAGTCCTCATTTTAAATATCACAAAAAGTCCTCATTCTATTCAAAAAGTCCTCATTTTATTTTTATTTTTTTTTTACTTTCATGAGTAGTCATTGTTTTTAAGTAAATAAATTAATTTATGACTTCTTAAGGAACTCCTAAAATGTGCTGCCCTGGGATTAATTTAATTTTTTTAAAGAGTTTGATTTTGATCCATTCATAAACTATTCTGAACTAAAAAGTCCAATGTGAAGTTTAAGTAATGAATCAATTCAAAATATTAACATTTCAAGGTTAGGGGTGGAATTTGGCTGGAATATTAACATGATTTTCGTTGCCATCTCAAAATTATTCTTCCGATTTTTTTTTTTTAATTTTTGTTCTTATAGAAAAGTCTTTAAATACGACTCTCCAAATTAGACTATCCTTATGAGAATCCTTGAATTTGGAAAATTTTTGTCATTCTTATATTTGACACAATCAATATATAGGGTCATATTAAATAACAAAACTCAGTATATAAACTACAAACTAAAAAAGATAATAAAAGTGATAGTAAAATTGAATCACAAGGGTAATATTAAATAACAAAAACTAAGTACTTTATACTTTAAGCATATATCATCAAATTCCAAATAAACACATGAAAGTACAAATGTTTACAATTTAGCTTCATATAACTGAATATTAAAAGTTTTAGTATTATATATTTATTTAAATCAAGTGATAAGTCATAAATAATTCTAGGGAAGTATTATTCATGATTCAATGATATTAGTAATAAGCCAAAAGGGAAAAAGACAGTTAGGGACCCCAAAGATAGATAATGACAAATTAGGATTTCTAATTTATCTAATGATTCTCAAGTCCCCAGATCCTGTACTGGGATAAAAATAAAATTGTATGGATAAAATTAACCTTCAGTTCAGAAACAAAAAACGCACGCACGCACGATTGCTTGTGTCAAAATTAGAAAGTGCGCGAAATTTTAATCGACAGAGCTTCATAAAGGGCAAAATGCTTTTTCTTCCCAGGTGCAAAAAGTCTTCCTCCCCAAAGCTTTGGTGTCGTCGTCAGTTGATGTTGGGTAAAACATTATTATTCTTCTCATCTACCTTTACTATAATTTCTACCATGTTGTTCTTCTATTGTGGCTATCTCTTCTTACTACATCATTGTTTTCATCTTCATCTTCTCTGCTACTTCTCTGTCATTGCTACATCATGCATTTCAGCTTCACTTATAAAACATTTGTTGGTTTTCGGTAAAACATTGGTAAAGTACTGTCACTTGTTTTGTATAGCTTAATATTATGTTAAGATTATATATAATCACACTTTAGATGGCTTATGAATTTATCAATGACATATGATGTTTTTTACTAAACTGAATTTTTTTTTAAACTAAAATATGGAAGATTACTGAAAATTGATATGAGATGTATGAAATTATGCAAAAATCAATTGGAAATATTTGTTATCTCCATGAAAATTGTGCAAAAAACTGATCTTTCTTGTAAATTATAGTCTAAACCAACAATTGATTTATTAGGTTATTTTATTAATAAATATTATAATTCACTCTTACTTAATTAGTATAGATAGGAATTTGTCGTTGGGAATTGTGTGTTATTATTTTTTTATAAGTACTCATTTAAAATTTAAAATTTAATATCCACAATGAGACTTTTTCTAGTTTTATATATATATATATATATATTCTTATAAAGATGAGCAGTTAAAGACCTTAGAGACTAAAGAATCTATTCGGAATTCAAAGGTACGCAGGCACACCTCTATTTTTTCTAGTCATTACAATTTTCTTCTATCAAAATATATTCATTTTCATCTAAAACTTGTAGAAACATTCTTGGGCAAGAGAGTGAGAAGCAAATATCATATGTGACTTACGAACATTGCTGTATCATATATCGGTGTAGATAAAGTTGTGTATGAAACTTACAATCAAATGTTACAATGTAGACTGTTTGAAAAAGAATAGATTATATATTTCATCCATGTAACAATGTTCATGTGTTATTATCAATGTTGTCATAACTGTATTGGACATTGAACTGGACAAAACATTGGTTCAAGGTTCAATGGTTCAGTTGGGGTTGAATCGGTAATAATTAAAATAATATATTTAAAACAAATAACATAAGTTTAAACAAATTTTTTGATTTAATTAAGGTCTCATACTAAATAATATTGAATTATCAATTTATTATTCACTACAAACTAATTATTAATAAGTTTTATAACTTAATATTTAAGTATAAATAAGTTAATATTGATCCATAATCACATTTTGAGTTCAAAATAATAAATTAATAATCCATTCTTATATTATTTATTAAGTAAATATACAATTTTAGATAATTATATATCATAATAATGCTTATATAATATTATAATATATAAAGAAAAAATATTTTGTACTAAAAATAATGTCATTTTATTTTAAAAACTAAAAAAATGTTTTACAAAAATTTGAAAAAACAAAATTGTGTGGGACCAATTCAGAACCGATTCAAGATCAATTCTACCGATTCATAGCTGGTTCTCACCTATTCTGAATTCCCCCGGCCCTCGACCTTAACTGGACCGGACCAGGCACCGGTTCTTGGTTTGACTGGTCAAATCGGTCGGTCCAATCCGGTTTCAACATCACTAGTTATTATTGAAATACTTATCAATTGAATATGTTTTTGTCTTTGAACTCTTCATTATAATTTCTGAATGTGCTATTGATTTAATTGATTGAGTTGAAGGATTGCTATCTTGGACTTCTAGTTTCATTTCATGCAATGTAGGTTGATTTAAATTAATAATTTATCTATTCAAGGCTCAGAGAGTCTTGTTTAAAATATAGCTTGCGTGTGTCTCGTAAACTGAATAATAAGAGTTGAAATTGATTGAATATTCTCAATAAGTGTTTAATTCATTTCTACTCAAATCAATTTATTAATTTTTGAATAAAAATTCAAATTAAAATATTTTGTTAATCAATATCAGATGTGATTAAAAATATAAAGAGTCAATATATTATAATAAATTAGAATCAATATAAATTATATTTGATATACTATTTGATTCTGAGTTATTATAATATATCGATTTTTTTTTAAATATAATACAAAATTTTCGATAGCCTAAAATTTAAATGAAATATTAGCTAAAAGAAATGTGAATCTAAAAGATTAACTAAAAATCTAAAACTGTCTTAAAGAAATATTAGCCTAAGGCTAAAACCTCTCTATTTGTAAGGAAGCAAGGAATGGGCCGGGTCTTTATAGTTTATAAATCATACTGGCCTAAGGTAATATGGGTCTTAGCAAGATAAAGTTTTTAGAACAAAAATATCACCATATACTTTGATAAAATTTCAAATTTGTGACCAAAATAATCTTCTTTAAACTAATATATACTTTTCTTTAAAATCTTTTAAACAAAATATATTTTAACAAAAAATCAAATTGAATGAAAATATGGGAACTCTAATCCCCTAGAAGTTGGAAGTTTTTTAAGAGATTACGAAATATAGTGAAGAAAATAAAAGAATAAACTTCAAGAACAAAAAAAATATAATTATAAGAGAAAATCATACAGTAGCCATTGTAATGAAATAGACATGAATAAAAAGCTAGAAATTTCTATTGCATATATCATGTAATAGAATTATTTATTGCATAAAATTATCTGTACATAATCCGGCATTTTAAAAAAGATTATGTTTTTAGCATTTTCTTTCATTAGTAAAAAAGTCCTCATTTTAAAGATGACAAAAAAGTCCTAATTTTGTGGTTCCTTCACCTTACTTTCATCCCTCATTGGTCATTGTTAAATTACTTGGAAAGAAGAACGTTGTCTTGATAATAAACTAGTATTGTACCCGTTTGTTCCACAGATTATTCAAGTTATTATAGCATGAGAACAATATATATATATATATATATATAATTTTAGTATAAAAAGATTTGGTAATATTAGTTTTTCTAAGATGTTCTAACTTGTGTTTTGTTAAATCGTTAAAACAAAATTACATCACCAGGCAAATATATTTGCACAAACATTATATTAAAAAATCAACTTAATATATCATTATCCACAAACTATATTGTCAACAATATTAAGGTTTTTAAAACTAAACTAATAAAAAAACTTATCTATAAACAATATTAGAAGTTGTATAAGATATTTACCATTCTATTGGGAAAATATGCACACAAGACAAACCACAACATAAAGTTAACCATGAGTGAAAACTTTAAATCGGTCAAAATTAAATTTAAAACTAATTTGTAATATAGTGTGAACCAAGTCATTTTTCACGGAACCAATTGAGTTACTTAATTAAATTAAGAATAAATTAAAATAAAATTTACTAAAATAAGTAGTAAAAAATTGGGGGTTTAGAAATTAACTCAATTAATTAACTAACAAAAATTAATTAATGAAGTAATTAAAGTAATAACAAGATTAAATGAGCGTAATCAGTCACAAATCAATTCCTTGATACAAAATCTTCCACATCATATTTGTTAAACTGGTTCAATCTGACATCTTGGTGTTCTAATAAATTTTTTCCTAAATAATCATCTAGAGATTAAATTATTACTAATATTATAATTAACTAAAATCTCAATAATAATTTAAACAAATTTAGAATATTATTACTGAAATTAATTAATTATAGTAATCAAACTCCTCATATTAAACATTAAACTCAAATTTATACAACTTGATTGACTCTAATCAGTAGTAAATAAAGTAGCATAAAAATAGAGGGAAAAAATATGAATAAATTAAAATAAACCAAACCAACAAAATATGTTAAACTCAAATTCTAATAAAATATTAGATTCACAATTTGTGACTGATTATAAAAAAATTAGTGACTCATAACGTTAAGATGAATAACCCAAAGAGAAGAAGCAAAATTGGTCATCGGAATAATGACGAAAACAATGAAAATAAGAGATAAAGGGCCTGTTTGACAGTGTTTTCTATTTTTTTGTTCTCAAAATAGTTTTACAAAACTGTTTTCGAGAATAAGTTTTGAAACAAGAAAACAAAAATATCTGTTTGAATAGTTGTTCTCAAAATCATAACTAATGAGTGATAGATGAGTTATTCAAAATTTATAACTTTACCATTAGTGAGGTAGATGTTTTTTACCTTTTCTTGTATTTTTCAGAACAAAAACTACAAAATACCTTAAAGTTGTTTTGAGTTTTCTATTTTTTTATTTTTCTATTTTCCAGAACAATTTATAAAAAACAGGTTTACCAAACAAATTTTTTTATTTTTTTATTTCCAAAAACGAAAAAACTGTTTCGGAAACACCAATCAAACATACTCGAAAACTCAAATTGCTTTATCCCAAATTTCACGCTTTCAATTTCTTCCGCTCTTGGGCGCGGCATCTTCTTTCTTTTCTCCTCTCTCTTTTTCACGTCCTGCCGCTCCCTTTCTTCTTTCCTTTCTTTTTTCTCCCTTCGGTGTTCTCTCAGACTCTCGCCTCGAAACCCTACCTTCCTCTTTTTTTTTTTTTTTTCCAAAAAGAGCAAACTATTACTAAATACCCTAAATTAAAACTATCTATAAAGATCCAAAATTAAACATTTACAAGTTTATTCTTTAAATAAAAATAAAAACCGAAATAAATAAACTTTAAAAAACATCTCCATTTATGTCTAAAATTATCTAGCTCTAGTTGAAATTTGTTTCCAAAAGAATTTCCATATAATCTATACAAAATAAAATGAAGTTCAGTAGACACATTGTGTAAAAATATAAAGCATTAATTTAAACCTAAGATTGAATTAATAAATTAGATAAATATAATTAATTCCAATTTATTGAAAAATAACATAAATTATATTCAATTAAGTTCAAATAATTTGTACAAAATAAAATAATAGTCAATATCCACAATGTGCAAAAAGATTAAATGAGAATTTTAAACATAAAATAAAAAAATTAATCAAATAAATCTCATTAATCCAAAATTGGCTAATAAAATAAAATATAGTCTAAATATACTTAATTAGCCAAAATTCATTAATAAAAAGACTAAGTATTGAGGATAAAAATATATAAAAATATGATTTATCAACTAGTTTAGGAAAATATAGTCCAACGGTATAGAGAGCTTGACATTGGTGCTTGTTATAGCAAATGAAAGTATTATAGCTTGCTGATTGTTATAGCAAATGAAAGTATTATAGCAATGTACCTGTATGAGAGAGAGAGAGAGATATATATATATATATATATATATTTGTAATTGTTACCAAATAAGTTGAATTTTAAGTAAATGTCAGGAAAAGCATACTCTAATTATTCAATATATTGGATATAATATATGAGCAAATAAAGTAATTGAAAGGATGATTAAACTAAATTATTGAAAATGTTGTTTAATTTAATTATTCTATTGGCAAAAAAAATTATTGAAAATTTCTTTATACATAGTATTAAGAGTAGTATTTGCTCTTATAAGATATTTAGACCACTTTTGTTGGATATACAAGATATGAAAACACACAATTGACCATAGTAAATATAGACTTATTAGGTAGGTACAACCCAACACTGCATAAGCATTGACTAAAGCTCTTTTTTATAATCCTTGCAAATAATAATATCATAGAAAAATACCTCCTATACATATCCAAAGGTAGTCTTTAATCAAATTGTGACATAGATATATCATCTATGAGATAAAAACATTCATCTTAATATTAGTGCCTAATATCATCATATGAATATAGATTTAATAATGCACCCTGTATGATTTTTTTTTTCATATATCTTATATATGAAGTCATTGATTATAAAAAATAGAATATTTTAATTCATTTGACATGTTCAATTTAAAAAAAAACATAAGAAATTAAATACAATTTTTTTAAAAGAAAAATATTTAATGACAATTAAAAGCAATTTTCCTATTGGAGATGAACTAGAAATTACCCCCTGCGCATTGCGTGGGGAAGTTCCATTATAATTGTAAAAATCAGTCTTATGGTCAAGGGAATGAATTGATGTTGTGAAAATTTTTATTGGCTTTGTTAATTAACTATAGCGAATAACAATTTTATATAAATTCTCTTAAACAATTGTCCGTTTCTTGTAAGCTATCCTACCACCCAATCTATTTACCAAGGATACTTTTTGAAGAAATTTCAAGCTCACTACTAAACCTTCATAGAGAAACAAAATCCCAGTTACAAGATAAACATCCATAAATGCTTGCTCAAATCCATGATGTAAGTTATGCCGTGGTCACACATGCAAGTAAATTCAAAAGATAAATATAATACTTTCATTGGTGGATACTTAGAAAATGGGGGTATGACCATGATCAGGTCCAAATGGTGTTATACCAAATGAAAAGTCGCCTCTGTGATTAATTATATGGTACTATTCTGCATATACATATATGCTACCTTGTTGTAATGCCTTTTCTATTCTCCTCTGTTTCTGCCTTGCATAATGCCAAGGTTGATGGTTTGAGACTTAAATTGGCAATAACAATTATGCTTTCACATTATTTTGCACTTGCAAATTTAGGGGAGTGTAGAGCATGAGGTTTCAAGCAGAAAACCTGTAGAACAAAAGCACAAAATATTTTAGTTTAGAATCAATATAGACAAACTACTTCTTTAATCAAGAAAAACATGGACATATATTTGAATTCTTTCACTAATGACTGGAGTTATTGAAGTCAATTATCCATTAGAATATATGATCAAGAGCATAATTTTGCAATCACTTTAAGATGGTTCCACATGAAACGACATTGTTAACAACCTAAATCATTAAAATTTAGGGGGAATAAAATAGAGAAATATAAGAATCAAATTATGTGAGATCAAGAAATAGAGACAATAAAAGTTTTAGGGATGATAGTATTCCATATCTGCTTATAAATCAAGAAAATAGAGATAATAAAAAAGCATCAATTTATGTGAAATTAGAAATAAAAAAAGGGAGTTAAATGAAACATAGACCAATTTAAGAAACCAAGCAACACAAAAATGTCATCAATTGCACTGTCCATTGGAAGAAGCAAACAATGGAAATCATGTGGAACTCTTAAATTAGTCTATAGGAGTTCACGACTTCAATTGGAGAATGACAGCAACTTACAACAACTAACAGCAATTTATAGCAAATTGTGGTTCTTATATACTCATAGTATTGCCTTTCACGGGGATGTTGTATTTCAATTGTTTGCAATATGAGAAAGTGTTAGAAATTATTAAAAGTTATTAAAAACCAATACTAGAAACACATAGTGAATATTGGAATGATATGACTATTAATAATTATCTGTATGGTGATGATATTTGTTATATATAATAAAGATACAAAATTATATGTTACTTGCATGTATTGCAGATGCAAAAATGTAAAGTAATGAAGTAGAATATCAAAAGGGGTTTGAAAAGGTGGTCAAGCTGGTCATTATTAGCAAAATGGATACTTCTTGGGTGGTTTGAGCTACTTAGATATATTATGTGCTTGTTATGTTGGAACCTGTGAAAGGCAAAGTTAGTTGGTTTACATAATGTAGCAAGTGTTGAATCATAATGATGCTGTAGAGCAAAGAGTATGACAAAATAAACATTATGTGGTCTATTAGTAAAGCTATAATAAATATCATAATGGGATGACGGAAGGTAATTCAGTGAAGATATAATGTGAAACATATAATAATCTTAATTCTTAATTAGTTCAATGGTATGAGGTGGTATGAATTGGGACGATTCTAATTATTGATTACTATCTTAAATATGACACATGTTCATGTGAGAAAATGATCGAGATTATTCTTAATGATGTTAATTGAAGAGAAAGTAAACAAACATGAGAGAATGTAGTCATTGTCATGAATGCATCTTTTTATTCTTTTCATTTTGTTTGGGGGCAGAAGGTTCATAAATATAATTAGAGGAAATGTTAAACTGAAATGTGAGTTTAATAAGTCAATTTTTGAAACAAAAGTACATAAAGAATGTAATAAATACCTCAAGACATATGACGGATCAAACAACATAAATACCTTAATTATGTTGTTTGATCGGTCATATGTCTTGAGGTTTTGGAAGACTTCTTGGTAGACCACGTTGACTGTCTTGTCAGTTGGTTTGTTTTCAAAATCATGAATCAAGATTTTGAGACCACTCATACTTTTGGTTCTAGATAATGCTACGTACAGTTGGCCATGGGTGAAAACAGACTTTGGTAGAAAGACGCCAACATGTTGAAGAGATTGTCCTTGGCTCTTATTAATAGTCATTGCAAATGAAAGAGTAATAGGAAATTGATGTCTTTGCATCTTGAATGGCCATCTAGATTCAGAGGGGTTCATGTCCATTCTATCGATGAGTACTTTTTGGTTTGGGTGTGATCCATTCAATGTTATTGCTTCAATAACATGATTGCCAAATTCAGTTATTCTTAGGCGAGTACCATTGCATAGCCCAGATGATTGGTCAATGTTTCGTAAAAGCATGATTGGAGCACCAACTTTAAGTGTTAATTTATGAGTAGGCATGCCAGAGAAGTCAATGGTGTTCAAGAACTCTATAGGGTACAAGTCCTCAAATGAATCTGATTCAGTACTTGTTTTGCAAATGGAATCTGAACTAAAGAAATTAATGCTCTCCCCAGGTAAGAACTTCAAATAAAGTCATTAATATATGTGACGATCTCAATATTTGGTGCAAGTATTGCCCTATCAGTAAAATACACTGGATTTGACAAATTGTGGCAAAGGTTAGGATATATAGCAGATACAATAGCTTCAAGAGGATCTGTGTATTTAGTGATGAGGAGGTCATGTGGAATTTGAATAATGTTGATGCCATCATCAGAAGTTCCAAATTTTCCACTGCCTATATCAAGTAACCATTGAGAGAATTCTTTAAGCTTTCTTTGATCAGTAGTTGTTGAAGTTGATTGCAGTCTCATGTTGATGGTTAACTGAAAAAGTTCACAGTGGTTCCACAGATAAGAGCTATTGATTGTGTTGTTGACTATGTCTGCTCTAGAGGCTTTAGGGATAACAAGAAGTATTTATCGAAATTCGTCTCCCATGACTAAGCACTTGCCACCAAAATATAGGTCATGACTATTAGGAATCTCTAATCTCATAATGTCACGCATTGTCCTATCAAATGCATCAATTGCATGTTTCTTAACCATTGGTGCTTCATCCCATATAATGAGATTTGTCATTATGAGCAGGTCTGCCAAGTGAGAGTTTTGCTTGATGTTACATATTAACTCCTCATGTATTTCAATTGGTATGGCAAATCGAGAATGTGCTGTTCTACCTCCTGGAAAAGTGTTGTAGCAATGCCACTGGATGCAACGTTTATCACTGTATTACCCGTTGCTCGAAGTGAAGATGACAAAGCATTCCACAAGAATATTTTCCTAATTCCTCCATAACCATAGACAAAGAAAAATTTGTTTACTAGAGAATTTGTGTGATGTATGACTGTGTCAAAGATGAACTTTTGCTCAAGTGTGAGGAAAGAGACTAGCTTGTCTGATTCAACTTGCAAGGCATTCTTGTCAACATTAAGTTCATCCAATATGAGGTAGTTTGAAGAATATGTTGTTCTAATATCCATGCTGCTATCAAGCTGCAAAAATTGCTCCAAAGTTCTGCCATTTTTTTTTGCAATGTTTTGTGGATATCCATTAGGGTTGCAGCTTTCCTTTGCTCAGTTGTGAAAGTGATATATGAGCAATAGATAAAATGAAAGAGTAAGTAGTAGCATTTGAAAGAGTAATAATATATGTTTAGTATAAGTGGATTAGATAAAATGAAAATATTAATACTTGCAGTTGGGAAAGTAATAATATATTTTGAGTATAATTAGTGAATTTATTAATCCTGTGAGCATAATAATGCAAAAAGTTTAATTTAAGTTTGTAAATGTTTGCACATTAATTGAAATTTAAGTATTGTTGGAGTCAAAAATGAAAAGATAGATATTGGACATATGATAGACAGTGTTGTTTAGAAAAACAAATGAAGATATGTATTATGCAGCAAAAGATATCTACCTGCATAGTGTTCATTTGCATGTGGAACATAGAGAAGATCTTTAGATAGCAATTCAGATGTTTCACTCCAAACAAATTTTGGCTTGCTTAAGCTATTTGACAATAACACACTTGCAAAGAGTTTTTGGAGGTAGTAGCCTGAAGCCCAAACAGCTGCTTTTCCTATTGGAGATGAATCCCTTTTGTTTTTCCAATATCATTAAAATTGAGCCAAATTTTGCTTAATACTATATAAACAATTTAAATATTGGTAAGCTTAAATTTAATTCCAAAATATAAATGTTGGTAAACTTTTTTGTACTTTCTTTTGAATATTAATTTATAATATATGATTGCTTTTCTTAAGATATCCAATATGATAAATTGACTTTATGATTATTGTGAAGAATTTTTAAGATTTTAATCTTTGGCTACTATTTAAAAATAATTATAAAAATGTTACTTTTAATCCCAAAATTATTTTTCAATAACATGTATGTTGGATGAAGGCAATTATGTTTTTATTAATAAATGAACTTATATATATTTTTATTCTTTTAATGCTCTTATTAATTTCTTTAGGAATGGGTCAAAACTGGCTTGGTCATCAGGCTACCCATCCCTTTTCTAGGTTTCATGGGGTTGAGCATTGGAATGGGGACAACACCTAACTCGAGTTGACCTATGCGCATCCCTTATACATAGTCATCAAGAATTTAACCCTCATGAAATATATAACCAAAAAGAAATTAGTTTAAACAAAGTTTTGAATTTTGCTTGCAATGCTTATTTGAAAATTTTAAAATCAACTTAGATTTATTATCAATTAATTAGACCAAACGGTATGAGTATGTGAGGCAAAACACAAATTTTTTAATTAATCACACATATACAAATTGGGAGAATTGAAGATTATTGTTAATTGAGTTGATAACTTTGTATCAATTACCATAATTTTTCAACACTCTACTTGGATGAGAAGTAAAGTGGAGGAGAGAAAAATAAAGCAGAAAATATGAGGGAAAATACAGTTTCTCTTGCTTGGATACTAAGAGATCAGTGAGAGGGAGAAAAAATAGGAGGGAAAAATAATATGTAAATTCTACATGCTTTTCTTCTTACTTTTCTTTTAAAAAATGAGAAAATTTTAGGAAGAAAACTCATTTTTTAAAATTACCCAAAATTTTTTAGGCTCAATTCTTCATTTTTTTTCTTTCTCATTATTGCTTTCTCTTTCTTGCTTCTTCTATTTTCTCAGTATTATTTTGTTACTGTTTCATTTTTTCAAAGCTTAGTTGGTTTGAAAATTCTCTTTTTCCTAAAATAAAAAAAATTAAAATTAGACAAAATAATTATAAATTAAGATTAAGATTAAAATTATATTTTAATTCCATTATGTGATATATTAAGAAAATTATATAAATAATATGATAGAATAATAAGTTTTATTATATGCGAATATTTTGCTAATAATAATAGGGGTTTTATTACCATTGTAAAATTAGTCAATTTACTCTTCCCTTTATTTTCTCCCATTCTACCAATTATAAAGAAAGAAAATCTCCCCCTCTCCCCTCACCTTTTTTTTTCCTCTTCATTTTCTCTCCTTCCATTTCCCTTCCTCCCATTTTCTTTTATCATCCAAGAGAAGAGTGAAAGTTGATTGAGTTTATTGAATAAATATTTAATATTAATTAAGTAAATCGTTGACCTACCAAAATATGATATCAACTTAACCAAATTGAAAGGAATCAATTTTGAATTTAGATATTGCAAGTGACTATACATTTAATTCTTTATCCAAAAAGATTATTAATTTAATTTACCATTTTCATATTTTTATTCATATTTCCAAAAAAAAAGATTTTTTTATGATAAAAATATTATTAATTCAATTCACAATTTTCATATTCTTATTCTGTTATTTTATTATCAAATAGTTTTTGAGACTCGATAAATAAAAAGATAATTTTTTGGACTATTTATTATTAAAAATACAATTTGATAAAATGATTACAATATCAATTAAAAAATTTTGTAGGAATATATAGTATATAGTAAAGATTAATTAATTCCAATTTAATAATTATGGTGTATTAACTATGAAGCAATTGTGGCAAATGAAAATAGTTTTAAGCAATCAATTCTAATATATTAACTTAGTAATTTGACCAAATAAATTATTAAATAAATTTCTCATACTTTAAATTATGTATTTTTGGTATAATTATCTAGTATCAAGTACTATCGAGTCATATTCAAGTATTATTGAACTCAAATGAAGATAGCTTTCCAAACTTCAACTTTTTTATCTACAAGACTCAAAATCAAAATTTTACTTAAAAAGCATTGAATTAGTTTCTACTTAAGCTAATCACCATTAATTGATTATAAATTTGAATTAATTAAATTCAATAGTTAATCCTAATAAATGTGAATGACTATACAATAAAGTTTATAAATATTAATCGCATTAATTCTAATAAGGTTTCAACTTTTGAATGAGATAATTTTGTTAAGATAAGATAATTCACACCCAAATTAAGAGAATTGAAAAAACATAATAATGTTGGTAAACAAAAGAAAAAAGCATAATAACTTTTGTTGAACTGCCAGAAATTGAAAAAAAAAAAGGTACAAAATTGTAAACTTATTAGGTAGTTTTTTTTTTTTTTTTGGGATTGTTAAGAGTTAAAACCATAATAAATGGTAGCGTCCCATGAAAATGTGGGCTTCTTCAATTAATGACTCCCTCTAGCTAACATACTTAGAGGCAAAATTGTCCCATAGATACAATTATGACTTTTATTTTCTGGTAATTAGGAATTTAGGATGATGCTCCCTCCAATTTGTAAAAATCATCACTTTAAAGTGTTTGCGTTTTTTCATAATATTTATTATTTTAAAATTCTAATTAAGTATTAATTATTTCTTTTATTATTTTATCCTTTATTAATATTAAATGAATCATTTACTATGGCATTTAAATTAAGGTTAATTTTAATAAAATAATATTAAATTTTATATAACATTTTAGGTTATTTAATGACTTTTTTTGATTTGTATGAAAAATCTTAAAACTATAGTTTTTAGAATTCAAGAAACTGCAATCAAGTTACTTTAGCAATGCCAAACAAAGATGCACTATATACTTTTTAACCCATCCACTCATATTTGTTGAAGTCATGCTAGGAGACTATACTTATATTCTTCTCAAAATAACCTATCGACATTGGCACCGTTATTCTTGTGGGAGTTACCTCAAAGTAAGCCTTGCGTCTTGCTAGAAAAGCTTTAAATTAATTTTTACAACATTCTCCTTCTTCACATCACATGTCTTGAGGGTTTTATGCTACAGTGCTAAAAACCATTAAAAATGTTATGATAGCCCACATTAAAGGGCAAAACATTAAAAATGATTGATAGTGAATTAAAATATAATTAAACATTTAATTCAAATTTGAAACTAAAAATTGAAATTTAATTAAAATTATTAACATTGTCGTGATGACTCACATTGCCAAATCACTCAAAATTATGTAGAAGCACAATATTCCGGTACATTTTGTCAGTACTAGTGACTTCTACTTTTATAGAGATAGTAGAGAAATAGAAGATAGGGTGAAAATAGATGGATATTTTTCGGTGACAAAAATAAAAGATGGATATTTTTCAAAAAGAATATTTAATATTTAATAAGCCTTTCAATTATGTATAAATTTCGAAATAAATACATGAAACAAAATTACAATTTTTTCATCATCACAAGATATATATATTTTAAATTGCAACATTGACTTTTAGTCAACTTTCTTTTTATATGTAATTGGAAAATAGTAGATAATAAATTTATAAAAAGAAGTCTTACACTTGAAGCACTAATGAAGAACACATAATTATTTTTATTTGCGTTGACCAAAATCAAGTATCTCTTATGATTTTTATTGATTTTGAAATAATTTATCGTAATACCAAACATTACTTTTACATTTTTTATTAATTATACAAAAACTTAAATGAAAATTTATATATATATATATATGTATGATTGAATTCCAAATTAAGCTATAAAAACAAAGTATATATGCTCTTAAAATAAATATATGGCAGCTTTTTTTTAAAAAAATAAATATGGCAATTTTATAGAGGGGCCTACAAATTATTTGACTAAAGGAGTTATACAGAGATAGAGGGGGTTTTATATACTGGCAACTTTTTTTTTTAATTATATCTTATTATAAACCCTTGAAAAATGTCACTTTAATTTTTACATGCTGACGAAGAAAAGATGTTAGAATCTAAAGAATGCTCCATTTTTGCCACGCATCCACTCGTTGCTGATTTGCTTATCTAAAATTGTTACTTTCTTTTTGTCTACCCATGGATAGATCAGGGTGAGGATTGAGAATTTCCTACCAGAAACTCGTTTTCTTAGAATTGAACCAACAACCAAGTTGAGAGGATTTATAGCATTTGAAGTCATTAATCTGCAAATGAAAAGTAAAATTCACCTACACCTACATAAGCTTATCATTTGCTACTATAACTCAATAGTGTGGAAAAAACATGCACGGACACAAGCATATAATGCAAGTAATTATAGTGATGCAAAACAAATAACTATACTCCTTTTGAAATATGCAAATTACTAACAAAAAAATTGCACAAAACATGATTTTGATGCAAAAAACCAAGAGAGAATGATGAATTACCTTGGCTTTCTTTCTTTCCCTAAGGTAAAGTGATACAGAAAAAATAATTAGATTATCATAAAATAATTAGGATATTAGTTTATTTATATTTAATTTATTTTGAATTTATTTTATCTTTTATTTTTATCTTTTAGGGTATTGATTATTTAGGTTTATCTTATTTTATGAACTATCTTAGGATTCTAATTAGATTGAGATTTAAGTTCTATAAATAAGCCATAGAACTACTCATTGTATTCATATTTTTTTCTATTGATTGAATATTTTTTATCGAATATTGAGAGTTGTCCAATAATTTCTTTTTTCTCCTTAATTTTCTCCTTTTCTCATCTACCTTCCACCCCTCCTCTACCCTGTCTTACATCATAAAGCCCGTGCTCCACTTCTAAAAACATGTTCTCTACTGTTTGTAAAGAAGATTCAGCATAAAACCCCAAGCCAAAAATATAAAACAGAAAAGGATTTGTATATTCAAAGGAAAATACATTAAAAAATTTACAATCAACATAGAAAATGAAAAAAAAAAAATTAGGATAGGATAAATTCAATATATAGATTTAAAAATAGACAACGAATGCAGTGAATAGGAAAAGACATAATAAGATAAGACATGAATATGAGAATATTATCATGCCAAGAATGTATCAAATATGAATTGACTTGTTTATACAATGAATTTTGTTGGAGATTCAAATTTTGATATAGTTCGTAACTATTCATGAACATTGCACCACATCTATGATGGTCATATATAGTGGAAGATAGACACAATAAGAATTGCTTATTCGAGTAATTACATTAATATTTTGGCTAGAAAAAGTAATTACATTAATATGAATTAATTGAGGATTGACGTCAAATAATGCAAGTCAATTCAAAAGTACAATCATGTCACATTAAATGATAAAACATTAAAAATACATGATGGGGAATCACATTATAATTAAAGCATTCAATGCACATTTGAAATTCAAAATTGTTGACATTTTTTGGTGGCCCACATTACTTAGCCAAATCACCATAATGATGTGGTAACTTAGAATTTGGACATATTATTCCAATGTACCTTACTTTAGTATATACTTATTTCGGTTCAAAATATAAGTATACTTTAATAAAATGCACACAAATTAAGGAAGTGAGTTAAACTACTTAAATTTGTTAAAAACTTATATTATTTTCTAATATTACCTTTAATAAATACAATTTCCAAAATAAATTTTTCTCTCATGAGTTAATTAATGATAATGGTAAATTAGGAAAAAAATCATTAATACTTTTCATTTTAGCTAAAAAAGACTTATATTTTGATAAAAAAAATCTTCTAAAAGAGAACTTATATTTTGAACCGAAGGGAGTATAATAAAATAGATTATTATTTAATTTAATTAATAATTACCAAATTAATATCTTAAGTGTTAACTATGGTCATTAGATGTTTGGCCAAAAGAAAAAACTATGGTCATTAGATGCAACAACATTACTTTTTCTTGGCCAACATGCAACAACATTATTGAAAGTTTAAATAAAAGCTATATACAAGGTCAAATAGATAGACTATGGATTGAAAAGGCCAATAAAATCATTTTAATTATTCTTTTTTTAAACTTAATAAGTTTTCCTTGTATTAAATAACGTACTTGGATATTTATTTTTTGACACATTCTTACTTGTCTTAATCTCAATATATGCACAGATTTAGCCAGAAAAAAACTTATTCAGTTTTGGAGGTTAAAACAATTTCATTCTTCTAGATTAGTACTATCACATAACAAATTTTGCTTTCCCGTAACATAACCAATTTTCCAAACACAAATTATTATACTGAATTAGTCATTGCGCAAAATCTATAATTACTAATTTCTAGAATATTTGTATATATACAAATCAAATACAATTTATTGGAAAAATTCATATGGTTTGATTTGACAGGCCAAGACACTCATAATACTATCGCTATTTTTTTTTAACTTTCATGAGTATTCATTGTTTTTAATTAAATAAATTAATTTATGACTTCTTAAGGAACTCCTAAAAGGTGCTGCCCTGGGATTAATTTAAATTTTTTTAAAGAGTTTGATTTTGATCCATTCATAAACTATTCTTAACTACAAAGTCCAACGGGAAGTTTAAGTAATGAATCAATTCAAAATATTAACATTTCAAGGTTAGGAATGGAATTTGGCCAGAATATTAACATGATTTTTGTTTCCGTCTCTAAATTATTCTTCCGATTTTGTTTTTTAAATTTTCATTCTCATAGAAAAGTCTTCAAATACGAGTCTCCAAATAAGACATTCCTTATGAGAATCCTTGAATTTGGAATTTTTTTTTTGATAAAATGAATTTGGAAAATTTTTGTCATTCTTATATTTGACACAATCAATATATAGGGTCATATTAAATAACAAAACTCAGTATATAAACTACAAACTAAAAAAGATAATAAAAGTGATAGTAAAATTGAATCACAAGGGTAATATCGAATAACAAAAACTAAGTACTATATACGTTAAGCCTATATCATCAAATTCCAAATAAATACATGAAAGTACAAACGTTTACAATTTAGCTTCATATAACTAAATATTAAAAGTTTTAGTATTATATATTTATTTAAATCAAGAAAAAGTGATAAGTCATAAATAATTCTAGTGAAGTATTATTCATGATTCAATGATATTAGTCATAAGCGAAAATGAGGTGAGACTTTGTTGAATAGAGTGAAGAAAAAGGACTAAATATAATTAAGAAAAGAGGACTAAATATAGAAATAGAATATCATGAAGGAAATGACTTGGTATTTATTTAACATCAGACAATTTTTTTGTTTTTCTAATTAATTATGATATGTTTTTATTTTGGCAAAAAGAAAAAAAAAGATTATGATATGTTTGCATATTTAAATTGACTTTGGTCTTATTTGATGTTGTTCAGTATATTCCTAATCCTATAATACTTATGCTCTAATTTAAAAGGTCTCCTCAATGATTGATTGATACTCATTGTTTAATAATATTTATTTATTTATATTTATTGTAATATCAGTTTAAATTGTTTTTGCATCTGACTTTGTATTCATATTGATTTATTTTATAACTAGAATTCAAAATACGTGTGATGCATGGAGAGCTACATATAAATATAATTATATTATATAAGTGAATATGATATGTTTTTGATATTTTGTAATTATATGATCATTATAACAAAAAAAATATCATTATTTTAGAGCTAATTCCTCCAACATGATATAAAAGAATAATAAATTGCTAATATATATAACATATACATATGATATACAGTAGAAACAAATTGTAAGAATAACTTATCTTTACAAACCTTCAAATCCAAAAGGAGATGTTTAGTGTTTTGAAAGATTTGATCAAATTTATATTTTTGTTAACAAAAATAGAGAAAATAAGTAGAATCATAATATAAAAAAATAATCAAACATAACCAAAGAATGAAAAGAACGTAAAAAAAAGTGAAAGAAGAAGATGATAGTAGAACGAGAGAAGTGGTTATTTCCATATTTTATTTGAAGGAGATAAAATATATGAGAAAATTATAAAATTTGTTACAAGAAAATTGTAAAAAAAATAATGCAATGAAATTTTATTTTCAAATGTATCTCTAGAACTCAAAACTATTTGACAATAATATAAGAAGACTAGTATAATATAGATTTATATATATCTCACAAAATAATAACTGATGACATAAATAATTAAATTATAATTTTTTTTATAAATATATATCTACTTTTTATATCCATATTTATCATCATATCAAATTTTTTTAAAAAATAAAAACACATATAATTAGAATCAAATTTGATTTTCATTTCACATTGATCATCATATCAAAATTAAAAAAAATAAAAACATATAATTAGGAGATAAGTGTTATTTTTGATAATCAAATTGTGATTTAGACAATCAAATAGGGACCAAATTTTTCATAGTTAACATGATGATGTTGAGGGTTGAAATCATGACCGTTATACTTTCTACTTCTATTTTATGATATATAATAGATTATTTATATTTTATTATGTTAGATAGTAATTGAATATTGTTAGCAGTCATTCCACTACAAGTATTTAGGTTAAATTTCTTACATAAGTTTTACCAAAAAAATAAATTCTTTTATATCAATATATATTGAATTTGACATTAAAAATCCCAAGTAAAGCTCTAATCATTTTTCTTTCATTTTTATTAAATTGTTAATTCAACTATTATGTTTTCTTCAAGTAATTTAATTATTATATTCAATTCTTATTCATTCTATTATATTCACATTTATATGATTGTGTTAGATATATATGGATTTGATAGGTGAACTCTTATAAAGTCAATCAAAGAATTCACTTTGATACGTATAATTACTGGATCATGCAATCACAAGACAACAAATCTGGAAAAAATCAGAAAACACAAGGAGAAAACGCACACAAAAAAGGGATACACAAAAAACATAAAGGATATGGTAGTTAAGATGGAATAGAACTCAAGAAAACTGGTCTTTTGAACCCTCGATCCAATAACACCACAAGAAATGACCGATTCCTTGATCAATTATGGTATTCTTTCTAGCACTCAAAGATGGAAGAAAAAACTCTCTTCTAGAGAAAATTCATTTCATTCATGTCTCTCCCAAATGTGTACGCGAAGCACCTATATATAGGCACAAATTAAAAGCAACTAAAACCCTTCCAAAATAATATTAAAATAATCAGACCCTAAATGCTCTAAAAGTGTTGCCATTATTACATTAAATTCTAATCACAATCTTGCCACCTTCCACTTTTTTCTTTTAGATTAGGAAACTCATATCAAAAGAAATCAACAAAAAGGAGGCCTAATATTAAATAGAAAACTTTTGACTAAAGACCATATTTTTTAAAATAAAATAACTAAATTAATCCTAAATATTTAGCATAAAAACCTCACTTTTACTCTTTGTTTTGTTGAAGGGATTTGAAGGAGTGGGTAGGGAAAAATTAAAATTTTTCTTTATTTGGTTTAATAAATAGAAGGAGAAGAGAGGAAAAATTGAAATTTTTTCTTATTTGGTTTAATAAATAGGAGGGGAGATGAGGGAAAATTTTAAAGAATTTTCCCTTCTCTCCCCTCCTAATCCTCCCTCTCCAAAAGTAAGGGAATTTAGAGGGAAAATGAGTAAATTCTTCGCCTCCCCTCCAACATACCCAAATAAGAGGAAATTAAAATCCTTGCCCTTCTCTCCCTTCCCATCCCCGCCGTTCCCTCCACTAAAATCCTTCCCCTCCCCTTCGTTGAATCAAGAAATACCTTAATAGTTACATGAGGAGCACATATTATCTTTAAGTTATTTCTTTCAAATGGATTTCTTTTGGACTTGTATTAGTAACTTGTATGATTGAAAGTATTTTCACACTTTTTAGCTTTTCTTGGACTATAACTTGATTCAAATAGTTGGGCTCCATAGTCTTTCCAAGCTCCTTGTCATGCTCTTAAATTTGTCCAAGGACTCTCGGTGTGTATCATGCTTCAACCATACCCTATTAGGAGCTCCCCGTGCGCGAGAGAGAGAGAGAGAGAGAGAGAGAGAGAGAGAGAGTTCTCTTACCAGCATATAAGCGTACCATAGTCAAAGATTGGAAACGTGGACGATGAGTTTTTTGAAAATAAGAGATCTGCAATTTTAGTATTTATTACAAGAATATGACTATAATATTTTGTTGACCACATATATATAGAAAATAAAACATAACATCTTTATTTAATTCCTTTAACTAAACACATTTAATATGTTATGTAAATTTATTTACTTAAAATATAAATTAAATTCTATCTATATCGTTTTAAAGAGTGAACTCGGGCAATTTTTGTGTTCGTCATTCATTAACAGTTTTACTTACTAACATCATTTCAGCAATGTATAGCAATGCAAAAGATTAAAAAAGTATTAACGTTCTCATTTGGATTTTTGAAGTTATAAAGAAAGGCAAATCAAAACTATTGCAGCTGTTCGAACTCGCTAGGTTTCATTCCTTTTTTGTCTCTCCATCACATCCTTAAGTCATTATTGTGCCCCAACGTTTCCGAAATACAACCCTTGTTAAAAAAAAAAAATACAAACCCTTCGTCTAAACCAAGAGCATCATTGTATACTTTTATCAACTTCAAATGGCATTGGAAGATAATATTAACTTTGAAATGCAAAAGACAATCAATATATAATATAAAATTAAATAGTGTATATATTACCGATAGTTTGAGATAAGACACATTTTTATAGTTTAATTTCCTTTGCAATTGGTTTAGGAATATATGCTTATTTTATGGAGTGGTCTGTCAACCCAACATAGCTCGCAACCCACAAAGTGTTACAAGTTAAAAGGACTGGCATGTTTTAAACAAATCTTGGGTGTTAAAAGATTAATGGCTTAGTGGCACTAATACTCGCTGAGTAGCTAGAGGGAGGTCGTGAGACCATATTCCTAACACTTGGATGATTACGGTAATATTGCTATAGAATAATGAGTTCAATCCATTTTCGACGTACCAAGTAATATAGAATGAAAATTGATTAAAGGACACGTACGTGAAGTTCTACATTGCGAGAGGAGATAAAATATAAATTTAATGGAAATTATAGGATTTAAGTATGAAATCATCATCTCAGGTTTCAAGATTCTTCTACTATATTCCTTCTCGTAATGGATAAGCAAGACATGCATGCATGCTTTGTTATTTACTCATACAACTGAAATAGTTGCTCCTTGTTTGCCAATATGAAATTAAAAGAGATCATATATATGTAGATTATATTATATATATATATATATAATATCATCATTCTATTTAAGATAAAATACTCTACCAAACAAATTAATTAATATAATATTACCACATGTAACAAATGGAGGTTTCATACTGAAAGAAACATTCCTCTTCGACTACTTCCTTCACCTTGATGTCCCTAAAACACATTGTAGCTCATCGAACTTGAACGTTGAATCTCTCCATGATTCACCATAATCTGTCTCCTCACATCCTCCGACAGCATCAGAGAGAACCTTTCCACTGCCTTCCCTCTCAATTCATCAAACTCGGACGAGTGTCCTGTTGAATCACACCTCCTCAAACCCCTTTCTCCATAACCAACCTCCATCTTACTCGTTGGCCTTCCATCTACCTCCTCCTGCATAGTTGCTGCCTCAATATCTTGAACCACTAGCACTACTTTGCCATCACCATGGTGGTGATTTGGCTTCAACACCTTGTGACAAACAAGACAAGTCACGTGAGAAGCTAACCAGGTTTTGATGCAATGGGGGTGAAACACGTGACCACATTTCAGAAGCAATCGAAGAGTGTCCTGGTGTTTGAACTCGTTCAAGCACACTGCACACTCTAGTGGGACACTCCCTAGCTTGAGGTGATTGAGGGTGGAGTACATGAGGATGGGGAAGGTGTCAAGTAATTTGGGGTTGATACCTTGAGGAGGTTCATACGGAGGATAAGGGATGATGGTGTTGGCTTGACTAATTCAAAACATTAGTGTTTTTTGTTTTTAGTACACGTGTCTCTTATGTTTTCAATAAGTAAGTCTTTAAGTAGTTTGTTAAGTCAGTAGCCTAGTGGTTAGATATTTTGACACTTATATTTGAGTCATGGATTAATGGTCCTTGTTTGTAGCTTTTCACTGTTAGTGTCAGATCTATTTAAGAGCAGCACTATATTACATATCAAGGTAGCAGAAAAATAAAAAGAAAGTTCCAACATTTGTTTCTTTTGCCTCTGATTTTGTTTACCAAAAAAATATTTTTCTTCCTCTTTTACTAACATTTTTGGCATCAGAGCTCCTGGGTTTTAGTCCTTGCTTTTTTTTCTACTGCACAAGAAAAAGCTGAGTGAGAGAGAGAGTGAGCCAAAACACCATAGAGTAAGTGTGTAAAATAAAGTGTGCGAAATCTCTCTTTGAGATGGCAACAAATGGCATGTCTGCTTCCTCTCAGCCCCTTCTTCTAATTTTTAAAGGGGTAAATCATCATTTTTGGAGTCTGAAGATGAAAACTCTGTTTAAGTCTCAAGAACTATGGGATTTGGTGGAGAATGGGTTCATTAACACTCAACCAGCAGAGCCTGATCAAAGGCTACGAGAAACTCGCAAGAGGGACTCAAAGGCTTTGTTTATGATTCAGCAAGCACTTGATGATGATATCTTTTCCAGAATTGCTATAGCAACAACTTCTAATGAGGCTTGGGAGATTTTATAGCAAGAGTACTTTTGAGACAAAAAGGTGATCATGGTTAAATTACAAACGCTACGTCGTGATTTTGAAACCTTGTTCATGAAAAATACTGAATCAGTGCAAGATTATATGTCTAGAGTTTCTAGCATCGTAAATCTTATGAAGTCTTATGGTGAAAAAATTTGTAATGAAATTGTTGTGACTAAAGCGTTGAGGACTTTAACCATAAGATTTGGACATGTGGTAGCTGCTATTGAAGAGTCTAGAGATTTGTCTAAATTCTCTTTTGATGAATTATGAAGTTCTTTGTTAGCACATGAAGATAGGTTGAACAGATCTCAAGATAAAAAAGTAGAAAAGGCATTTCAGGTGAATGAAGATTCTTCCTCCAACAAAGAGAAAACTGAAAATGGTGCTGGTAGAGGTAGAGGTAGAGGTAGAGGATTTTGTGGTAGAGGACTTGGTGGTGGAAGAGGAAAAGGTAGGTCTGGTGAATTATTGCAGCAATACAAGAGTGCAATTCAATACCGTTATTGTAAAAAATATGGTCTTAAAGAAGTTGAATGGTGGAGCAATCAAAGAGATGAGCAAAAGGTTGTCAATTTCACCGAAAAAGTAGAAGAGGAAAGCAAGTTGTTCATGGCTTATTCCCTTATTACACATGCCTCAAACAATATTTGGTTCATTGATAGTGGATGCTCAAATCATATGTCTAGTTCAAGGTCTTTGTTTAGAGATCTTGATGAAACACAGAAAAGTGAAGTTCGGCTTAGGGATGATAAGCAAGTCAAGGTTGAAGGGAAAGGTACAATTGCCATTAAAACCGTGCAAGGTGATGTTAAACTCCTTTATGAAGTGCAATTTATGCCTAGTATAGCTCATAATTTGTTAAGTGTTGGACAATTAATGCATAGTGGATGTTTTGTACTATTTGATGATGATTTATGTACTATTTTTGAAAAAAAAATCAGGTAAAACTGTAGTGATTGTCCAAATGACAAAAAATAAGATGTTTCCTCTTGATGTTTCAAATGTGTCAAATTTTGCCTTAGTTGTTAAAGGGCATAATAAGGCTAAATTATGGCATTTAAGACATGGGCATTTGAATGTAAATGGTTTGAGGCTTTTGAATGAGAAAGAAATGGTTGTTGGCTTGCTAGAAATTGGTGAACTTGATTTTTGTGAGGGTTGTATTTATGGAAAGCAAAGTAGGAAATCATTTCCTGTTGGTAAATCATGGAGGGCCTCTAATTGTCTTGAACTTGTGCATGCTGATTTATGTGGACCAATGAATATTGAGCCGTTGGGTGGAAGTTGCTATTTTTTGTTATTTACTAATGATTATAGTCATATGAGTTGGATTTATTTCTTGAACCTCAAATCAGAAGCCTTTGAGAACTTCAAGAAATTTAAGGCATTGGTGGAGAAGCAAAGGAGCACATGCATAAAAACACTTCGGACTGATAGAGGAGTGAATTTTTATCTAATGATTTCATTGCTTTTTTGTGATGAGAATGGTATCCACAGGGAACTTACAACATCAAACACACCAGAAAAAAATGGTGTTGTAGAGCAGAAAAATAGAACAGTGGTAGAAATGGCTCAAAGCTTATTGAAGGCAAACAATCTTCCAAATCAATTTTGCAGAGAAGCAGTTGTAATAGTAGTGTATATCTTGAATATCTCTCCAACAAAGGTTGTTTTGAATAAGACACCTTATGAAGCATAGACGGGTCAGAAGCCTCAGGTAAGCCACTTAAAAATTTTTAGCTGATAGCATATGCTTTGGTTAATTTTCATTCCAAACTTGATGAAAAATATGAAAAATGCATTTTATTGGCTATTGTCCTCAATCCAAAGCATATTGTCTATATAATCTTGTAACTGGAAAAGTGATAGTTAGCAAAAATGTTGTTTTCAATGAAGAAGCAAGCTGAAAGTGGAATGGTGATAAAGAAGGTGCTACTGTTCAAGTTCTTGTAGAGTTTGATGATGTATATGCAATTGTAGCATCACCTACAAGTCCAGATTCTTCCTCACCAAGTGACTGAAGCATCACAAGATCTATAAGATCACCTAGTGAAACACCACCAAGAAGATTCAAATCTTTAAGAGAAATTTATATTTCTTGTAGTTTTGCTTTGTATGTTTTTGACCCAACTTGGTTTGAAGAAGCAGTGGGAAAATTTGAGTGGCAAAGTGCTATGGCAAAGGAGATGCAAGCCATTGAGAAAAACTCAACATGGGAGTTAGTTGATGCTCTTGAAGGCAAAAATGTTATAGGGCTCAAGTAGGTATTCTAAACAAAGTGTAATGTTGATGGAAGTATCCAAAAGCATAAAACTCGACTTGTTGCTAAGGGATACTCACAACAACAAGGTATGAATTTTGAGGAAACCTTTTCTCTTGTTGCTCGATTTGAAACTGTGAGAGTTGTTTTATCCTTTGTTGCTCAATTGCAATTACTTGTGTATGAATTTGATGTGAAGTCTACCTTTTTAAATGGTGAGTTAGCAGAGGAGGTTTATGTTTCGCAACCTCAAGGTTTGTTATCAATGGCAATGAAAGCAAAGTCTACAGGTTGAGAAAATCTCTTTATGGGCTAAAGCAAGCTCCTCGTGCATGGTATAGTAAAATTGATTCATTCTTCCATGAAAGTGGATTTAAAAGGAGTGAAAATGAGTCAACTCTCTACTTGAAGCAGAAAGATAATGGAGAATTTTTGGTGGTTTGTCTCTATGTAGACGATATGATTTATATGGGTTCTTCAAAGTCTTTAATTGATGATTTTTAGACTTGCATGATGAGAAATTTTGAGATGACAGATTAGGGCTTACTGCTATATTTTTTGGGACTTGAAGTGATGCAAAGTGAAGATGGTATCTTTGTGAGTCAAAAGAAATATATCGTAGATCTTTTGTACAGATTTAATATGACAAATTGTGAAGTTACAGCCACATCGATGAATATCAATGAGAAATTATAACGTGAAGATGGGACAAAAAAAGCTAATCCAAAATTGTATAGAAGTTTAGTTCATGGGTTAAATTATTTAACTCATAGTATTGTTTCCAGGTTTATGCATGATCCTACAAAGCAACACTTAGGTGCAACAAAAAGGATTCTTCGTTCTATAGCTGGAATTGTTAATTTTGGCATTTGGTACTTTAAAGTATCAAATTTCACATTAATTGGCTTTACAAGCCGTGATTGGGTAGGAAGTTTAGATGATAGAAAAAGCACTTCGGGCAATGCTTTCAGTCTTGGTTTAGGATCAGTGACATGGAGTTCAAAGAAACAAGAGACGGTGGGTTTATCATCATTTGAAGCAGAATATACAGCAGTAATCTTAGCAGCTCGACAAGCATTGTGGCTAAGGAAACTTCTTGCTGATATGCATCTTGAGCAAAAGGAAGCTACAAAGATATTTTGTGATAATAGATCTATAATTGCAATAGCAAAGAATCCTACTTTCTATGGGAGAACTAAGCATATTGATGTGTAACATCATTTCATTCGATAGTTGGTAGCTAATGGAACAATTGAGTTGAAATTCTATGGCACAAATGAGCAGTTAGCTAATATATTTACAAAATCTCTTCCACAAGCTAAGCATTAGTTTTCTACACCATTATTAGGTGTGTGTGATTTTGAATCAAGGGGGAGTGTTGGTTTGACTGATTCAAAACATTAGTGTTTTTTGTTTTTAGTACACGTGTCTTTTATGTTTTCAATAAGTAAGTCTTTAACTAGTTTATTAAGTCAGTAACTTAGTAGCCAGATTAGTGGTCCTTGTTTATAACTTTTCTTTGTTAGTGTCAAATCTATTTAAGAGCAGCATTGTATTGTGTATCAAGGCACCAGAAAAATAAAAAGAAAGTTCTAGCATTTGTTTTCTTTTGCCTCTAATTTTGCTTACCGAAAATATTTTTTTTTCTTCCTCTTTTACCAACAGGTGGCTACTGTCGGGTCTACGACGGTGAGGTTGGTGTCAAAGTAATGGCAGAGGTAGATGGTGAAGAAGCATATGAACAAGAAGGCGCAACTGAGGACCATGACCACGCGAGTGAATGATAGGTTATTGTTATGAAGGGAAGCAAGAAGAGGAGGAACTACTTGCGAAGCTACCTGAGCATCGATGACTGACAAAATGAGCAAGAAGATGAGTATGTGGGATAGTGTGATTCTCATGATTTGCATAATAGTGTCAACTTGTAAAATAGAATTTTGAGTTTTATATATATATATATATATAGGAGAACGAGAATAGGCTTAGAGGATAGAGATTGTGTCTCACAAAAAAATAACAATATCCATGAACAGAAATTAATGCTAAAATTATATACACACATATGTGTACAGTGTTATTGGGGAATTACCTTTTTTAAAATAAAAAGAAACTGGCAAACATTTTCATCAGTCCAATCTTTTTTTTTTTCCAGTATGTATCCAATATCATAGATCTACCTTATTTTTATTGGAGGGTTTATCTGAATTCAAACTAATTTAGTTCAAATCAGATAGAAATTTTTTTGGACGGTAGACTTTATCAATAAGTATTTAAAGTGGTTATATTCCTAGTTAAGTTGGTACAACCTTCTTATCAGTTGAACCAATGACTTGGTAGTAGTATGATCTTTTAATTTACATTTATAAAAAAGAAAATAAATGATGCATTAAGAGAGAGATGAAAAAAAGGATGGATATAATTATGATATGTAAACCTTATACAAATCTATAATTTTTTTCTATCAATTTCCTTTGAAATTCAAGAATATATGAATGAAGATGATCCGTTTCGTATTTTTTATGCAACTGTAAAGGACCCACTTTATTAAAAGATATAAAATCTTTCAAATACATATTGATGTCGGAAAAAAGATTAAAATTAAATAAAAATGATAATTTATCAATGAGGGAATTAGTGCAACATCCAGTCGATCCTATATTACAATGTGGATGATGAATTGTTTTTAAACAAAAAACTATATGAGCATGCTTTTAATTTTTTTTATATCAAGAACATATAATTACACATTACTTGAAGGGTCAATTAAATAAAGGTAATTGTGGCCCAAAAAAAATTAAAAAGCTAATTGGATTGGTGGTAATTTTTTTGCACAAGAAAATAAAAAAAACGCCGTAAGCTACTGTTGCTACCGAGGTTGGGTTGCTTATTCCATACCCAAATGCATGCTGGACCATGGAAGTTGGGTGACGTGAGTATAGTAATTTAGATTGCTATTTTGGATAGCCCAAAAGAGTCTTAGAAGGTCCAAAGGAGTCTTAGAGAACCCAAATATCCTCTCGAAGTTACACAAATATCAGTCATAAATTAGGAAATATTTTATAATATTTTCGTAATTTCATAATTTTCATTTGTTTTCTATTTTCTACTTGTACTGCTTAGTTTCCTATTTATCATTTCTCTGACTAGTTTCCTGTTATTAATGTTCTTAGGACTATCAGGTATTCTTCAATATACATATACATGTAATGAATCTTATTTTTCAGAATTTGAGAATTAAGACTTGAGATTCGAGTTCAAGAATATATTTTAGTGTTTTCTCCAATTATGTGAGAGAGATTATCTTTCTTTTGCTGTTGTAAAACGTGTGAGAAGGAAAGGAGGAAGAAGTAACAAGCTGTGTGGGACCTGCGGCTTTTTGGTCATTTCGCACTCTTCTTTCTTTAAAGTTAGGGACCTTTTTATATATAAAAAAAAAAAGTTAGGGACCTTGGTCCTTGTCTCAAATTTTAAAATTTGAGGATCCATCGGTCCAAATATATGTCTTCCTTGGTCCCTTAAACAAATTTTCCCAATATCAATAAATTCATTTCCCAAAATCCAAGTGGCTCTATCACTTCAAAATAACCTCTCTTTAAAAGGAGAATAGCATTAGTGTTTTCATTTACAAAGTTACAATGGATTGAGAAACAACTCTAACTAATTAAATTTAGATCCTCCACTTCCGATCGTGACTAATGGAAGAGACTCTCCCTAACGATATATATAGTTTATGTAATACAATATATATAGTTTGTGTAATTGGAGAGAAATAGACAAATTAATTAATAAGCCTCATTTGTTAAATGAAATGTAATGCCCCAACCACCCTTATTCAAAAGCACAATCCTTCCTGTAAGTTCTTCCTTATATGCTTTTGTTCACTTGAAAAGGCATAGCAAACAGATATATTAAATTCATAATTGATAGGAGAAGACAATTAATTCAGTTGGAAATAATTCAACATCAAAAGATTCCTCTATTTTTCCTTTTCCAACTCTTGCCTCCTTGCAAAATCGACATTCCCTGTCATTGATTGCATCACTATAATACATGCATCCCTTATTACAACAATCAATCTTCTGATAGTCACAACCAAGTTGAGAAATCAATTTCTTGGATTGGTACAAGTTTGCAGGCATAAGATGATTAGCTCATAGGATCTCATTCATTAAAGTGATAATTTCATCCATACAAGCCTTAGAAATGTTATAATCTATCTTAATACTCAATAACCTCACCACGGTTGACAAAACTGTGTGATTCTCACACCCATCCCACAATGAAGATTGTGAGGCACGAAGCATTTCATAAAACTTTGTAGAATTTGGATTAGGATCCTCTTCGGTCATGTCATTTCTCTTAAATGATGGTCTAGCAGCATCCATAACCATTTGCTCATGTGGATTAGGATTCTTTTTAGTAGTGTGAATGTCAACATCAATTGGCACCACTTGGGGACGTTCCTCTCCATGGTTATGCCAATAGTAATAATTAGGCATAAACCCTTTTCTTATACAGATGCATCTTGACTTCTTCTGGTGTTTTATGCTTCTTACATTTACATATCAAACATGGACATCTAAACATCCCATCCCTTTTAAATACATCTAATTTCTTCACAAACTCAACAAACTCGTCTACCCCGCAAAGAACTCATTAGTGATCTTTAGATGCTTCCTAACTACTCTATTGTCCATCCATCGACGATGCTCAGGAGGAGTCATCTGTTAAACTAAAATATTTTGCAACTAATTATCACAAGTTAACAAAATATCATCGTTCTTTAAACAACGCTAGAAATTCTGCTGATTATAATCCAAGCAAGAGCATCAATTTATAATTTTTTACTAACAAGCAAACCCAAAATCAATGTTTAGATTTCAAATCCAAAATCATTCCACAAATTGCTCAAAACAAGAATAAGATTTGCAAAAAGATGCAAACAAGAATAAAGTTCAGCAAATATCCCAACAAATTAACAACCCAATTGTCAAAAGAAAGCATATAATTTCTGCCTTTGTCATTAATGTGACCAAACAAACTTGAAAATTTAGAACCTAAAGTCTTGTTGATTGAAGAACCTAAAGGCTTGAAGTTTTCACTTTCCTAACTTGAAAACTCAAATTATTAAATTTACTGTAATGATATAGGAATAGTATAAGATACTTACTCTTGATAGAAGTGGGAGAAAAGTGAGTTTTTTTAGCCTAAAACACACACTTGTGCACAGTTGTAATCAAAACAAGAAAGCGGCTACAATAGGAGAAGACAAGAAAGTAATATCAATGTTAGGGGTTAATAGGTACTAACTACACTCATCGAAAAAGGATGTATAATATAGTAGTAACTACCTTTTTACAATACAATTGCTAACTTCGCCACGCCATGTGTGTCATTAAATGTAGTCCTAGAAATGCTTTTTCGTACTAGTAAGAGACATTCACATGCCATAGTCAAACATAATTAACTGATAAGATACAAACCAAATAAGATAGTTGTAACAAAAGATGCTTCTAAGACATTAAAGAAGGAAGCAAGTTAAGGTGCTAAAACAACACACATATCTTCAACAAAAAACAAATGTAAACTAATAGGAAATCACATCTGACATACTTGTGATGTGAACGAGTAGAGATAGTGTTGTATGGTCTTCTAGTTCTTTACAAGCTTATTTGAGCAGTATAATTTACCCAAAATATAGTTGACATTGATAATTTTAATAAAGGAGAAAGCGAAGGATGATGAACTTACTTAAAAAGAGTAATAACTTGAGTTTTTCATGTAATCTGTGATTTTTAAACTTGGGTTGTGTTTCAAATTATGATTTATTAAACATGTCTTCTATTTAAAAAGTAGTGTCATGTTCTATTTTCAGTTGTCTTAACACACTTGACACTACATGCTTTGTCAAGAAAACTAAATAGAGAGTTAAAAAATTTGCTTCAAGATGCTTCACTCAAGCACTAATGGTAGGAAAGAGCTATTTTTTAGTGAAATGGAAATGTTTGAGTTGGGCATTTTTTATTCCTTACTTCTTTAAAAGATAGTAAGAGAGAAGAATAAAAAAAATTAAAAATATTTTCAAAATTGTTTTGAGGATGAGAAAGAATTAGAGGACCTAGGAGAATTATATATAAGTAAATGATTAAGCATGATCTAACAACTAAGTTAAATTTCAAGGAGATATATGTGGTTGCAAGATTTTTAATTCACGAGAAAAGATAGTATTCCACAACATTACAATAAAAGAAGTAAATAATTATTTACATAGATGTTGACATTTAAAGTGTTTGACTAAAAGGGAATAGAAATTAATATAATACAATGTCATTCTTAGAACAAGAATAAAACCCATTTTGACTGTCCAGGAGAATCACAAATTCAAGTTGATGTTCAATAATGCAAAGATATTTTGTAAAATACTATCGAAATGAAAATCAAAGACACGGTATTTGTCATGGTGACAAATACCGTGTCTTTTTAGAAGAAAAATATACTTAGTTAATTTGAATTCTTTCAATTTACATGTAAAAGACAAAAATAAATAAATAGAGTTTGGAATTATATTCATATATTGTTAGGTTGGAGAGATTCTTCACACTTTGAACTAAACCATTCCATGTAATGTAATAAATCACCATATATCCTTGCTAATATAACTCCAAAGAATTTACTTTTGTAATATGCATAATAAAACAAAAAGGAACTAAACTCATCCTCCTATCAGAAGAAGACAAAACCAAAACCTTAACTTTTTTTGTCCTTGCAAGACACACAATAAATGACTCTTGGGAATCACATGTTTAGAGAATCAAAGTGGAAACAAGACTAAAAACTCACTCATCCATTCACAGCTTCTCATGCAAGCTCTTCATAGTGTACGATCCTATTACATTGATGTAGAAAATTCTTCCTTTTTCACAAAATCCTCTTTAACTTGTCCCTGTGGGGATTTCAGTGAAAAAGGAATTAAAAGAAAATTGACAACTACTGATAACACAGGGGAAAGAGAAAGTGACAACTGAAATGAATGAGTAGCCAATACAAGGAACGATTACAGTTTATTAGATGTTGTGGGAAGATCGATTATCTCATCTAAGCCCTTCTGAAAAAGTAAAATACAAAATAGCAGCCATGGATACCCAAATTGACATTTTGGAGAGCATCAAAGAAAGATTTGCACGTAAATGCAAGCAAACAACTGAGACTCCTAATATTCAGCCATTGATAACAAATAAATTAACAGTACCTGAAGAAAATAGGGTCTCAGTTGTCTCTCATAGTCGCAATATTACTTTTCCTTCATCTCGCTTTACCACCATAGAGCTGATGAAACAAGCATGGCGAAATGAGAGGATTTTTGAAGTTGGGGTTTTGAAGCAAATGTTTGGAAGGCAAGCGATTTTTGAATTAGGGGTTTGGGAGCAGAGTTGGGTTTGAACAAAATTTTTGGAGCCAAAATGGAATTAACTGCCAATTCCAGATTTTATGCAAATAAGCTTACATAATATAGATAATATGTTGTGTCCAATAGTGTACCAACAATTTAGTTAGTTCGCTGGTCAAAGTAGCACCTTAACTTTGCCTTGTTCGAGTTCAAATCCTCAGTTAGCCATGTCGTTAACTTTTTAAGAAAAAAAACATAAAATTTCTTATATACTATATTGTGTCCAAATTATATTTGATAGACTACTTGATTCATCGGTAAAGGAAGTGATTTTTGAGTATGTTGAGTCTCAGGTTCGAACCACCAAGTAGCCAATTTAATATATATATTTTTTATACTTCTCACGGACAAAGATTTGTGAGAAAAACCATATTTTCTCATGGGGTGCACAAACCCGTGAGAAACATTCTCACAGTATCCAAAATCTGTGAGAAATGTTCTCACAGATTTATAAATCCACGAGAAATCCTTCTCACGGATTTTATAACTGTGAGAAAAACTTTATATCTCATGTAGCCAACTAATATATTTTTCATATCAGTTTCTCACGGCTATATACATCTGTGAGAAAAAACATGATATATATATTTTCTCACGGGCTTTAGAAAAATATGAGAAACTTTCTCATGGTGTCCAAAATCTCTGAGAAATCTTCTCACAGATTTACGTATCCATGAGAAATACTTCTCACAAATTACATACCCATGAGAAAAAATTTATTTCTCACAAACTATATATGTGAGAAGCATTTAAGCATCACTCTCTCCCTCTACCACAAAATCCAATTCTTTCAATTTCTTACTATTTTCTCACGGACGAAGTCCATGAGAAATTGTGGCGCCAACTTCCCGCCATATTGTGGTAGTGTTCTCTCCACTTTTCTCACCACTTTCTCTCATAATGTTCTCGCCCTTTGTTGGCTATGAGAAGTGGCTGTGAGAAACTACCAAAAGCTCACAATCTGCGAGAAATGCTGTGAGAAGTTCTCACTAATTTTTATTTTGTGAGAAAATTCCGCAACAAAAATAATTGTTTTCTTGTAGTGTGAATGATAATTATTTTTCCTCAATTCTCTTGTGTGAGAATTATCTAAATCTATGTTTTATTGAGAACCTGTGACCTATCAACTGGAGTAATCTAACTGAGTTGGCATCATCGTTAGAGCTTAGGGATGAATTTCCTTGATTTTACCATGTGATCATCTTCTTGTCTTTGTTTGTGAGTGTTCATTTCTGTTGTATTTTTTGGTTTGCTTGATCATCTACCAAGAGAGCCATATCAATACTGCTATTTCAAGTACTCTTTTCGGTCCCTAATATAAATTATGTTTCAGAAATTTTACACATGCTAATGAAAGGAGTTAAAAGTTGATTAATTTATTAAATTTGTGAAGAAATTATAGCTCTTTCCACCATTGCTTTTATTGAATACATTAAATTTTAATTATTTTTCTCTCACTTTTTAATTGAGGCCAAGGACAAAACAAGAAAAAATTATTAATACACCATACAATATATAAATATGACTTATATTTTAAACTAAAATAATTTCTGGAAACATAACTTATATTATGAACTGAAACAAATATTAAATTTAGACAATTCAAATATTTTATAGAAAATTTCTCACCAAAAGGTTTTATAATTCTTCATTTTTATTTTTTTATTTTGAAAAGATCAATATAAAAAACAAAAATAATTATTAAGAATAAAATTTGAACTACAAAATCCTAACCATCCAAATTAAAATTGGGTAGCCCAAATCTACAAGACAAATTGGATTATATCGTATATGTGGGTAAACGGAGCTCCCATAGTTAACCCATGGTGACCTAAATTTGCCAAGTGTAATTGTTTTTACTAAAAGAATCACGTTGCCTAATTTTTATAATTTTGTGTTACATATAGGGCTTTAAGAGGCATTAGCCAACATGATATAATTTAAGAGAGAATATTATAAATCATTTCCTGGATTTCTCAACAAATGAAGAAATTTATTTTCATTGTTAAATAGTTATTTTAATGTCTTTGGTCAAAGTGTCCCGTTCTTAAGTTCAATTGGTCCCAAAAAAAAAAGTCTTAGGTAAAAAAAATTCCTTTTTAAGTCTTCAAATTTATCTAAACTGGATATTGTATGAATTATGTAGATACTCATAACCTCCAATTATTGATATCTTCCACCTTTAATGTCTTAAACTTCATAACCCCTCTAATGTTAAAGTCTTACATTTCATTACTTTTCTATTGAATAGCTTTTTAGGGATTTTCATAGTTAATATTCTATAACTTACAAATGTGTAATATTGTGCTATTATATTTTTATTGATGTCTTTATAACCCTTAATTATATGAGCCTCTAATGGTTGGAGGCCTATAAATAGAGGGTATGTACTTTGTGTTGGCACACTTGAAATGAATGTAAAATACTCCTCACTTTGTCTTCTCCACATCTCTCTTCTTTTGTTCATTTCTTGCTTATATTTTCCGTATTATTTTATAACATGTTTTCAATATGATTTGTTGAAGATTTGATGTATGTTTTATATAATCCTTTATCATTTTATTGTGTTTTATGCCAAGAATGTATCAATATAACACTCATGTTTACTAGTCTTTTAATTATGTTATGTATTATTATTACCATCATCATCATCATCTTAATTGGTTTGTTTTTGATTCTATGATTATGAATTTATATTTATCAATATATATATATATATTCTTCTCATTTGATAAGCGATGTGTATTGTTAAATTTCTTTAGTAAATATCACTTTAGCATAATAAAATGCATCATGAACATTACTTAATTATTTCTAGATCATATCAATATGTGCATGAATATTATTTAATTGTTTTTTAAGATATAATTTAGCATGTAGATTCAATTGTGTTGCTATTTATTTAGCATACAATTTAACTTTTTAATTTGTCCCTGCATATATTAAATTGTTATTTCAATTTCATAAAATTTTGATACTTTATTGTCCAAATTCACAATACTATGAGTTGCTATATAGTAGTTATTTTATTATTGATATTATTTGCTAGAACTTATAAAATATAACTTGTTTTGATCTTTAATTAGATATATATATTTACTTTATACTTTTTAGAATTGAGGACAATTATTTTGTTAATTTATATATATTGTTGAGCTATGGTTGAACTGAAATAGCTAATCTTTGTTTGCACTTTATATTTATATTCAAACTTAATTGTTATTGTTGTTTTTTAGTATGAATTATGGTGAATCTCACCAAATTTGAGTTCATGCCCGTGATATAATGGGGAAAAACTATATGTCTTGGGTGTTGAATGTTGAAATTTACCTAGATGTCAAGGGCTTAAGAGAGGCAATTTTACCAAAAAATGAGGCAACTAATCAAGATAATGATTTTTCTTCGTCATCATTTAAATGAAGGGTTGAAAGCAGAATATTTAATAGTAAAAGATCCGTTTGAATTATGGAATAATTTGAAAGAAAGGTTTGATCATATAAAAACAATAATTTTACCTAAAGCTCATTATGAACAGATGCATTTATGTTTGCAAGATTTTAAAAATTTTAGTGATTATAATTCAGTAATTTTTAAAATAAATTCTCAATTGAAATTATGTGGTGAAAAAAAATAAGGATTTATTAGAAAAAAATTCAACTTTTCATAATTGAAATGTGCTCCTTCAACAGCAATATTATAAAAAAGGTTTTAAAAAGTATTATGAATTAATCTCATTTTTTCTTGTGGCTGAACAAAATAATGAGTTATTAATAAAAAATTATGAGATTCATCCCATGCGATCTACACCATTCCCTTAAACGAATATGACAATGTGTAAGAATTACCATGGTCATGGTCATGATCATGGTCGTGATCGTGGCCATGGACATGGTTATGGTAAGGGGTGCAATAATTATCATTATCATGGTAGTGGTGGCAACTATTATAATCACAATGACCACCAAAAGAAGAAAAATAATGAAGGGCAAAAATGGATAAAAGTTGTATAAGTAGCCCTCCAAAAGTCACCGAAAATTAATATTTTAGATGTGGTATGAAAGGGTATTGGTCATTTACTTATCGTACGCTTGATCATCTAGTAAAGCTTTATTAGGGCCTTCATAAAAAAGAAATGAAAAAATGTGGAAACAAATTTGGTTTATCAAAATGATAATGTTGAGGTAAATTTTGCATACAAGGATGATAATCTTAATTGCCTTAATGGATCTGATGAAATTAATGGCATTGATATGACTCCCTTGAAAGTAGCCGACTTCTTTGAAAATCATGATTAGGTAAGTTAGCGATGAAAAATAATAAAAATGTTTACCTTTATATCTTTTATGTTTCTTTTCATATTTTCCTTATAATAAGAGCTATATTCCTCATCATGTACTTTTCTTATTTTGTCATGTATTTTATTTCTTTTAATAATATCTTATGATGTATTTTTCCTTTTAATAAAGAAAATTGATATTTCTCATCATTTAGTTAGACACAATAATGAAAATATATGCCTCATAGATAGTGCTACAACATATATAATAATCAAAGATAAAAAAATATTTTTCTCATTTAACAATAAGTGATACAAGTGTCAATATTAGAGTAGGTAATTCAAAAATAATTGAATGCTTTGGAAGAGCAATTATAATATTAGTCGGATGGACAAAATTAGCCATACATAATACATTATTTTCTATAAAGTCTTGAAGAAATTTATTAAGTTTTAAAGATATCTTTCGAAATAGATATCATATTGAGATCATAAATGAAAAAAATATTGAATATCTATATATTATAGTTATTGTATCTGAAAAGAAGCATGTTTTGAAAAAATTATTTGCTTTATCATCTGGTTTGTATCATACATATATTAGTACAACCAAAACAAATACCACAGTAAAGTAGAACTTTACTGATAGAAATATTTTTATCATTTGGTATAACCAATTAGACCATCCCGGATCAATTATGATGTGTAAAATTATTAAAAATTCATATAGACATCTATTGAGAAACTAGAAAATTCTTCAATTTAAAGATTTTTCATGTGCCACATGTTTTGAAGGAAAATTAATTATAAGGCCAAGGCTGTCATTAGCTAAGGTTGGGGCTGAATCCCCCACATTTCTAGAATGTTCAAAGTGAAATATGTGGGCCTGTCCATCCATCATGTGGACCATTTAGATATTTTATGGTTTTAATATATGCATTTACAAGGTGATCACATGTATGTTATATCAACTCGTAATTTGGTGTTTGCTAGATTACTTACACAAATAATTCGATTAAGAGCAAAGTTTCTAGATTATGTAATCAAGATGATTCATCTTGATAGTGCTAGGGAGTTTGCATTACAAGCTTTCAATGACTATTGCCTATCAACTAGAATAACAATAGAAAAATTTGTTGCTTATATGCATATTCAAAATGGTTTGGCAAAATTATCTATTAAACGTCTCCAATTAGTTACTAGATCAATGCTTATGAGAACAAAACTTTCCATTTCAACATGAGTATATGCAATTTTACATGCAGCAATACTCATTCGCATAAGGCCAATGAGTTATCATAAATTCTCTTCATTGCAATTGGTTTTTGGTTAGAAACCAAATATTTCCCATCTTAGAATTTTTGGATGTGCGGTATATGTAACAACCCTCATTATATTATCTAAAATTTAGTCTCTAGCTAATGAAGTACAATTGATGACATGTGCAGAACTGGAGGAACCAGGACTGAGGAAGAGCAAAGTAGAGGTAGAAAAGCTCTATGCCATGGTGAGACACATGGCCACCACAGTAAGCTAGCTGTAACTTCAAAAAATTTGTCAAACAGAAGATCTCACTCAATGACAAACTTACCCGCCATGGCGGTGCCACACCTCGGATTCCTATAAACTAGAAATATTTCAGATGAATGAAAAAAAGAGAAATGGAGGGAGAACAAGGGAGCTATATTAGGGTTCGAGATTTCCAACCCTTGGGAGTGATTTCTGGACTCTAGAAGCTTGATAAATTGTTGGTAAGTAATCTTTGCTCCTCCCTCTCCATTTTTCTTCAATTTTGAGTTGGATTTTTCAGATATATGGTTGGGTTTTTGGTTTTGGCCAAATCTCATTGATTAAAATGGATGAAATGTGATTAATGAAGTGTGGTTTAGTGTTAATGATGCTTGGATATGAGTTTTAGAGAGAATTGTGATTTAAGTCTAATCCTAGGTTAGTTTTGGTTGAGGAAATTGAGAATCCAAAATATGTGTGGTTAGTTAGAGTTTGAATGATCATTAGGAGCTTATTGATGTATGAAAATGGTATTAGAACCATGGGTTAAGCATAATTGGTTGAGTTATGGATTTTGATCAAGTTGTATATTATGTTAATTGAGGTACTATGACATTGTTGAGGTTGTTTGGTTAATTGAAGGGGTTCGAATTGTGGGTTGGCAATTCGAGGAGCTTATGTAATCGCGTGTGTGGTATTGGCAACCTAAGGTAACCGGGTGTTTATGATTTATGTGAATATATGTTGATTTACATATATATGCATGTTTCTTTTTATACCACGATATTGATTGTGTATGTGTATGGTTTTTCTATATATCGTGGTATGCACAAGGCTAGTTGAGATAGGATGTTTGTATATGATATGTATTTATGATGTTGTAGCATCCTCATACTATTGCATGCTAGTATATTCATATGATTATTGTGATCATATATATATACATGTGTTTCAAGGCATGTTGGCATGACATTAACATTATCACTATGTGATTGTATAGTGAGAGATTGATGTTAAGGTGATGATGATATGATGCATGATAGTGATATGATAAAGATCCCTACCACTAAATCCTCTCTTTGGGAGAGCTGAGTGGCAGTGGATAAGATGATACGACGAAACATCTCTGTCACCAAAATCCTCTCATATGGTTAGGAGAGCTAGGTGGTGGTGAATTTGGGGATGGACCTTCCTTAAATTACTATCAATTCGTGGCAGTCCAGGGGAAGAAGAGCCACGGTCCAAGCACTAGTGTAACTTTTGGCTAGGTTGCATTAGTGTAAGGTAAGCTTGGTGATATATCAGAATCAGTCTTTACCGAATGTTGGCAGGGAATCATCTATTGAAATATCTTGTTATGACGACAGCTTATGGTTCTAGCTGTGTATGAGGGAGAACATGCATACCATTTATTTGCATTTCATTTCACCATGTGCACGATTGTGTGGATTAGTATATATGTTGCCTGTGGTTGTTCTTGGTTACTAAGAATTTGTCTCACACCCTATCCTATGACTAACTTTGTAGGTGAAGGCTCTGGTACTAGTTTGGAGAAGATGAGGGAATTGTAGTCACTCCAACATTGGGAATCTTCAAGTCATTAGTGGTGTGTGTGTGTTGTCTATGTTATATGTTGTGCTAAGTAGGATAGCATGTTTGTAATCTGTATGATAACAATGATGTTGTGATGATGATGAATGATCTATGATGGTAATGATGATGATGTAGTGTGGTTGCATACATGATTGATTGGTTATATGCATGTAATGATGGTTTGGACCTCATTGTGGTCAGTATGGATGGAGTATTGTCTACGGGCTATATTAGCCATGTATGTGAGCCCAAAAGGGGATTTTGGGCTTTGTATATGGTTTTTGGCATATAGCCTATTAAGTGAAATTAGGGTCAATTATTAGATGAGTGGTTTCTTTGAGGTGAAACATTTTTGAACAAGTTGGTTGAGTCAATTAGGACCTGTGTGAATGGTCCCTAGGTGCCAAATTGCCTTTGGTGGCGATTGGAGGTGGTAAGTTTTGAGTTTTAGCCAAAAAGTGACTAAAATGGTGTTGGGTATCTAAAATCTCCAAACAGAGATGAATTTGAGTGAAATTGGTGTCTATGGATAGATTGGGACAAGATTGACTTGTAGGAGTTGGAATCAGGTCAATCGGAGGTTGGAGTATAAAGTTATGTATATTGGAAGTTCACCCCGGAAACTTGGAAATTGCTAATATGGTATGAGCATGGGGCGCCAGTGCGCTAGAAGCTTGGTTGCAACACTGAGAGCTACTACCCAGTTGAGGCCATGGTGGTACTGTAGCAAGCCGTGACCCCAGCCTATTCTGGTGCCTTTTGGTGCCTTTTGTGAGGTGTGATGTTTTGGAAGTCAAATTTGGGTTGTTTTAACTTGGTTTGACTAGTTTTTAGAAATTTTAGTGAAGTATGAAGGTATGTTGGAGTAGGATATTATAGTATATGTTTATATTGATCCATCACAACGTACAAAGATGGGCTCTCAAAGAAGGTTGGAAATATATGTTGGTTATGAGTCTCCTTCCATAATAAAGTATTTTTGAACCATTAATTGGAGAATTATTTTGGCATGATTTGTTGATTGTCATTTTGATGAAACAATTTTCTCAATGTTAAAGGGGAGATAACCAATAGTTAAAAAAGAAATTACTTGGCATGCATCATCATTATCGCATCTAGATCCTTGAATGAAACACTATGAATTAGAAATGCAAAAAATAATCCATTTGCAGAATATTGCAAATCGATTACCAAATGCATTTATTGACCTAAAGAGAATTACTAAATTTTACATTCTAGCAAAAAATGCTCCAATTCAAATTTAAGGTCCAGTAGAATAATTAGGTAGTGCAACTGAATCCAAGCCGTGATTGAAGTGTGGTAGTCTAATTGGTTTAAAAGATAAAAATCCTTGAAAGAGGAAAGTAGCAAATAATTATGGTGATCTAGTTGAGGAGGTTGATATTCTTGTAAAGGTTCAAACCATAACTAATCAAATAACTCCAGAAGTGATCCAGATACTTGAAAATAATGAAGAGATCTCAATAAGTTATGTCTCTATGAGAAAAAGATGAAACCGAAAAGAGACAGTTGTCGACAACATATCTTCATATAATGTGACTATTGAGACGATATATCAAAATGAGGATCTTGAACTAAAATCTGTTGAAGAATGTAGACATAGAAATGACTGGCCAAAATGGAAAGATGCAATTCAAGTTGAATTAAATTCACTTTTAAAGCATGAAGTTTTCGAACCTATAGTTTGAACACCCCGAGGTGTAGAGCAAGTTGTATATATATAGGTATTATTGTGTGAAAATGAAATGAGAAAAAATGAAGTTATTAGATATAAAACACGACATATAGCACAACGATTTTCACAGAGACTTGGCTTTGATTATGAATAAACTTATTCTCCTATGGTGAATGCAATCACATTAAGGTATCCAATTAGTTTGGCGGTACATAAAAAGCTTGATATGTGTTTAATAGATGTTGTTACTGCCTATCTATATGATTATTTAGATACTGAAATTTATGTGAAAATTCTTGAAGGATTTAATATACCAAAAGTATGTATGGATTTTCGAGAAAATTATGCAATTTGTTTGCACAAATTCTTATATGGGTTGGAACAATATGGATGAATGTGGTATAATGGTCTCAATGAATATTTGCTAAAGAAAGGTTACAAAAATAATGCAATTTGTCTTTGTGTCTTCATCAAAGGAAATGGATCAGAATTTGTTATAATTGCTGCTGCATATGTTGATGATTTAAATATCATTGGAACTTCTGAAGAGTTTCAAAAAATAATTAATTATTTGAAGAAGGAATTTGAAATGAAAGGTCTTGAGAAAACAAAATTTTGCCTCTGTTTATAAATTGAACATTTGAAAGATGAAAATTTTCTTCATCAATCATCTTATATTGAAAAAATTTTAGAGGGATTTTATATGGATAAAACATTCACTACAAGAAAACATGGAATTTGGGATGAAATTTTGCAACGGATTACAATCCATCCCAAATCTGTCACAATGTTGTCCCAAACTCTATCACCAATTTTTGGGACGGGTAATTGCATCACAAAAATAGCCGTCACTATTTTTATCTCAACTTCCGATGAAAATTTTATGACGGAATATATAGTTCCAAATTGCCATCACAACTTTTTTGGAATAATATATCCATGTTTTGGGATGGAATTTGTGATGGAAGTGGGGACAGATATTCTGAGACTAGCTTTTCCATCACAAAATTTAGCCTAAAAATTTTAGGAATAGCGTATTCCGCTTTTAGGATGTACGTTGAGATGGCATTATCCATCTCAAAATATTTCATCTCTATTTCCATCACAAACTCTATCCCAAAATGAGGAAACAAATTTGTAATTTAATTTTTTGTCATTAAATTTGTTTCTTATACTAATTTTTTTAAAAAATTTTTATGCTATCAATTTTGGTGTTATATAATTCTCATATTGCTAATAATTTCATAATGTACCTTAAGGTTTGAAAAGGTTGTAAGGTTGTCTGATAAGAGTATATGTGTATATGTATGATTGTGATTGTGTCATTAGCAGCTATTTGAATGTTTGTTGTATTAGCTTAAGACCTTGTGATAGTTTCATTAAAATAAGACATGTGAAGTACATGGGTTCCCAGCTGCCTCAAATTAAGGTATGCAATCTCTAACTTCTAGTTGATTGAAGTTGAAGGAAGTGGAGAAGTTTTATGAAGCTTAGAACTAAAAACGATCCTTAATAAATTATTGGCCTATGTTCGAAGGCATAAACACAGGTGATATCATAGATAGCTAGTCTTTTCGCACTACCTTCATCTTCTTCAAAGTTCAAGAATTATAAAATATTCACCATAGTGTTGAGTCTTCTTTTATTTAAAGGCCTGTGTTAAGTATCATGAATTATCAAGATTTAGTCTAGATGGTGGCTTGACCTGATGTGTTTTACAGGCTCGATCCAAAGGAAATATAATATACATATATATAGTTATATATGCATTATATATATATATATATTTTTTTTAATTTACAAATTTATTTATAAATGGCTGAACATTTATATGAGTGAAATTCATATACATATATTTATTTGTTGTTTTTTAAATTTTTTGTATTGATTTTTAATTATTTAACATTTATATGAGTAGTTATTTCTTGTTTTAAGGGTATTTTTGTGTATATAAATATAAATACATCAATTAACATATCAATTGCATTTTTAAAGCTTATTTCTATTTATGTAATTTCTATTATACTTCCACTTTCTTTCTTTCTTTTTCTTCCACTTTTATAAAAAGTATACTTTTATTTACGAGTATTTAATATGTATAATGAAAGTTAAAAACTCCCCATGGTGGTAAGTGACAGTTACATTGGCAACCAACTTCTTGGCAATAAATAGATCTAGAGTTTGAATCTGTAGTTAATCTCACTTTTCCTTTTTTTTTTTTACTTTCAAATTCCCCTTCGGAAAATTTGGAAAATTACAAAATGGTGCCACTTAGTCTCAATTTTTTTCCCTCTCTTTTTTTCTTTCTTCCCTTTCAATCCCTTTTACCAAATTACCATCTAAATAAAAAGCCCTAACACACAGCTTGTTCTAACTCTCTCCCTTTGACCCTCACATAGAGCTTGTTTCATTGTTCACCCTCCTCCTTGGCTTAATCTCACATCGCAACTTGAAGAGAGAAAGAACGAAGGTTGCCCCTTTTTGGTTCATCCTCCTTTGCTTCTTGTGCATTTATCATGGTTAAATAGAGGTAGGAATAAGTTTAAGAAGCAATTTTTTTGAAGCTTTTCATTTATGTGTCCTTCTTTGACAATGAATTTGTTTTCTGAGTTGGCATTTTGAGGTCATGTTTCATTTATCTAAAAGTGGACAAATGGGAAAAGGTAGTGGGTCTACTTCAAAGCTTTTATGACAAAAATTAGAAAAATCTAAGTGGGGTAGCACCTTTAAAATGACAAAAACTATCATCACATGGCCAAACCTAGTGAACCCATGAACTTGATGCTTTCTTTCTCGATTTTTATATATGACTTGAACTTTTTTTTTTTGGACCTATTGTGAGGACCAAAACATTTAAAGGTTTTATATCAGTTTTACAAATTTACAAATATAAAAGGGTAGTAGGTCTGACAGGAAGTAGGAATTAAAAGTGAGGAATATAAGAAAAATAGGACTAAAATAATCGTGAGGCCCCACTTATAATTACTAACTAGATTTGTTCAATGATTTAAGTTGGCAATATAATAGTTACTGGAATTTAGGCCTAATAAGCCGAATGGATTGATTTATCTATTTTCCTACTGCCATATCTATGTTTTAAAGTTTTGATATTCCTAGACATACTTCAAGTTAGATTAAAAAACTATTTTTGGTGAAATTTTTGAAGATGATAACTTAGAGGTGACATCTTTTTTAGAGGTGACATTTTTTTTTGGTAAAAAGAGATGACTTAATTTGAACTTGCTCTAATATATTTTACAATAACTTAGGATGCTATATGTATGCTTATGGAAGAATGCTTAAGAAATACAATGCTTAGTTTTATATTGGACACTATGTCAAACATATTTTAATATTATAGAGATGAGTTTCCAAAATCATAAGGTAGTTTAACAGTGTTATTGCTTCACACTACAAGAAAACAAGACTTTTCTCACGGATGAAATTCCTGAGAAAATTCAAAAAATCCATGAGAAAATCGTTTCTCAGGAACATTTTTTAGGGAAAAGTTACTGTGAGAAAATCACTCGCAAAAAAATAAGATTTCCTTGAGAAATTTCCCTAAGAAAATATTTATCAGGGAATTTCTCATGGAACAATCTTTGAGAAACCATTCTCAGGGAAATTTCCTAGAGAAACATTTCTCTAGGAATATTCTATAAGAAAATTTCTGATGCCAGATTCTCAAAGAAATGTTTCTCTTGGAAATTCTGTGAGAAAATTTCTCAGGGAAATATCCATGAGAAAACTTTTGAGACCAAATGGAAATGTTTCTTTAGGATATTCCATAAGAAATTTCCTCGTGGAATATTCCAGTGAGAAAATAATTGAATTCCCAATTTTCTCATGAAAATGACCTTGAGAAGTTTTTGAGAAAACTACAACTGGGCACCGTATTTATTCCTGTTATATCATTTGCATTTTCAAATATAAACCTGCAACTCAAAAACAAGCCAACACCAATAAATAGCCTAATGTCATAACATTGATATCATTACTAATATTGTAATTAACATCCAATTTTCACATAACATTTATAACAAAAAACTAATATTCAACATTCCAAATTCATAACATTATCTAACAGTTCACTACCATTATGAACTACTCATCATCATCATCATAATCATCTTCATTCTCATACTGATTATTTGCACCCCCCTTCCTCCTCATCATCCTCCTCACTATCACTACTAACAATGGCACCAGGGGTTTGAGCTGAAGTGCTTTTTTTTTTATCTATATAAAAAATCTTAAAACAACCGTTTTTATGAATAGGAGAGTAACAAATTTTATTCATATTTTAAAGGAGAAAGCTTAGTAATTTATGAGTTCCTCATTTGACTAACAATCTTAATTGCATCATTAATTACAACAATGCATTGCAGCAGCCCATATTTTTAAAGTCAGATTGATCATTGAATCAAAAGAAAGGTAATTAAGTAAGAGACAAATTAAGGTGACTAATATTCCAATTTAAAATTATACTTGCCGCCGCTGTCCAAATTTGCACATGTCTCTTCACACCTTATCTTAATCGGTATGATGCAACGATGTTTCAGAAACACAATCCTTTCGCGCGCTGAACCCTAGCGCTTCATTATAAACTTTTTTGGTTCACATAAAAAAACCTCAATTGCAAAAGAATTTGAATTTAAAATTAATAGAAAAACAACTTAAGCAGGAAATCAATATTATCACTTTATGCCCCATTTGGAATGCTAGAATTAGAGGTCTAGAAGTAGAAGTAGAAGTAGAAGTAGAAGTAGGAAACTCTAATTGCTTGTTTGAAGCAACCAAAGTAGGTTCAACATATGGAATCTACATCCATCAAAATGGATGGAAGTGGCTTCCACTCCTTGGACCAAGAAACTTGTTCATCGGAATGTTTAATTTATAGACTTTTGCCCCTCCACCATTTATTATCACAGCGATCGATGAAGATCAAACCATATGCCATAGATCATGATCATTGAAGCTGTATGCGTGTGGTGTTATTTGCATTCTCACATGCTTGTTTCCCAATATCAAAATACATCTTCCAGATTCATACGTATCATGGAATAATTAATCTGTCAAAAAAGTTGGTATATTGTTAGGTCATCATTTTTAGTGTCTTTAAAAAAAAAAAGTCTATTATCATTGTAATTAATGATCTCATGCTTAAAGCTGAGAGACCTCAAAATATTAGTGTTAACTATAAGCGCCGAAAAGGTTATCGGAAAAGAACTCTACCAAAAGTACAATAACACAGATCATCCAAATAACATAATGTAACATTAATGTTCAAGTTCACCACAAATATATACATAAATGAATTATTCTGACATTCATCGTATAAACAAATTATATGTTCTTCAACCTGTTCCCTTAATACCAAGAAAAAATAATTATACATTATAACAACACAACTAATAACTAAAGTCTTTACCTGGGTATTTGCATCCACATATTGGAAGAGAAACTTTCTTTCCTGCTCACAACTATAATTCCAAGAGGATGATCATCGAAGTGCTTCACAAGACATGAAACTCTCACACTCGTCCTTCTATCTCTTCACTACTTCCTTCACCTGGCCGCCCTAGCAAACACATCGCAGCTCGCCGAACGCCGGATTCCTCCAATAGGATTCACCAAAATCTGTTTCCTCACATCCTCCGACAACCTCAGAGTATACCTCTCCATGTCCTTCTCTCCGATTTCTCCCAAATCCAAAGAGCGACCTGTTGAATGACACCTCCCCAAACTCCTTCTTTCTCCTGAATTAAGCTCTGTTCTATTCGCCGAACTTTCATCGAACTCCTGGTATGCACTTACATCATTCGGAATTACTATCACGGCGACTTCGTTCCCCCCACCGTGGTGCTCCGGCTTCAGCCTCCCGCGACAAACAGGACAAGTCACGTGGGAGGCTAACCAGGAGTCGATGCAATAGGGGTGAAACACGTGATTACATTTCGGAAGCAATCGGAGTGTGTCATGGTGATTGAACTCGCTCAAGCACACCGCACACTCCAGCGCGGCGCTCCCAAGTTTGAGATGTTTGACCGTGGAATACACGAGGATGGGGAAGGTGTCGAGTAATTTTGGGTCGATACCTTGAGTACCACGGGAAGAACAATTGGCGGTGGTGCCAGTAGGGTCTCCGACGGCGGGGTCCACGTTAGAGCAATGGCGGAGGTAGATGGTGAAGAAGCAGATGAACAACATAGTGCAACCGAGGACCACAGCCACGGGGCCGAATAATGGGTCCAGGCTGTGGATTGAAGCATTAGTAGGAGCTACCAGCGGTCGTGAAGTTGGCTGGGCATCGACGGCCGACGATGGCAGCAAGAAGACGAGGACGTGTGAAAGGGTGATTCTCTTGACCATTTGGATATTAAGGAAAATAGTAATTGGATCAAGGTGACTGGTGAGGTGGTATAGAAATAAGTATAATTTTTTAAATAAGTTAATATTTTTTTCTGTATGGGATAAAGAAAAGGATTTTTTGGCAAAAACAAAAAAAATTAAAGGATGTGGTCGAGAGAGATTAATTATTAATTATCGTGTAAGAATTGAGAGATTATCATGAACTTAATTTCTTAACTTGTGAAGAAATTGAAGAGTGAGGCTCGAAAGTTGTATTGAGTCCTGTATAGGAAGTCATAATTTTTATGGCTTGTCAAGTTCAAAATGTTTTTAGGCAGAAAAATTACACATAGGGTGGAGTGGGAACCACCTTGTCAGGTGGTCAGGTGGGGTCCAGTACCGCACCTTGTGTGCTTATCTACCGTACAGCATCGTGATGTGCAATGTTGGTAAAGTAGACAAATTAGGACCTAACTTATAAACTGACATAAAGATGATTTTAATTATTAAGTTAAATACATTTTTTTCGGAGCTAAATTAAATACATTCATTCTAATGCTTTACTTATTTGTTGAAATCTTCAAATTTTTGAACAAAAACTAAAAGAAAATCATGGAATAGGGAGGTCGAAAATTTTAAAATTTCTTCCTCAGAAACATTCAAGATTTGTCTTGAAAGATAATCTTACAGAAAATTAATGAGTTTGACCATATGAATTTTTATGAGAATTGACCATATGAATTTTGTTAATAAGTAGAAAAACAATCTCGTACTAGGCAAGTGTGTCGAGACAAAAAAATGCAAGTTAAAGAATATAAACTCAATTTGAATCTGAATTTTAGTGGTTTGACAAGCCCTAATACCACACAAAAGAAGAGTGTCAGTTAATAGTTATATTCACAGCATCTTTTTAAAGAAACAAAAAACAAGAAGCAACATTTGAGCTAAGATTTTCTGTCAAAAAGTGGACAGTGTGTGATTTGGAAGAGAGAGGGAAAAAAGTGTCTCTTCTACTGAATTTGTATATGTGCTCATCAGAATGATGATTATCCAATGCTCATTAGTGATTTAGGCTATACAAATTAAAATTAGATAATCCAGATTTAATTATATTTTAGTATTATATTTTTAATATATTTTTATTTTATTATATACAAAATATAAAATAAAGATAATTTTATAATTGTTATTTTTAAAAAAATAATATTATAATTAAAAAAATCAAAATAAAAAAATTTAAATCTAAACTATCTAGATTAAAACTAAATAGTCTAGATCTTATTCGGATGTTGACCATCAGATGAGCACCCAATGCAAATTTCTCTTGTACCGGGATCAAGATTAGTCTATGTTCTAAATAGGAGATACTCTTGATTTAAAAAAAAAAAGGTGATCTCCAATATTAGTATTGCAATGACATGATCATAATATTTTTTTTTACAAAATATAATAAATAAAACATCAATTTTATTCACTTATATTATAAATTAAATTTCATTCACTTTTTTAAGGAGAAAATTTGGGTAATTTACGATTTTCCCATTTTACTAACAATTTTAATTGCACAATAACAAATGTCTAGCAACACATGTTTTTAAAATGTGATGGAGAACATGGAAGCAATTCTCAAAGATTTTCTACCATTCACTCAATGCCTTGTAAATATCTGGAGGTTTGAAGACTAGGGCAAGGACAAGAGCCATGAATGAAGAGCCTCGTGATCCACATATTGAGGAGAAGCCATCCAAGATGCTATTAAGTGACATCATGGCCACCAAACTTACCATTAAACTTGCCTCTTCAAGATTTACCACGTTACTTAGTACACAAATAATTGATGACCATAAATTAAGTGTTATGATGGATGAATTGATTCAAGTGCTATAAAAAATTGGTTTTGGAAGGTTCAATGTCAATAGAGCTATTCAAGAGACTGAAAAAGCTACTTAGAGTCTATTTCATCACATTGAAGGTCTAAGGTGCTAATATATACATGGACGAGTTTAAATTTCAATGTAGTCTTAACAATGCTTATTCAAGTCCAAATGTAAGCTCAACTAGTCAATGAAAGTTAAGTGACATGAATACTATTTTGTGATCATTAGTTAGTTATTTTAATTGTTTTATTTATGTTTTAAATACTTTTGTTATGGGGTTAAGAGTCTTTTAGTTATTTATTTATTGGGTTCCAATTGTATTTCTTGAGCCCAAATTCTAGTGTTTAGAGTCCTAGATCTATAAGGACAAGGGGAGCACAAGTTCTTAATTTTAAAAAAGTTTTAAGTCCTTTTAAATGTATGACAGGAGAGTGACATTTTTCTATGTTTCTTGGCACCTCCTAGGTCATTCTAGATATTAATGTATATGTGATTTAAAGTATTTTATATCTTGGCTAGGAAGTTAAGGTCTAGAAGGTCTTTTGCTTTAAGTTAAAGTTATTTCCTTTTCGTAGGTTTATATAGTCAAGTCTATAAATACTCCCTCTTGCAATTTGAATTGCTGAAGTGAGTGAATGATATTATTTATTTAGTGCAAGCGTACAAGATTGTGTTTCTTGTGTTCTTCCTAAAATACAATATCCAATTTATACAAGGAGTGATCAATCTTACTGGCATCTTATAGTTGGGTTCTTAAGGGCATTATTTCTTCTGGATTCTAACTTGATTGTTTTCCTTGATTTCGACGGTTGCAAGCCTGAAGCCTGTTGTAATTCCTAGTTAGGGTAGATGGCGTATTAAGTTCACATCAAAATGGAATCAAACATTTAATTCATAGAGGTAATGGTTTGTAATTCTTGTAGTTGAATCATAATCAAAACAATGATAATTATTCCCTTCCGATCAAAATATAAATTCTCTTTAAAAAAATTTTTTTGTTCAAAATATAAGTCTTCATTTAATAATTTTTAGGGTATTAAATGTTCTTTTTCCTATTTTACTCTTATCTACAATTAAATGTAAGAGATATAATAAACTTTTAATACAATACATTAAATAGGATGCTATTGAAAAATTATGTAATTTTTTTTATAGATTTAATGAGTAAAAGTATTTTTTTTTTGTTTCTATATAAATAGTCAAATAGGATTTATATTTTGAATTGAAGGAAATATATTATATATTTTTTGCAAGACGCTTGTAAGGTTGATTTTCAATCAAGGGTTCAGGCTATGGGAGACATAATATTACTTATTTTGTCCTAATCTAGTTCAACTTCTCCTGAGATTGATTTTCCACACACATCAGTGGTTCAACCCAGTTTTTTTCCTATTAGAGTTGATTGATCAGTTTTTAAACAATTAAGTATCCGTCTAGTTTTTAGTTTTACAAAATGTAAGTTAGAATAACTCTAGTTTACAAAAAGAAAGTTTGGGTAAAAATAGTGAAGTCTGCCACAGACTTATTTAGATAAAAGATGAAAAAATGATGTTTATAAATCATAGTTTAGTTTGCAAAATAATAAACCAAATGGGCCCAAAGTTGATTTGCATAGTATTCCAAACCAAATTATGGTTTAGTTATTTTCGTTGGATCTGCCAATTTTAGTTTGTTGATTTTGAAAATATCAATAACAACACAATGGTTTAAAAGTTTCTCGCACTCTTCCTTAATACTCATTCTAGTCTTTAATATAAGACCATTTTAATTGAATCATGTGGATTAAGAATTGGAATTAAAATTAATTAACTACCCCGATTTTTCCAAAAATCCCAATATTTTTCAAAACTATCATTATTTAATCTTTTTCTCTTTCTCTTTGAATACATTAAATAGGGGCATTTTTATGAAAATGTATAATAAATACTACCTCATATATTGTAAAGGGTCTTATATTTAGGATCAGGGAAAAATATCCTACATATAGAACTGGAGGAAGTATTAGGAACATTTGTGACCTATCTAGTTACAAAATATAAGGGATAAATAAGAATTATTTGGTGTATTTAATATTTTTTTTCTAAAATATCTCTTGCTACAATTCATTCTTATTAATTACTATCTCCATATTAATTACCATCTTCATTCCTTAATATAAAGGTATAAAGGACATTTAGGAGACCTTTCTTGTTTCAAAATATAAGAGATAAATAAGGCTTATTTGTTGTATTTAATATTTTTTAAAAAACAATGCCCCTAATTACAATTCATTCTCATTAATTACGTGTTAGAAGTTATTAACATTAAATGAAGATATTTTTGAAAACTACTCTATCTGTTTCTATTTATAAAGAAATTTTTTTCTTTTGATAGTCCTATTTATAAGGGACAAAAAGAGAGTAAATGTTACATTATTTTTTTTTTACCAAAATTACCCTCCTTTATTAATATTATTGAGTCACAAGATGTATTTTTGGAATAAATTGAGAGGAAGAGATTAATTAAGTTAGGGTAATTTTGAAAGAAATTGAAAATGTGATATAAATTAATTATTTTTAGTTAGTTTCAACTCCCTTCATTGATACTCCTGAAGTAGTTTTTTCCCTTATAAATGGAACCAAAAGAAGTACTTTGTATTTCTAATAAATTTAATAATTTTAACTACTTTTCTTAATTTCTGTGATTTAGTTTTTTGTCCCTTATAAGGGAGTACATGATAAAAATTATTAACATGAAGTATTTTTAAAAACTACTGTATTTTTTATTTTTGACAAATTTAATAATTTTAACTATTTTTCTCGGTCTTAGTGATTTAATTATTTGTTCTTTATACTCCCCATGTCTCATATTATAAAGCAACATAAAGAGTTTTTCTTGTTCCATAATATAAGACAATATTTATTTATTTGTTATTTTTGTCCCTAATTTATTGTATTATTATTATTATTATTATTATTATTATTATTATTATTATTATTATTGTAACTTGTGTTATATTTAGTGAAAGAAGTTGAATTAATAGAGATAAAATTGAAAATTTAGTTTTTTTTAAAGTTTAAAAATATAATAAATATTTTTTAATATACATGAAACCTCTTTTATTACCTTATAACATGAGACGAAAAGAGCATTAAGCAGGGAAAATTACTAAAAAATCCCAAAATATGAAAATATTTATATGAAGTCCCAATACTAAAAAATATTACATCCAAATCCCATGTCCCAAAAAATAAATATAAAAAACTTTATTATTGAGCATAAAATTATGGAGTATGAATATAAAATATTAGAGTATGGTTTTATACTTAACATTAAAGTTTTTTATACTAATTTTTTATGATTTTATACTTATTTTCTAAGATTTTACATTGATTTTGACCATAAGATTTAGGTGTAATATTTTGTAATGTTGAGATTTTTTAATAAATATTTTCCTGTTTTAAGATTTAATAGTAATTTTCCCTATTAAATAATGGCGAGAGTAAATAATATTCCAATTTCAATTTTCAAAGTTATATTATTATTGCATTTTTCATACCCGCCAAAACTCAATCCTCTTGTGCTGTGTCTCTCTATCACGTCCACATGTCATTCTACACCTTATCTTAATCGCTATCATGCAATGTCGACGTTTCAAAAACCCAATCCTTTAGTTGAATCCTAGCACTTGCATTATATACAAGCTATTGTTCACTTAGAAGGACACTACAAAAGAATATTGAATTTAAAATTAATAGAAAAACCATTTAAGTAAGAAATCAACATCACATTCAAAGATTCCTCTATCTCTTTGTAAATGATTAATTTAAGACATGAATTTGGTGTTATTTACAACCGAAACACTTAGAAATAAAAGAAAAAAAAAAGATCTCACATGCTTAAAGTCGTAAGACCTACTTTGATATTTAAATCTCGTGATTTAATTTACCTAAATATGTTATGTATTTAAAAAGAGAGAGAGAAATATTCTTGCAAATTCATACATTAGGGAATTATCTATCAAAAAAGTTGAAATTGTTAGATTGTCCTTTTCTTTTTTCTTTTATAGGGCTAAAAGCAAGTAGATCATCATTATAATTATAATTAATCTTATTCTGAGCATGAGAGACCTCATAAAATAAGAATTTTAATAATACACCTTGAAAACAATACAGTAACATATCATCCAAATAAATATGTTATTATTATAATGTCCAAGTTCGACCAATATATAAATATATATACACACATCAATGGCGTTAATTTATTATATATACAAAGATATATTTTGTTTCTTTAACCTGTACCTAATCCTGAGAAATAGTAAAAATTTATAGCAGTACTTACATCAACTAACTTCTTAATTGGATATTGTTGGCAAAAAAAAAAATCTCACCTGTTATTGTTTACAAGACCTGAAACTCTATACACTTCTCCGTCAACTTCTATGGCAATGTAAGTGAAGTGAGGAGGAAGAAGACAACGCATTTCCACAAGATACAAATGGAAGTGTCAGTCAAAGAACGAACCGCTCTCTACTGCTTCCTTCACCCGGCCATCCCGGCCGGCACACGTCACAGCTCGCCGAATGCCGGATTCCTCCGTAATTCCCCATACTCTGTTTCCTCACATCCTCCGGCAACCTTAGACTGCACCTCTCCGTGTCCTTACCCACTGTTTCAACCAAACCCAGAGAGTGACCTGTTGAGTGGCACCTGCCCAACCTTCTTCTTTCTCCTGAACTAAGCTCCGTTCCACTCGCAGAACTTTCACCGAGCACCTGGTGTGCACTTACCTCATTTGGAATTACTATCACCACTTCGTCATTCTTGTCACCGCCGTGCTGCTCCGGCGTCAGCCTCGCACGACAGACAGGGCAAGTCACGTGGGAGGCTAACCAGGCGTCGATGCACTCACGATGAAACACGTGGTTGCATTCGGGAAGCAGTCGGAGGGTGTCGTGGTGTCCAAACTCGGTCAAGCACACCGCACACTCCAGCGCTGCGGTCCCAAGTTTAATGGGCTTGATGGCGGAATAGACGAGGATGGGGAAGGTGTCGAGTAGTTTAGGGTCGATTCCTCGAAGGCCATGGGAAGAACAATTGGCGGTGGTGCTCGGCGGGTATCGGGCAGCGAGGTTTTTGGAGCAGTGGCCATAGATGGAGCAGAAGACACAGAACAAGAAAAAGCCAGCAGCGATTAACACCGACGCCAATGATGGGTTTCTTTTATGACTAGGAGGAGCTACTGGTTGCGAAGCTGACTGGGCATCGACGGCCGATGATAGTAGGAAGAAGACGAGGATGTGTGAGAGGATAATTCTTGCGATCATTTGGATATTGTTGGAAACTTCGGTGAAATAGTAATTAGGTGAGGTGGCTAGGGGAAGAGAGGAATATATATATATATATATATATATATATGTATGTATGTAGTTATATGTGTGTGTGTACGGAGAGAAATATATATGTACGTGTAAGGAGTAATTTGAAAAATTAAAATCCCATATTGTTTAGGGAAATGGCTCTTTTATAGAAGGAGAGTATGTCATTTGTCAAGAAATGATTTTGAAGGAATACAAAGCGTGCATAATACTCAGTAAGGTGGTTGAAATAATAGTGAGGACGAATAACGAACTTAAGGAAATGAAATGAAGGGGGATTAAGAAATGAAGGTCAAAGAAGAAAAAAAACAAGAAGAAGAAGAGGAGGAGGAGAAAAGATTAAGAAACAATAGTGGTTCCACTTGTAGTCCATATGAGTGGAGCCTACATTTCCATTTCCATGACTCCTTCTACGCTTAATCTAAAATACATTTCAAAGTGATCTACTTCACTTTTGTCTTTACTATCATGTATGGTATTTTTTTTAACAATTATTTATTAATCGGTACAATGGAGTCAGATTTAAATATTATAGGTTATGATCTAATTAGAGATAACTCTTTCAATATGAATTTTTTTTAGCAACAAAGGCTTCAACTAAATACCTTATTTATTGAGTATTAAGTATGTTACTTCTCAACCCAATCATTGCTAGTAGTTTTGTTATTTTTCCACAAAAATTATCATACATTGTTTATAATTTGTCAATGGTATTCATATTATTTGCAATGGGTCTACACTAATACCCGAGAGAGGTTAATCCTTAATATCGGCAACAAATGCTCCTATGACAAACAAATATTATTCATATTATAAATTTTATAGTATTGGTATTGATAATTAAAAACAGACATAGAAAAAATAAATCTTAAAAGTATTGATATTGATATATATAATTAAAAATAGACATAGAAAAAAATAAATCTTAAATTTGAAGCCTCCAAATGATTTTTTCTTTTGGAATACCGGTTTTTTAAGCTACATTAAATTTTAACTAATTTAAATCAAACTGAATTGGACCATAAAAATATAAAGCTCTCCTATAAAGCTCTCCTATTTATACCCTTTTTTATGAAGCATGAATACATGAATATACAAAAACACTGATTTAAGCCAAAATATATAAAATAAAAGAGCCAAAATAGATTAGGATTACAAAAACACTAATTTAGTTAAATATGAGTTTTGGTAGAATTGGTTTTATAACGCATTTATGATAAAAATTAGTTTTGAACTAACGTATTTATATTTAAATGATTAATTTGAAAATTAATTTTGACAAAATTCATAATTTTTCTTCAAATTGAGCTTAAACTCTATCCCATAATTAATTTAATTTACTTGAACTAAAATTTAATTCACATTTATTTAATTGAGAACATAATATATCTTATGTAACATTTTTTTACAGGTTGTAGTCTATGAAAAATAAAATTTTGAAGGAATATTTTAGTCATTAGATAGGAGAAATTTTATAGAAATTTTTTTTTTCAAATTTTTTATTTTGTCTGATTTTTATTGGTCTATTTTTATTTAAATTTAAAATAAATACAAATAAAAATAAAAAATTAGAACAAAGAAGCAGGTGTTGAGTTACTTTGGGTAGAAATGAGTTTTGTCCCTAAATCATATTTGCCAATGTGATAATAATAACAACCAAACATGATGGAAAATATAAATAACTACTTTTGAATTTGAAAACGGAGTTCTAAAAGTGTATCCAAAGATACAGTGAGTGTGCTGCTATCAAAAAGTCAAAAACAACCAATACAATTCAATTGTTGTGGACTAGCTGCTGCTGCACTGACAAAAAGCAGAAGCGGAACGCTGGCTTTTCAATCCTGTTTGGATCTGATTTTGAAACCAACTTTAAGTCCAAAATTAATTTTGTAGCAAAAATAATATGTTTAATTATCATATTATTTTTACATTTGAAAAGTAGCTGTGGTTGAAAATTCATGCTTGGTAAAAACAGCTTTGAGGTTATTTTTCTGTTATAGATTGTGATTGAGTATTAATTATGTATCAATTAAAATAAAGTCAAATAAAAATGGATCAATAAAAATGAAAAAAAATAAAAAAATTGAAAAAATAAAATCTCCGTAAAAATTTTTCTATCTAATGACTAAAATACCTTTTTAAAATTTAAATTTTCATGGATTATAACTTGTAAGAAAATGTTACACCATATGTATTATGTTCTTAATTAAATAAATGTAGATTAAATTTTAGTTTAAATAAATTAAATTAATCATGAGATAGAGTTTAAGCTCAATTTGAAGAAAAATTATGAGTTTTGTTAAAACCAATTTTTAAATAAATTATCCAAATATAAGTACGTTAGTCTAAAACCAATTTTTATTATAACTATGTTGTAAAAAATCAATTCTACCAAAACTCATTTTTTACTAAATAAAAACCAAATGGATACTTAGTTTTCTAATTCAAATCTCCTACTTGGAATTCATTTTAACTTTTTCCTTTTTTCTAATTTTTTAATTTGATTGCTGATCTTTATTTTATTTTAATTTAATCACTTAAAAATTGCTTTTTTCACCAAATATACTTATGGGATTAGACAAAAGTACCTAACATAGGTGACAGATCAAAACACATGCCTTCTATTTTAAAAATTATTTAGTATAAAATTATTTTTAAATTATATTATTTCATACTCGCTTAAAAAATGTTCAAATGTTACCTTTAGCGCAATAAAATTATTTAATACAAAAGTACTATTATATGACTTTTTCGTAATTAGTGAGAGAAGTTATTGGATTAAGTCACTAATGAGCTACCAGATTTCTTTGTTAAGTATATCCATATTTGATGATCATATTATATTAGTCTAATCATATGATTAAAAAAATTTACTTTACAGTTTTTAAGTTGTCAAATTTTATCAACTTGAATTATTATAAATTTTATTTACTGTGCTGTATTTTCTTATTTCTATTATTATATGAAAAGTTTATTTTTCTTGTTTTTCCTACACATTATGTTTTGGTGTGTATAACTCCGAACATTAGTAATTAATTAATTTTTGAAAATTTAGCAACAAGGGAAACAAAAAGTTTGGAGGCAAGTTTCATATTGTGCATTTTAGTTTATTTTTTAATCATATGTTAAATATTTGTTAATCATATCTTTGTTTACCATAATCATAATCATAACAATTAAGAAAGTATACGTTAGGGGCCACAACAATCATTATTAAAATAGAACCGATTAAAATAATTCTTCAGAATTGACAAAAATTAGTAAAATTTAATCCTCTGGATTAGCCTAGAACTGCTGCCTTGATGTCCTTTACGTAAGAAAACTATCTTTCCAAGTAATAACACATTTCTATGGCTTCGAAACAATAAGCGCAAATTAATTATGATGTTGACCTAAATTTTTACCATTAGGATTAAAAGGGTAAAGTGTGTTTGTTGTCCTTTAATTTTGAGATAAGTTTTATTTTAGTCTTTTAATTTTATTATATTTTATATTAATCCTTTAACTATTAACATGTAACTAAAGATTTCCTAATTCTTAACACCGTTAAATAAATTAAGAGTTTGTTTGGTACGATAGATGAGAGGGAAAAGGAGGAGAGAGATTTTAATGAAGGAGAGATGAAATATGGAAGGAGGGGGAGGGGAAGGAAGGAAAAGGGAGGAAAAGGAAGGGAAGGGGAGGAATTTTAATAATTTATTATTTAGTTTAAGAGGGGAGATGAGATAAGTTTATAATAATTTGATCATTTTACCTTTGAAATTAAAAAAGTTTTCTATCATTTTTATTTTAGTAATTATTTTCTTTTTATAAAAATATTAAAACCTTATTTTTTTAATTAAAAAATTTTTACATTCTATTTTAAGGGAAAATTACTATTAAATCCAAAAACACTAAAATATTTATTAAAAAGTTACAACACTACAAAATATTACATCTAAGTCCCATGGTTAAAATCAGTATGAAATTTATGAATACAAGTATAAAATCATGAAAGATGAGTATAAAAAATTTTAGTATTAAATATAAAATTATGCTTTAATATTTTATATTCATACTTCACAATTTTATACTTAATACTAAATTTTTTTATACTCATTTTTAGGACATGAGACTTGAGTATATTTTTTTTTATATTGAAATCTTCAAATAAATATTTTTTATATTTTAGAATATTTCAGTGATTTTTCCTATTTTTAAACATATTTTTTATTTAAAAAAAAAGCTCAGGGAATTAAAAATTTACTGTCCCTTTCACCCCTAATTTCGGAGGGGAGAGTTTGAGGGGGTCTCTAAAGATATCTCCAAATAGGGGGAGAGGAGCAACTCCATCTCCTCCCCCTAGTTTGGATACAACAATTTTTATGGAGAGGAGGGAAGTAACTCCGTTCCCCTCCCCCTTCAAATCCCCTACCAAAGGGGAATAATAGAAAATGATAATTTACCTTTTTAAAAATCACACCAGTAATATATGTTATTATGTATTAATTAATATAAAAATTATAATAAAAGTAATTTTAAAATTTAAATATTTATTACTTTAAAAATATGTTAATGGAAGTAAAGATTATAATTTTAAAATTAAAAGTTTTATTTTTAGGTTTTAAATATTTATTTTAAGACATTAAAATATTTTTATTATAAAAAATAAATATTTATTTTTTATACTTTATATTCTCAAGTTAAAATTTTTAACTTGTCAATTTGTTCAAAATAAATAAAAATTATTCATTTTAATAAAATAATTTTAAACATTTTACCACAATATTTTAAAAATAATTTATTTTAAGGTTAAAATTTTTAATGCCTTAAATTAACATATTTTTAACTTTTTTTTTATTTTTCTAAGGTACTAATTATTTATTTTGAGCCTAAAAAATAATAATTATAATTATTATATTAATTAATGTATAATAACAGTGATTAGATGTATTTAAGTAAATTTTCTATTAACTTGTTTAACGGTGTTAAATTCATAAAGTTTTTTACGGCATCTTTAAAGTTAAAAGATTATAATAAAACTTTTAAAAGTTAAAAGATTAAAATGAAATCTGCTTTAAAGTTAAAGGATCAAATGTATGCTTTCACCGGATCAAAATTCTATTTTCATCTGAAAAATGTTTAACCATTTTTTTGACTTAAATTATAAATTTTTTAAACCACTCTAAATAAACCTCATTATCTGAGGTTGCTTGTGATAATACAATTTATTATATTAATTTTATTACATACATATTGATATATTGATATATTGAAATTGATATTCATGAGTAAAAAAGCAAGTAAAGAAAACAAAAAAGTGAAGAGGATCAAAGAGGGTTTATACAGTACTGATTCTGTGAATGACAGCTGATTTTTCTAGAAACCCTAAATTTGATAGGTCTTTTTCTCCTTCTAATTAATGGACTTAAATTTAACATGACCTATCCAAATAAAATGTCAACGTAGATAATTCTTTATAGATTTATATTTTCATGACTTTCCTTATGTATATAAATTTCAGAATACATCTTAGTCTAAATTTCTATAATTATTATCTTAATTTAGATTTAGATTTTGATTTTGAATCATTGTTACTAATTGAATTTTAAAGCAGTTAGATGATGATTTCTATGCTTGGTCCATTTAGTGTTAATACTATGATTCAAGATGTTGCAATGGATTCCTAGTTTATCAAATTGTGGCTCCAAATATGATTATTTTAATTTAACAAGGAACACTTAAAAATGACAGGTTATTTAAATAGGTAGATAGTAATAAATATTATATACCCTCAAATTTCAAGCTAAAGAAAGAATCTCTTTCTTGTATAGTTATAATAATGAAGTGGGACAGTCTTCCTATATTTAAAATGTTATGCGAGTTTCACTGATGCCTAATCATATCAAAAGCATTACTTTATGATTAGAAAAAGAAGGTAGGATTAAATAAATATGATCACTTTATTATACTTTTTACCTCATTCTTGAAATTACTTTCGGGTTATTTCTTGTTAACTATATGTGAAGGTATTTTTAAAAGATTAAAAAGAGATATATAGCTCTTTAATTTTCAGTTTCACCCTCTCTCGATTTCAAACTTGATTTTCATATCACTATCAGAAATTATTTTGTCAATGCGGGTTCACAGGATCAAATATAGAGAAAAATTCTCATATCATCCATGGGCATGGGTTTAAATTTTCCTAAAGCTATCTAAAGTCTCGTTTGGTGAGCATTAATCGTCAAGGGACTAATTAAGAAATTGTAACTGAGTAAAATTGTTTGCGATTTATTTAGCCCCGTGTAGTAATCCTCTGAGTTAGATCTCTGTTGGTGTTTATATCATGCCAATTTCCTTTATATTCTTTTAATATTTTTATTTGTTTTAATAAAATTTAAATATTATAAAAATAAGTATAATTTTTGAAATTCTTAAGTGATTACCTCTCTAGTGTTGTATGAAAAAAAAGATATTATTCTTTTTCAGTATGGTATGAGGAAAAGGATATTTTGGCAAAAAAAAAATTAAGTTATGGTGGAAAGGGATTAATTATTAATTTTTGTGTAAGAACTAAGAGATTATCATCAACTTAATTTCTTAATATGCGAAGAAATTGGAGGTGAGGCTTGAACATTGTATAGGGTCCTATATAGCAAGTCGTAAATGTCTATGCAAATAGACAAATTGTGCAACTTCACATTGATTTATTAGATATAAAGATTATTTTAAATATTTAATTAAATATTTTCATTATATTGCTTTATTTATCAAACATTTATTGGAATCATCAAATTTATCTACAAAACAGAATAGAATAGGGAAGTTTGAATATTCTAAAATTTCTTCCTCAAGAACATTTAATATTTGTCTTGAAAGATAATCTTACAGAAAATTAATGAGTTTGTCCATATGATTTTTTTATGAGAAATGAGTGTATGATTTTTGTCAATAAGTACAGAAACAATTAATCTAGCTCTAGTCACGTGTATCGAGCCAACAAAAAATATGAAAATGGAATTTTTTAATAAAAATATTTCTTTTAGTTTTTACTATTTATAACTAACATTTTCTATTTTATTATATTTTCTTTATAATAATTGAAAGCAATTATTTAATATATTTTATTATTATTAAAAATAATAAAATATGTTAAAGTAATTATTTCACCATCAAGGATATTTTGAACATTTCAAATTTGTATCTTTTCTATCTTTTATACAAACTAAACATTTTCTTTCTTATCAAACATTTATCATTTTCTTAGCTAACCAAACATATTTTCTAATGATATCTTTCTTTTCCTTACTTTCCCTTTTCAAATTTCCTTTTCTTTCCCTCAATTTTGTTTTTGAGGGGCAATCGGTACCACGTCCAAGAAGAGTGCTAATTAATCGTTATATTTGCAGCATCAAAAAAGAGACAGAGAGAGAGAGAGAGAGAGAGAGAGAGAGAGAGAGAGAGCAAGACTTGGGACTAAAATTTTCTGTCAAAATGTGGACCGTGTGTTCTTAAAGGGAAAAAAAGAAATTGTCCCTATGCCTTGATTGAGGTTAGTCATTGTTGAGGGTAGGGATACTCCTGATTACACAAAAACAAATCTCCAAAATTAATATTTCAATAATATAATCATAATATTTTATTAAAAAAAAGAAATAAAACATCAATTTTATTCACTTACAATATGAATGAAATTACTTCAATGTTGTATTGTAGCAACCTGTGTTAGCTCTGGTGACAAAAATTGGGTGGAATGTGGGTAATGTCTGAAGTTTAAATCCTTTCTTATGTAATAAAAGAAACCTTTAATACTATGTCTGGTATAATGAGATTTTAATTATGGAAAAGGAATCAGAAGGGGGGGGAAAATCCTTCCCTTATCCATGTTTTGTGTAATGGAATATTGAGTAAGAAAAAGGAATAATTGATTTGGGTCCTCTCCTGACGAGACAATGGGTGTTTTGCCCGTGGAGGCTGGATAGAGATATATATATATATATATATATATTATTTTTTATTATCCATTATTTTGGGATATTCTAGATTTATCATCTGCCCTAAATTAATCCGGACCCCGCTCATTAGGATCTTCGATATCACACGGGTATCAATGAGAAAACCTCTTTAAAGTCTTAATTTTTTAATGTTGTATATCCTCAAAGGTTGAAACCTTAATTCTGAGAAATACTGATAAAGTCTCTTACTACTTGGCCATGCACCCATTGATAAGTTAGTATATATATATATATATATTTATATATGATGACTTACAAGTCGTTAACTTTAACTGTGTGAATAAGACAGGCTTCATAAATGGGCTCTGGGCCCACTATCGACTGGCCCATATTCATATATTAAAAGATATCCTCACAAGGAGTACGCCAAATTGAAAGCACATTTTTACCAAAAAAAAAATTGAAAGCACATGCCACATGGGCGGTGGCTCGTGACATTCTCAAGTTTGAAGAATGAGAGAGAGAGAGAGATACAAAAGGGCCATCCCTAGCTGGGGCAGAGGAAGTGGAGCTTCATTGAAATTACATTGATCAAAGCTCAGCCAAAAATTCTCAAATCTCAAAGGTTTACCTTTCGTCTTTAACTCCAAATCAGTAGAAAGTAACAAAGGAGCATGATCTGGCGCCACAATGGATCTTAATTAGTAGTTTTCCTTAAAGCAATCTTACAATAAAAAACATTGATGTCCCAAGACTAAAGGAAAATTTACGATTTTCTCATTTTACTAACAATTTTAACTGAACAATTATACCAATAAATAGCAACATATGTTTTTAAAATAGAATCGTTCATTTAAACCGTAAAGGTAATGTTTTGAAATTCTTGGATTGTGGTTGAATCATAATCAGATCAATGATATTATATTGTCTGTTTCTTTTTTCGCTAGATACTTGCTGATGAGGCTGATTTTCAATCAAGGGTTCAAGATATGGTAGACGTACGTAATATTATTTATTTTGTCTTAATCTTATTTAACTTCTCTTGAGATTGATTTTCCACAAACATCACTAGCTAGCTAGTTATGTCTTAATCTTATTATTATTATTATTTTAGTTGATCGATTTCTATATAAACAAGTTGATTTGCATAGTATTCCAAACCAAATTATGGTTTAGGTTTTTTTTTTCAATTGGATCGGCCAATTCTTGTTTCATTTTCAAAATATCAATAAAAAACACAATAGATTAAAAGTTAAATCATATTCCAATTTAAATTTTCAAAGTTACATTTATTGCAGCTGTTCAGACCCGCCAAAACTCAATCCTCTTGTGTTGTGTCTCTCCATCACCGCCGCATGTCATTTTACACCTTATCTTCATCGCTATCACGCAACGTCGACGTTTCAAAAACACAGTCCTTTAGTTGAATATTCCTACCACACTTGCATTATAAGCTATTGTTCACTTCGAAGGACACTACGAAAGAATATTGAATTTAAAATTAATGGAAAATCCATATAAGTAAGAAATCAACATCACATTCCAAGATTCCTCTATCTCTTTGTAAATGATTAATTAATAGATGTATTTTGTGTTTCCAACCGAAACAGTTAGAAAACTGGTTCCTCTTACGTGCTCGTTTGCCAGTATCAAAAAGAGACCTCACATGCTTTTTATGTCGTAAGACTTGCTCTAGCTTTTTTGAATGAATCCCAAGACTAAATTACCTAGACTTTTATGTATTAAAAACAGAGAGAGAAACATTCTTGCAAATTCATGCATCAGGGAATTATCTTTCGGAAAAGTTGGATTGTTAGAATGTCATTTTCTTTTTCTTTTTTAGGGCTAAAGCGAGGAGATCATCGTTATGATTATAATTAATCTTATTCTTAAATTGAGAGACCTTACAAAATACTACCTACCTCTCATGTTAAATATAAAAAAATTTTGGGAGGGTTGCATTGGTCTAAAATATTAAAAAATATATAAATATTTGGTGCTATAAATATAATATTCCAATAATATCCCTCTCATTAATTTGAGGAGCTATGCTTTTCAAATGATCATTAATTAATTTAGTATAAAAAACTATTAATTGAGGGTAATTTTAAAAAAAATATTTTACCATAAATTAAATGAAGTTGTGTGATTTCAAATTTACAATATTGCTATATGTGAAGTAATTTTTTTTTATATATTTGAGATTGGAATGAATAAAATTGTTAATAAAAAGCCTAGAGAACAGTGAAAAAGAACTCTAGCACATTACAATAACATATCATCCAAATAAATGTGTTATTATTATAATGTTCAAGGTCGACCAAAATATACCAAAATATATACGCTATTGGCATTCATTGTATAAACAAGAAATCTTTTGTTTCTTTAACCTGTACCTAATCCTGAGAAACAAAAATTTATAAACTAAACTTCTTCGTTGGATATTGTTGAAAAAAAACAGAGAGAAAAATCCCACCTGGTTATTGCATCACAGGACTTGAAACTCATACTTCTCCTTCTACTTCTATTGCAATGTAAGTGAGGAGGAAGAAGACGACGCATTACCACGAGAAACAAATGAATGTGTCAGTCAAAGAACGAACCGCTCTCTACTGCTTCCTTCACCTGGCCGTCTCGGCCGGAACACATCATAGCTCGCCGAACGCCGGATTCCTCTGTGATTCTCCATAATTTGTTTCCTCACATCCTCCGACAACCTTAGAGTGTACCTCTCCGTGTCCTTCCCCACTGTTTCAACCAAACCCAGAGAGTGACCCGTTGAGTGGCACCTCCCCCAACTTCTTCTTTCTCCTGAACTAAGCTCCGTCCTTCTCGCAGAACTTTCATCGAACTCCTGGTGTGCACTTACCTCATTTGGAATTACAATCACCACCTCGTTATTCTTTTCACCGCCGTTCTGCTCCGGCTTCAGCCTCGCGCGACAGACAGGGCAAGTCACGTGGGAGGCTAACCAGGCGTCGATGCACTGAGGATGAAACACGTGGTTACATTTGGGAAGCAATCGGAGGGTGTCATGATGTTCGAACTCGGTCAAGCACACCGCACACTCCAGCGCGGCGGTCCCAAGTTTGATGGGCTTGATGGCGGAATAGACGAGGATGGGGAAGGTGTCCAGTAGTTTTGGGTCGATGCCTCGAGGACCATGGGAAGAACAATTGGCGGTGGTGCCGGGCAGGTCTGGGGCGGAGAGGTTGGTGTCAGAGCAGCAGCGGAGGTAGACGGAGAAGCAGCCGACGAACAAGAAGGCGAAGCAGAGGGCCACAACCACCGGAGCGAATGGTGGGTCCCAGTTGTGGAGTGTAACACTTGGAGGAGCTACTGGCTGCGAAGCAGACTGGGCATCGACGGCTGATGATAGTAGGAAGAAGACGAGGATGTGTGAGGGGGTAATTTTTGTGATCATTTGGATAATTGGGCCAACTAGGTGAAGTGGCTAGGGGAAGAGAGGAGTATAGTTATATATAAATATACAGAGAGTAATATATATGTATATGTATGTAGGCGTTGGAATGTCGAGGGATTAAGAAACAACAGTGGTTCCACTTGTAATAATTTGAGTCCATGTGAGTCAAGCCTACCTTTCCATTTCTATGACATCTTTTACGCTTAATCTAAAATACATTTCAAAGGGATCTAATACACTTTTGTTCGTTTCTCCATTTATGGTTCTTTTTTTTTTTATATAATTATCTATTATATGATACTATCTAGTCAAATTTTAATATTTTAAAACCTAAATAGGAATAGTTTTTTAAACATTATTTTTTATCTATATAAGACGCAGAATCAAACTCAAAATTTGGGTTAAGGAATATTGAGTATCTTACTTCTCAACTCAATTGTTGGTTAGTTTTTCAGTTTACCATTGAAACTATTATGTATTGTTCACAAAAATGCCAATAGTATTCATATTAATTAGTTGGAACCCTATGCTCTCAATATCCCAAGGAGACTGATCCTTACTACCAGTAATGGATACTCCTAAGTTATGACCAAAAAATTAATATTCATATTATAAATTTTATAATTAGTGATATTGATATTGATAATTAAAAGCATACATTAAAAGAAAAATCTTGAATTTGAAGCTTGCAAAATGATTTTTTTTGTAATACCGATTTTCATAAGTTGTATTGGATTTTAATAAATCTAAATCAAGTTGAATCGGACCATAAAACATAAGGTTCTCCTACAAACAATTATATTATTTATACCACCCTTTTTTATGAAGTATGAATACATGAATAAAAAATAATAATTTACAAGAAGTAGCCAAAAAAAAAAAAGATAAAATAAAATAGCCAAAATATAATTAGGATTACATGATTGAGTGTGTTGCTATCAAAAACACTCAATCCAATTCAATCGTTGTGAACTTGCGGCCTGGAGTAGCTGCTGCAGCCCGGAGAAAAACCAGAAGCGGAACACTGGTTTAAGATAAGCCTCTAGTTTTGTCGTCCAAACCACCTACCTGGAACTCATTTTAACTTTATCCTTCTTTTTCAATTTTTTAATTTGATTCCTTATCTTCATTTTATTTTAATCTAATCGCTTAAAAATTGTTCAAATGTTACTTTCTTTAGCACTATAAAACTATTCAATACAAAAAGTTTATGACTTGTTCGTAATTACTGAGAGAAGTTAATGGGATTAAGTCACAAATGAGCTACAGGATTTTAGTTAAGTATATCCATATTTGATGATATTGTATTGAAGGAAGAAGACCTTTGAATAGTTTTTGAGACAAAATTATTATATTAATCTAAACATATGATTAAAAGCAAAGTTATCAAACTGATGAGTTTAGATAAACTTGTAAAGTTAAAATAAACTCGTAATGTAAACTCGTAGTAAAAATGTAAGAGTTTACTTTTATTAATAAATAGTTATTATGATTTCAAAGGGTATTCTAAATGATAAAAAATTAATAGATTGCAAATAATAATTATAGTTTAAAATCTGATGGTGTAATAAAAATATTTTATAAATAATATAACGTATTGTAAAAACATTATATATATATATATCAAAAAATATTTGTATATATTTGAGCTTATACTAATTTCAAAAATTATTGAGATTTTACAACCAATAATATTTAATAAAAAATTGTAAATGAAAATAATTTATACATAAATAATTAAAACAAAAATCTCATGTCAATTTATTTTTACATTTTTATATTATATTAAAGTTTTACCTCAAGAGATTTATTTACAATCATGGAATTTGATTAATAGAAAAGCTAGGTGATCCCATGGTTGAGGTTTTCCATCAGGTTGAAAAGGTTGAAGTTGATTAAAATCAATCATGTTATATATACTAAACAGTTGCCCTTCTAGTTGTATAGTGTTTCTTAGTGCGACGGAGAAATTGATTTTCAAGTTATCCATGCTTGCTTGAGTTTGAATCCAAGCTTTTCTCAGTTTTGCCAGCTTTCCGTGCGTAATTCCTGACTCACCCTTGGCACGCATAGCCAACCCGATTCTACGAGTTTGAGCGAGTTTTGTGAGCGACTGACTGAGTTAGAACGACATTCAAGTTTGGTAGCAAGTCACGAGTTTGACAACATTGATTAAAAGTAGTTACTACACAGTTTTTATAAGTTTGTCAAATTTTATCGAATTAGATTATTACAAATTTTATTTACTGCGCTATATTTTCTTATTGTCTATCATATGAAAATTTTATTTTTTTTCCTTCATTCCTCTACACATCATGTTTTGGTGTTGGTGTATATGACTTCGAACATTAGTTATTAATTAATTTTTAAAAATTTAGCAACAAGGAAACAAAGTTTGGAGGCAAGTTTCATACTGTGCTTTATAGTTTATTTTTTAATCATATGTTTTTTTTAATGACCCGAGAATCATATGTTAATTAAATATTTGTTAATCATATCTTTCTTTACCATAATCATAATGATAACAATTAAGAAAGTATACTTCAGGGGCCACAACAATCATTATTAAAATAGAACCGATTAAAATAATTCTCAAGAATAGACAAAAATTAGTAAAAGTTGTTCTACTGGATTAGCCTAGAAATGCCGCCTTGACGTCCTTTGCGTAAGAAAACTATCTTTCCAAGTAATAACACATTTCTACGGCTGCGAAACAATAAGCGCGAATTAATCATGATGTGGGCCTAAATTTTTATTATTTTAAAATTCTATTTTCATCAGAAAAATGTTTAACGATATTTTTTTGTTTTAAATTATAAATTTTTTGACCAAAAATTATAAAAATTTTAAACCATTCTAAATGAACCTCATTATCTGAGGTAGTTTTTGAATAAGATAATTTATTATGTCAATTTTATTATATATATTAATATATTGATATCGATATTAATGAGTAACAGAACGAGTAGAGAAAACAAAAATGGAGAAAAGTCAAACGATGGGTTTATACAAATACAATGTGACAATTTGTGCATCCCCATGTAGGGTGAAGGCATATTCTTGAAGATGATAGGGGGATTAGGACTCCTCTCTTGTTATTCTTTGTTCTTTCCTAGAATTATTCATGCTCTATCTTTTAAAAAAAAAAAAGTACAAGATGACAACTGATTTTTCTAGAGACCTTAATTTTTTTTTAATATAAAACAGGGCACCGCCAAATGTACAAAAATTACATCCACATATATGGGGATTATAATTTCAATTTATTCTTGTGCACTAGAGGATCTGCATGATCTGGAACCACATCTATAAAGGAGAATTTTACTCTACATTGCAAGCTCATTTAGCTAAACTATCTCTATACTGTTGGCTAATACCTAAACCCTAATACACAGTTTAGCTCTATTTTTGGGCTCTGTGTCATTCTGTTCTTTTCTATTTTCTTTTTTTTATTTGGATGGGTCCCATTTTTTTCTCGTTCATTTATTCATTCTTTCTTTTATGGATGAGGTCCAACCTTTTCCATTTTTTAAGTGGACCCACGTTCTTTTCTTTTTTTTTTTGCCAAATTTAATATTTTTTAATTCCAAATCCTTTTTTATCATTTTTCACTAATTAATTAACTTTAATTTTATTTTTTAAATCTATATTAATTTTAATTAATATAATTTGATATTAATTTTTTGAGTGGTGGAAGAGTTAGTGATGATGAGATATTTTTTAAATTTAATATCTTTTAAAATTAAATTAAACGTCCTCACATGAATATGTGAAAATTTAGTTGCAGGAGAGTAACTAAAACAAATTTACCAAGGCCAGCCCATCATATTGAAAATCTTAAACATCACATTGCTAACCATTCCCAATGTAGTGTTCCCTTGTTTTATACATTCTAAAACCAGCTTAGCATCAATCTCAATGATAACATTCCTTGAATCCCAATTGCCAAGCCACGTCCATATATACCTCCTAAAATATCCCATTCCTTTGCTTCCAATGGAAAGCACACGAACCCGAGAATTGTATTAACCCTCCTATCCAATTTCCCTCCAAGTACTCTCTTAGCATTCCTACTCATCACTGCTAGAAAAATTAGTTTTAGTGAAGGAATTTAGCGAGGGATGAGTGAAATTAGTTTTAGTGAGGGAATTTAGAGAGGTATCACTCATCCCTCGCTAAATGATCTAAATAGTGAGGGAATTAGTGACGAATTGTAAGTTCGTAACTGTTGTTAAATTTAGTAAGGGAATTAGCGAAGAATATCATTTCCCTCGCTAAATTAGTGAAGAATTAGCAAGAAATTTTTTATTCCTCGCTAAATTATTATGAATAGCGAGGAATTTAGCCAGGGATTTATCCCTCACTAAATTTTTTAAAATTAATTTTAATATATTAAAATTATTTTATTAAAAATTTAATTTTAATGAATTAAATTTTTTTTAATAATTCAGTTATAAAATTATTTTTATTAGTTGATTATTTTAAATTAATAAAAATAGTTAGATTAATTTTTATAACTTGTTGGTAAAAAATGAAAATGAAAATTCATTTATTACAAAATTCAAAATATAAAGTATTTTATGATATTAATAATTGAAATTATAATATATTTTTATTTTTTAACAATATATTAATTTATAAATATATATGTGTATTAGTGTGTAGATAAATAATATATATTTAATATTTCATATAAAGACTGCAAATACATTCCAGTTCAATTGACAAAAGTCTGAATATAAAGGCATTAAGAGTAGGAGGTCATAGATTCGAACCTAAGTAAATGTATATTTGAAATTATTATGTGACATGGTAGTGACTGTGTCGCAGTGGCCGATGACATGGCAATGATGTGGCAGTGTTGAATTTTTTATAATTTAGTGAAAAAATAGTAAGGAATGAGTTCCTCGCTAAATTTAGAGAGGGATTAAATCCTTCGCTAATTCCCTCGCTAATTTAGCTAGGGAATCAACTCATCCCTCGCTAAATTTAGCGACACGGTTTATAGAGACCAAATTAGCGAGGAATAAAATCCCTTGCTATTTTCAATTTAACGAGGGAAAAATGGCATTTAATCCCTCACTAAATTATTTTTTTTCTAGTAGTGCATCCAGCTGCGCTGTACAATCAGCAGAGTAGAGACCTTAAATTTGAAAGGTCTTTTTCTACATCCTAATGGACTTAAAAAGCTCCATTTGGAATGAGAAGATAATATGGGGCTGGAGAAAACTTGAGGCAAAAATAAAGGAGAACCTAGAGAGAGGAGAATGTAGAGAAGAGGGTATCTAAGTTTTCTCTTTCCTCTATTTTCCCTCAACAAAATGGAGGGTAAAAGTTAACATGTGTGGTCCGAATATGATGTTGGATTTGTAATTTCATGACTTTTCTTATGTGTATTAATTTCAGAATACATCTTAGTCTATTTCTATAATTAATATTGATTTAGATTTAGATTTTGAATCATTCTTAGTAATTTATGATACACAGATACATAGACATGTATTAGATGCGGTATGATACGATACGTTGGATACGATAAGTTTTAAAATTTTACAATATAGGTATGAGAGATATTTATATAAAATTTAAGTATATATTTGGTAGATTAATATACCAAACATAAAAAATATAAGATTTGAGTTTTTAAAATGTATTTTAAATGTATTATAAAGATATCTGAAATAAGAAAAAAATTGAATTTTTTTATAAGATTTAATTTCTTTTAGAATTTTTTGAAGAAAAACTAAGAATATGTATATAATATGCATCGTGAAATACAATATAAATATCACATCTAATATGTATTGAATATGAATGCATTTTTTTTAAATATCGGTGGAACATAATTAGTAATTGAAGTATAAAGCAATTAGATGATTTTTCCTGGCTTGTTTAATCACTTATTTCGAGTGATTTTCCTTAGAGGCAAAATCACTTATAATAAGTGATTAGGGGGTGGCTTAATCCCCTCGAAACTGGTACTTCTATGTTTGGTCCGTTAATGTTAACAGTGTGATTCTAGTTGTTGATGGATTCCTAGTTTGCCAAACTGTGGCTCCAAATGATTATTTTAATTTAACCAATAAAACTAAAAATAGTAGGTTAATTAAATAGGTAAATAGTAATGTTGTTGTGCATGTATATTGGCTCATTAGTTTGTTTGATCCTATTAGTTGGGTAACTATCCGTTAACTGGAAGACAAATATTTAATAGATATGATGCCCTTAAAATCTAAGCAAATTAATAACTCCATACTAAGAGAGTTACTAGATTTTGATGATAGAAAAAACTTAAGCACTTAAACTCCGTGCCTTGTGTGTGAAAGGTAGGGGCTTTGAACTGTTACCAACATTAAGTGATTTTGTACGTAAAGTCTCATAAATTTAATTGGCCAAAAAATTCATAGCTATAAATAAATCTAATATTTTTTTGGTGGAAAAAATCCAATAATTTGGTTGAAATAAAAATTTTAAATATATAAGTTTAAACACCGAAGTTCTTTTACTTTAAGACGGGCCACCAGTTGTATTTCTGGCCAAAAAATTTATGCTTATAAATAAATCCAATATTATTTTGGTGAAAAAAATCCAATAATTTGATTGAAATAAAAATTTTAAATATATAAGTTTCAACATCTAAGTTTTTTTACTTTAAGAAGGGCCACTAGTCATATTTCATTTTGTGTTTATGTTTTATTAAGTAATAAAGAAAATGTTGTTGTTCTTGCTAATTTTATAAATAAAAGTATAAATCCCAATGACTCACTAGAACTAAATCAAGTTTCACGGTTCAAAAAACTTTTACAAATTATTCACCAACGAATTACTTAAATTTGCAACAAGATTCAAATAATTAATAAAAGCGTTATATATCTTATTTTCTATGCTAAAAGGAATCTTTCTTCTATAATAATTAAGTGGGACAGTATTCCTATTTAAAATGTTTTGCGGGCTTCATTGATGCTAATCATATCAAGAGCATTATACTTTTTGATTAGAAAAGGAAGGCAAGATTAAATAGATATGATTACCTTATTATACTTTTCTCCTCATTCTTGAAATTACTTTTGGGTTATTTCTTGTTAAATATTTGTGAAGGTATTTTTAAAAGATTAAATAGAGATATATAGCTTTTTTATTTTCAGTTTCACTCACCCTCGATTTCAAACTTGATCATTATATCTCTATGAGAAATTATTTTGTAGATGCCTTCACATGATAAAATATTTAAAGAAAAATTCTCATCCCACCTATAGGCACAGGCTTGAATTTTCCTGAAGCCATCTGAAGTCTCATTTGATGAGCGTTGATCCTCAAGGGACTAATTAAGAAGTTGTGACTAGGTAAAATTGTTTCCGATTTATTTAGGGCTGTGCACTAATTCTGGGTTAGAACACTATTGGTATCTAGGAGGACTTGAGGTACTCCTGTTTCCACCAGCCAACTAGATTTTTGACATGTGTGATATACTGGTTTTTTTTTTATAATATGGGACCGATAATGTATAGATATGCTAAATCTAAAAATATAGAATATAATATTTTTAAGATACATATGTATAAAACACAAAATAATTCATAAAACATCAGAAATATAATTGCAATAAAAAATACAAATTATGAACAAAACACTTAAAATCTTTTAATAATATTAAATACCAAAAACATAATACAAAATTGAAAATAGCCCATAAAGGAAATAATGATATTAAACCTTATAAGAGTATTTGGAGTATAAGTAGATAAAAAAATAAAATAAATCTATTTAGATTTTAGATAAAAAAAAATATATTTTTATGATAACAAATATAACATAATATTTTTTAAGTAGTTTTTGTGATTAAAAAATAATTTTTAATTGATAAATGAATACAATATTTATTTTAATTTCTAAAAAAATGTTATGAAGTATCTAAAAAATATCAAACTTTATCGGTCTGGATCCAATACATATCAATTTTTTTTATTTTTAATAAAAATAAATTAGATACTTCATTCATACATATCGAACGAGTATCGATATCAGACAAGTATCCGACACATGGATACGTTAAATAATTTGAAGTATTTGTGCATCATAGTATGAGATCCATAATTTTATTGCAAATCCTTGTATGTATTTAATTTAAATTCAAATTCAAATTTAAATTAATCAATTGATAAGATAAGAAAAAAAGTCCAAGATAAGCCAAATACATCGTATAAAAACTATTTTTATACCATTGGTTTAATAGATTATGTCAACTTGTTTTATACCCAATTATTTACAAACAAAAAATGGATCAGAAAGTTTCAAACTTGCATCATGCAATTGAACTCTTTCTTCTTTGATTGCTTTGGACCAATACATCTCCAAAGTTAGAACCCAACAAGCAGCTATCTTGATTAATTAGGTCATGCAAAAGCTTTTGCCTTTGAATACATTTGGGCTGAGTCAAAGTCAGCCGCAGTCAATTGTTCAATTTTCAAACTATTTTTTATATACAAAATATTAAGTATAAAAAATGACGATTAAGGATAAAAAATAATTCATGCATTCTTATTAAAAAATAATAAAACACTGTTAAACAATCATATAATAAATATTTCAGAAATTTTTTTTCTCATTTCCTATCAATTGGATCACAGCAAATTTTAATGGCAGGGAACTATTTTAAAGCAGTAACAAAGTTGTAAGGAATGGTTTAAAAAATTAGTGACCAAATAAAAATTATATATGAAGTGTAGTAATCATCATATATAAAAACTAAACCTAAAATTCTAAAATAAATTACGGCTAATGCATTATCTTAATTCTATAAAATAATGAATGTCATATTCAAGCTCTCACCATGCCTAGTTTTAATCCAATAGATGACTAAAAGAAAGTGAATTCTACTTCTAATTCTAAATCAACCAATTTTCTATGGGGCCATTGACTAACTAAAGGCTGCTCTACCCAAAGTCTTGGGCTCATTAGTCACTGACTGTTTCGTTTACGTTAACCAAGGAAGTTGCCCTTATCCTTATGACGGCGACTTCCAACTTTTTGTTTGTAAGAACAATTTTTTTTAAAATAAAAAAATTTTAAAACTTACACCCTTCCTAATATACGTTAAGTTCAACTAATTTACTAAAATAAAAAAATTAGTTACAATATTAAAATTATCTTAAAATTATTGTGGTTTTCATTTTTACCTATAATAAATACCACAAATTTAAACAATCAATATATTCTCTCTTATTCATCAATAAAAGTATTTTAAAAATAATGTAATTATTACTTTAAAAACTTATAAAAAATTATCTATATTTAGGACTGTAAAAAAATTTTAAAATATGGCTAATAAAAAGGACTGAAGAGAGTTTTTGATAGAGAATTATTTCACTAAATATTCTAAAAAACTAAAGAAAATTACAAAGAATAAAAGACGCTCAACAAGTCAGAACATCTTTTAGATGTTTTGGATTATTTTGTTTTGTAAAATTTACAAGACCCCAGGAACAACCAACCTTATTAACAGCAATATTACAAATCTAACTTAGTTTCTCTCATAACTTTTTCTTTCAAAGTTTTGCAATTTTTTTAATTATTATTCCCTCAAGATCAAAATATCTATCCATTTTAGAAGAAAACGAACCATGCTAATTTAAAGTGATCCTGTCACTCAATTAGATCAAGGGAGAAGATATCATGCATATATAGAGCCAAACATCGAAATCAGTGATGTCAATTACAGCTGTGGATTTATAGCAGAAGTACGTCAAGTCCAAACCATACTGCTCTAGATAAGGGGCAAGGAAGAAAAAGATTACTACTACTGTTTTCCTTATCATTACCACAAAAGTAGCAAGGTTCTTTCACTAGAATGTGAGGTTGTTGGAGGGTAGAATTTAAAGGCAAAGCATTTTGCAGTAATCTCCAAGTGAAGATCGAGCAAATACTGGCGGGTGAATATATATATTGGTTTTCCAAAGCCAAACCCTCCAGAAAGTGTATCTTTGCAAAGCTCATCCCACTTGAGAAAATGCAATCTCATTTTATCTTCATCCATGCCCCAGAAAAAATTAGCTAATGGCATATCAATCATGTGACAGACATATTTAGGTAGAAGGACAAAAGAAAGAAGGAATACCAAATCAGCATTCAAAACTGACTTGATTAACTTAAGTATGTCTGCCTATTTGAGAAATGGCATTGGATTTCCAATTTCGGGGTCTGCTAGCTAGCTGTGAACGAGTTCATAGATCTCCTAATACATACGTTCATTTTCCACATCAACACATAAGCTCCAAGATACATACTTCTGTCCAGAGACTGAGGAATTATCTAGAATGCCCTTGACAATTCCCATTTGCTTTTCGGTAGTCTCCGAGATTAGAAGAGTATCATCAACATACATTAAAGAGTAATAGGAAGAGAGCTGTTAGAGACCTGGAGCCCTTTCCAATCTTTTCAGGATTCAGCAGAAATAATCATATAGGAAAGAACATTTGCACAAAAAAGAAAAGGATAAAAAAGAGAGTGAATTACCTGTCTGAGACCTTGCCTTGGTTAAGAAGGAGATGAAGGATTGCCATTAATGATTACATGATATTTGATAGTAGTAAATTTGAGACAAATTCAAATTTTAATTGAAATTTCATAAATGAATTCTTTTACAAAATTACAATAGTAGCAAAAAGCTTAGAAATACCTTTCACTATATTGGAAAATTTGTTATAGATATTTTAGAGTTACTCAATCTAAATATTATATCAAAGAAAAGTAATTAGAAAAAAATTCAAGAAAATAATATAGGCAAACTGTTTTTTCAACTAGTTATTAGACTCAGTGATGGAGCCTGGAATTTAGTCTCAACTAGTTAGAGAACTAGAGCGTGTGTCATGCTTAACTCAACTGCCTCTATTTAATAACCTTGGCTATCACTAGTTATTAAATTTAAATTTGAATTTGAATTCAAATAAAGATAAAGATAAAATTATGAGTAAGTTTATCCCTTATCCCTTAAAATAACTCAACTGACGATATCTTCTTTTGAAAATAAGGATCACACTTAGTTAAGATATATCTAATTAAAGAAACAATATAAATATATAATTTGAATAAATTCAAATTAAATATATTTAACATTTTTCCACTTGGTCCAATTTTGATTCGTCAGTTGATATATCAAGAAATATTTAAGTATTACTACAAGAATCATGGCGATAGGTCCTCAAGTTTTTGCGATTATTACCTTTCATGTCTCACAAGTAGCACCCTTATTTTATGAGAAATTACATTTATGAATAAACCTTAAATGTTTATTTGGTTCTTGACTTAATGTTCATAAATCTCACCAAAACTGTATACAATATATATATTGAGTTGATAAACTACAAATATGAATTTCATCACTCAAGTACACCACATCTAAATCACCTCAATTCGATCTGTGTCATATGAGGTGAATGATCATTTATATTCTTTAATTACATGTTCTTAATCAAGGATATTCTTTTTATGTGTTATATGACTATTTATCTTTATATGGTCAGTATACTTCTTTATGGCTTCAAACGAATTCTCAATTTGAAACTCAAGATGAAATTCAACATTTATATAAACTTGTCTTTAAACAGAGATAAAACCTAGCATTTATGGTGGAAGTTAGCAATTAATAATTGCTTAGCAATCTTGCACTCCTCCATGAGATAATTTGTTCATCTACATTAAGATGTGTCATAATATTGACATTTTAAAGTTAACTTATCCTACTAAATTGAACAAATGTTACATTTTCCTAATTATTGATCTTTATATATATGCAAGGATTTCGAGTATTTCTTGCAGCTTATCATTTAGTATCAGTATAAATTGCTTTGAGATCTTTACAACATTTCTTTCACAAAGACTATATCAATTTATGTGCATATTTAGATAAATATTTGCATTTGACTACTAACATGAAAAAATATTTTTCTCATCTCTTTCCAAATCTCATTAGGGACATATGGTAAATATATGTGTAACATATGATAAATAGACTTTATTCATGAATGTTCAAATACTTATAAATATAGGTTTTTTATGATAATTCCAAAAATTTTGAGAATTATCTATTTATGCATTTCTAAAATTGCTTCACCCATATATTTTACATTATAGCTTTTAAACAAAGTTATTATGCCCTTTATGACATCTCAAGTCACCTATCATAAGCAATATGTCATCTATAAATAAACTTAAATAAATAACTCAACTTCCACTAATCTAGTGATATAAATAAGGATTTATGATGTTCTCAATATTATCTAAAATGTGATCACATCATGAGACTTCAACTACCACGATTATGGGAAATCCTACTTAACTAAATTCTCCTTAGTATTGATTGAATCTTTTACATTATTTTACATACATATCTCTTTTATAATTATAATGAAAGTGATAATTTACATAATATTCCAAATAAAATCGGAATATAGATTCATGATAATAATGAAGGAATTATTCATTAATATAGGGAAAAATTTCACTATCATCAATCCCTTCCTTTATAGAGAAAATATTTAACAAATAATATTTAATTTGTAATACATAATATTGGCTGGTGAATTTTTTTTTGTGTTAAAGACCCATTTATGGTTATTTTTTTAGCCTCATTAGTAATTCTACAAATTTTCAAATATTATTTACTTTAAGACCTCTCATATTTACATGATATTATATTTTAATTTTGAATTTATTTCATTATATGTGAGAACAAATTGGGTTATTTTTAACGTCTATGTTTTAATCAAGTTTCTCAATATACACCATATAATTACTAAGGGTTACCAAATTCTCAATCATAATTGGCCATAATTCAATCTATTCTTAAGATTGAAATTACATCATAAGAGTTACATCCATAACTATTTAAAACATCTCTTATTCTTTATAAGATTTTTCTTCAATAGTTGATGAGATCTATGACATTGATACCCTTATTTTTCAGCATGACCAATTGGATTTCAGAACTTCATTATACTTTAAATTCATCTTATAAAAATAAGTTCTATATAAAACTAGTGTTCTGCCATAATTAGTAGTTTCATTCATCCATATGTGATCATTCTTGATGAGTTTGTCATATGTTTGATCACTCCCACTAATTATGACATTCTTTAATGAATTTGACATTCCTAATTTCTATACATTCTGCATGTGATAAATAGTGTAGCTTTTATCCTTTAGGCTTTTCCGCATTTTTACCCAAATATGCATTAAAACCTTAAGGAACAACCTCCATTCACTCTTACTTTTACAAGACAACTCAATGAGAGTAAATCATTTAAATTAAGATTCCAATCTTATGGATTTTAAAAGATGAGTTGAATTATAAAATTATTGGAACCTTACTGTAAATGCATATTGTTGTCTTGAGTGAATTTGTCCATCACTAATATACTTAAAATAATATTCATTCTCTTAATGAATCTCATCATATTAACCTGTTTATGGGATTAACTCACTACTTTTGCTTTACATCCTTATTAAGGCATCATATACCTTGTTTTAATTATAAGTAATATTCATGACTTATGAGAAGTTAACAATAATAGGGAAGGAACATTCTAAACAATTAGAACATAAATACAAAGACATGACATTTGTATGTATAATCTCTAGCAATTAAATTCTTCAAGGCATATATGTTTGCTTAATCTTTAATACAGTTCATATATGAATTAAAGTTGATAACGTTTTGAGATCTAATAATTTTATTCTTTATCAATCTTGTTTACTCTCTTTAATGGAGATTAACATTGATATTCTCCTTTATCACATAATAGAAAGAATTTTTATCTATGATATACTTAACTAAATGAGATTTAAAATCCACTAAAATAAGAGTATAACTATTATTCTCCAATAAGACCTTTTTGTGAGGTAATAACTCTTTATATGTCTCTTTCTTCATAGTCTATATCCTTGGAGCTAATAACTAAACGATCCTTTATTAAAATCTCACTTTTATCCAAATTTAAGCCTAATATATATGTATGTATGTATGTATTTTTTTTTCAAACATATGTCCAATAAATATTTATTGCACATATCTCCTTATATGCTTCATGAGAAATCTACAATGGTCCACATTGATGAGATAGCTACTTAAGGATCATTTGCACCAAGATTAATAAAGATCTCTTATCTTAAGAGATTTAAGTAAACAACTATGTCTTTCACATGTATGATATGTTATTACATACCTTCAATGCCTATTGACTTTATGGAGAATTACTTTATAGTTAGAATACTAAATAGTAACTTGTATCAAAATTGCATTTATTGCTTATAAATAGATCTTGACATTCTCAAATCATTTTTGTACCCAAATATTTAGCTCTGTATTAAGATTTCATTATTATTGTATTGAGACGATTGTATTAGTCCAATTATTCATACAATATTATCTCATGTTAACATTAATAGGTACATGAACTTTAGGTCAATATGTCCCAGAGTTAAAGATTTTCTCCTTTAGACTCTATAGTTGTCCTTAACCAAACAACAATTCAAGAGATGATAATAACATTGTAATTTCATGATTCAACTTAAAACATGCTTACATCAATTCTATATGAGACAATTATCCATCACATTTAAAAAAATGTATGCTTACTGATATAACACATACTAAACATAAATTCAGTATCACCAAAATTTACCTATGGGCAAAGATTTTAGCATAGCAAAAATTTATGTATCATTTATGATGAAACTAGAAGGTATTTATACTTTCTAATACCTATAAACTATTTAAAAAGCAGAAGACAACTTCTATTTCATCCTAATTAAGTATATATTTATAATTATCTATCTATGGGTAAAGATATATTATAATGACATGCTTAATTAGAACTTATGTCTTTCAGTTCTTATATAATATTTTTTGTGTATTAAAACAAATCAATAATGCATGTATTCAATCATGTAAGGATGCTACAACTACTCTTTAACTATATATGTCAATCACAAGACATCTAGAAACATTATTTGTATAAGGACATATATATGTACTCATATAGGTATCACACGATGAGAATCATTTAATTAATCAATCAACTAAATCAAATATATTACTAATTAATTAAAAATTCCCCCTATATGATTATATCATAAATGTGCAATATTTTATCTTATTAACCTGATAAACATAGAATGCATTCATGTTCCCTAATACCTATAAATTACTTACAAAACATAAGGTCATTCTATTTTATTCTAATTAAATGTGCTACTATAATTATCTCCTGTAGGTAAAGATAAATTAGAACTACACATATAATTAGAATTGACATTAAAATATATCTATCAATAACACATGCCATGATCTTTTGAATCCAATTATGAGGAAATTTCATATTTCTGAGGATAACATTCAAAAGGACCAAGAGACTTTATTAAAGGCTTGAGCAACATCAAGCTTATAAGTAGACCCAGCCTTTTTTTTTTTCTTTTGATGTTGAATACTATGCATTAACTCAGCAGCTATGGCAATGTTATCTAAGATTAATTTACTAGTAATAAAGCCATTATGATAAAGAGTGATGATTTGCTTCATGATGCCACTGAGCCGAAAACAAAGAGAGTCAAAAATGATTTTTTATAAAATGCTAATGTGTCTAAAGTCATTCAAAGGATATTATGGTACATCAGTCTTTTTAACTAATACAATAGAAGAATAATTTAGCTCTAGAGACAAGTATGCAGTATCTAGAAAATCACTAACCATCCAAGTGACACCATGTCCAACAAAGTTTTAGAAAAATTGATATACACTATAATTGAGTTGCTGAAATCCTCAACCAATGCTTACAAAAACATATATACACTGCACCAAAAATAGTTTTTCTTGGCACTTAATAGTTGGTGGTTCTGGAGAAAAACACCTACAAATATGAGATAGAGACTTTTGTTGGCGGTTATTTCGTTGGCTATTCTAGAAATAACCGCCAACAAAAATTCACCATAATTTTTATTGACGGTTATAGAAATAATTATCATGAGAAGGTAAAACTTTTCTTGGCGGTTATAGAAATAACCACCAACAAAAGTCTTAGCAATTTATTTCAGAAAAAGCACCAGACACAGATCAATAAACATAGTCATTAATAAAAACAAATTCAATGGTTCAGGTTAATATTCCCTTACTTTTCTAACTCCACACCAACTTCCTTAGTTTTCTCTACCCCACGTGAATCACTTGTACCATTCCTCTTCTTCTATACTTTCAGCTCTACCATCCTCAGACTTGTAGTAAGAGTATTGTAACACTCCATTTTCAACTCCCGTAATGAGCTACTCTACACGATCACATGACTGGTAGATATAGATCTATTTACTTCCCTTAATTCTTTCTTTCTCTTCTTTTTTTTTTTTTGCATTCACCATCACCTACCATTGATTAATACTATAACAACCATCGACTACCACTATTTGTCAATGGCCACCATCGATTATTGTTGACCACCACCAACCATCCCCAACCATTGATATCGCTAGCCATCAATGTTGTGCCAACCAACATTGGGTGAGCATGGGCCAGCTCAAGTTTGGGTTTGCCTTAACCCTACGAAGCAACCTGGAGATAATTGAGTTATGTACAAGTTTGATTGGGTTTATTATCAGATTATCTTGACATTCATGAAGGATAAGGAAAGGTGGTATAGATGAAATAGAAACTAATTGATCCAAGAAAAAAAAGATGAAGATAAGAAAAAAAAGCCAACAAATGGATTCAAAACAAATAGATCTAGGTAAGAATCAAAATATATCAACAAAATCCATAGCTAAAGATCAAAATGCACTAAATCATATCACAGTACATTTGTAAAATTGTGAGAAGCTCAACAGTCGAATCTAAACAAGCAAATGATGAGAATGAACAATAGAGCTACCATAGATATGAATGAAGTAACAAGATCTAAGGGTGGTGATGAAGATTTGATTTCTTGATTGAGGAGGTTGAGGGTGGTGAGAAGGGTGGTTAGCAAAGGCAAATGTTGGTTCATCCATGGAGGAGCTTGATGGAGAGAGAAGTACAACAACGTTAGGCATAAAGAGATGTCTAGAGAAAAGGAAAAGCCATCAACAAAATGCTTTTAGAGAAGAAACAATAATGATAAAGAGAGATAGCTGCTGTGTTTTATATTTTGAAGTACTAAATTTAAATTGATGGCTTAGTCTAGGCTTTGAGAAACCATTGATTTAACCCATAGTTTAGATTAGCTTGATTATTATTAAGCTAGTCAACATTGGGTCATGCCGGTTTGACTAGGCTAGAGAGTTTATGCTCAACCCTAGTCATTGACCACTGCCAACCATTGTTGTCCCCATTGTTGACTATCACCAGCCATCACTAAACACTATTGACTACCTCCAACCACTACTAATCGTTGTTGACCATTACTAACCATCATCAACCATTATTGATCATTGTTGACCATTATCAAAACAAATTATTCAGACATATTACCCCATGTAAATGCATGCCTTCTTTGGTTAGAAATCTTCTTTTTATTATTATTTGTTTAATAGATTCTTTGGTTAGTACTCCTTTTCTCTACTAGCATTTCTTTGGTTAGTACTCTACTACAATATGTTACTACATGACCTGTATGTTTTAATGAGTCATATCCAAAATCCGGTAGTTCAAGCACTTTAAAAGGGGAGTAACAGGATTTAGAAAATAAAATGTCTCAAACGTGTAAAAGAATTTGTAGGACCTAGAAAGAACGGTTAGCTTCGCGAGCCATCAATTTTCAGCTTAATGTGACATTCCATAAGTGTGACCTTGTTTCATCTTTTCGCATCGTTTTCCTCTCCTTCTTAATGCTCCTCGCTGTTTATTTCTCACATAGAATTTGAGTTTTTTCTTTCATTTTGGAAAAGGGCATTGAGGTGGATTTCGATGCTATAAATTTGATTATAAATTTTGCAAATTATCATTGAAGGTTCTATCACTATAGATCTATAGTCACATTCATTTGCTTACGAGATCCTGTTATACGTTTTGAATTATATGTTATTTGATGGTTAATTAGATTCTATCTCGACAATAAGGTGTTACGATATATGTTTTCTTATCGGCTGTATTTGGTTACGAACTGCTTTGAAATGATGATTTTAAATTAAGGTTTTATATGTCAAAAATAGAAATGACGTTCTTTGATTTGCTTCAATAGTTTTGGTTTGGCTGTTAATTCTTTGCCCATATTGAAAGATGTTTTAAGTTCTATTTGTTGATTCAGATATTTCTTATTCTAAGTGTATGATACAATTTCTTTTTAGCTTTTGGAAGTATTTCTCTACCCTTTGTAAGATTTTAGTCATAAGCTTGCATTTTGATGGCCTGTTTCTCATCTTTCAGGCCATGGCTTTGAATTATATTTATTTGCCTAGCATGAAATTGTTTCTATCCTCACTGCCAGAGTGAAATGTGTGGTCTAATGCATTTCTTATATGTAGTAAAATCTATTAATTTGACATTTTTGAATACTTGATACAAATAATTGGAAAAAAAAAACTCAGATAAATACATACGATTTTGCAATTTCGGCTGGTGGAATATAATAAATCATGGAGATACTACATTTTATCCACCTGAACTATGGCCTAATTTGAAAATGAATGCATGAAATTTGAAAAGTACCAAAACACCCCCTATGGAAATAAGCAACTGTTTAAGTAGTGTTTATGTATGGTGCTTAGGGGGTGTTTTGTTATTGTTTAGAGTCTAGATGATGATTTGTTAGGTTTTAAAGTTCATATGCAAATTTTGTAATTTAGCTGTAGTTAAGGGGTAAAATGTAGTTTTACCATAAATCAATGATCATGTTGAGTTTCAGATTCTAATAGAAAAGGAGCACACATTGGTAGTGTTTTGTACATATATATCTCGTGTCAAATGCTATCTTTCTTGGATGGGAGCTAAGAAATGAAATATAGTAAGAGTTTTTTTGGGATTGTTGTGGATTTTTGCATATTCTGAATTAGCTTTTTTCTTTTTTTTCACATTGGAGTTCTAGATTTTTTAAAAAAAAATTTAAGGAAGAAGCAGTTTGTGTTTGAAAAAAATGGACTCATAAGTCTTCTTATTAATATGATAATGATTAGCAATTTAAGAGGCAGGTGAAGGAAGTTAAAGGTAATTATGGTAATTAATGATCTTTAGTTAAGAGTATGATTGTTTTGAAACAAATAATTTATTTGCATTTGCATGAAAGTAGAAGCTTCAATTTTCATATTCCTTTCTGAAGCAGAAAAATTGTTGCACTGCCACTCACAAGATGTCTATCTTTTAGTTGGCTAATCAAAAAGTATCTTTTTGAATTGCGAATCCTAAATTATGGAATTCTAAGATTCAGGGAATAAGTATAAAGTAGCTTGAGATAGAAAATAAGATTATTTTAAAAAATGGGAAATTGCAATCTTCTGAGAATTGGGTATGTAAGGACTAAAAAACAAATAGCTTTTATCAAAATTAAATTTCTGCCCAAAGATTAAGGAATAAGTATCTAGAATGCCCTTAACATGTTGGCTTAACCCACAACTTAAACTAGCTTGGAGTTTTACATGTTAGGTTGGTTCAATTCATGCCAATTTAGTTAGGCTAGGCATGTTACACTCAACCTTACTTACTTGAGCCTACTACAGATCAAGCCTCAAATAGCAAATCACACCTGGTAGGAAAAATCAAGGTGGCCATCATACCAACATAATACTCGACCCAATCTAATTCAATCCATATACTTTTGTATCATGCTTCATTTTGGTCTGTTCAGTTCTTTATAACACAAGTAATCTCTTTGTAATTGGGGTCCTTTGTCCCTTATGCTCAACCAAAAAAAAAACAAAAGAAAGAAATGCAATTATGTTTGGTTTGAGGAATTATTTTATGAGAATGGAAATGTGAATAACAATAGAAATGAAGCTTGATAGAATGAGATAAGCATGTTTAGTATGATATAGAAAATAATGGATATTTGTGTTTGTTTATTGAAATATTTGTTATAAATTATGAATTATTTTTGCTACATATTAATTATTAAAAAAATTCTTTACATATATTCAATAAAATAATAAGATATTCAATTTTAATGTTTTTCATTTTATTCAAAGAAATAAAATATAATTTATTTTGACTATATGAATCATTTATAAAATTATATAAATATTATATTAAAAAAATAAAATCAATTGAGCTTTATATCGATATACATGTGTGTTTTTGTAAGCATTGGTCGAGAACTTCATGCAGTCCTATAGTAACGTCTCATCTTTGATTCATAGTAGGTCACAAATTCAAGATAAGCAATAAAGGGCATTGTGGACTTTTGATGGATTGTTTCAGAAATCTCCAGCTCATTCCATCACATACCTGATGCAATAATCATTTTCAATCTATTAGAAATGGAATGATAGTATGCAAAATGTAACCAAAGAGTCTAATTCCATTCCACAAAATGTCCAAACTATTACCACGATGTCCAACCAGTAATTATTACATCCAACCAATCTTCATCTATTCCATCACATACATGATGGAATCATTATTCCCAAACTATTGGAAATGGAATGATGTTGTGCCAAATGCAACCAAACAATCTAAGGGAATGAAATTAAATTTATTTTATTCCATGTAGTAACTATTTCCTCCAACCTAATACAGTAGTAATGCAATGACTATTATGTTAAATGTTTTTACATAATTAATAATCATCATACAAATAAATTAGATGTACTAATTAATCATTAATAATTTAATATAAACTAATATAAAATATTAAAGCATAAATAGTTCTTACAATAATTATTTGATCATGAAGAGTGAAACTAATTTCTTTTAAAAAATTTGTTACTTTTCTGTTTTTAAAAATAAAGAAACAACTTAATACTATTATTGTTTTCATTTCCTATTTTTTCGCATACATCATTATCTACCACTAACTAATGTTACAATAATCATTGACTACTACTAGTTGTCAAAAGCCATAACCAGTCATCATTGACCACCACCAACCATCCCTAATCACCACTTTTGCTAGCCTTATGCCCATTTGGTTCAGTGTAATTGGGATCAAGGAAGTGGAAATATAAGAGGATTCCACCTTGATGTGTGGTTGGTGTGAGTCAACTGGACTTCTTTAAGGAACCCTTTTCCTTCAAAATTGGCTGAAGTGACTTCCATCATATGGCTGATGGAGGTCTCTTAAATTCCATGGAAATGAAAATTTTTGAACAAGTTTATCCTTAGTTATGAAATTTCTGTACAAACGTACCCCTACTTATTATATCCCAAAAATCCTGCCCCATCTTGTTTTGTTGGACAAAACGAAAGAGAAGATATCACCTCTGACTATGATGAGCAGTTGTAAGGAATAGAGGACTTGCTACACCTCCCGACGATGGCGTCAAATGACAACAACGTAAGGAGAACAATTTTATCGACTATATGTATTCTTCTCTGATAGAGCGTTTTTTCATTTTAGGTTTTGAGTTTGATTTTTGCCACACTAAGCTACTACTCATTCAAATTTCTTCAATTGTTCAATGCCTCTACTCCTAATTTCTTGGTTTCTTAGTTATTAGTTTTTGTGTTGAATCTGTTGCAAAATTTTTCTGTAGACTTTTAGGGAAAGTGGTGTTTTTGGTGAATGAATGGGTTTACTTTTCAAGCAAATAGATAAACAAAAAGAGAAATAATTTTAGGAGAGGATTAATTGTGGAAAACATTGGAGGATTTTGAACTAAAGTGAGTTTTTCAATTTTAATAATGATGACTAGTTTTGAAATTTTATAGTTATGCATATGCTATAATCAACATGAATGTTGTTCTTTATTCAAGAAATGGTTCATGTAATTTCGGACTTAAAATCTTTTCTTTTCAACTTATAAAATAAAAAAAATGAGGTGGTCTTAAAATCTTTCCTCATTAACATACAAAGATTTAGCTCTCTTTTTTAAGACAATAAAAGTTTTTGTAGCTTCTTAATTCAATTTTTGGTCTGAAAGCTTCAAGCTATATGGTGGTCATTTGGATTGTTTGCATATAAAGTTCAAAGACTCTTTAAAACAGGATTGGAAGTGCTGGAAAAGAGTGGATAATATAGATTGAAGCAATATTGAGGATATATATATATAGGGCTGGATCTTCATTGGATAAGTGGAATGAGCTTTATAATTTTTACCCTTTAAAATTTTATAATGAGTTGATGTCTCTAATTTATTGAATTTATTTTAGCGCTCTTTTTTCTTGCCATCTTTGAAAAGAAATGGAGATACAAGTTTGATTGATTACAAATTTATTTGGTTAAGTAATCAACTTCCTCAAATAAATATTGTCATGCAATTGGACATACTTGAATATAGGATTTATTTCATTTACCGTGGCACATAGTTCCCACTAAATATAGGTATATCTCAAAAGAAGTTTTACCAACTAATAATTAGTTCTCTGTTACAAAATGCTTTCCCCCTATTCTTATAGGATTTATTTCATTTCCCCCCCATTCTTATAAGATTTATTTCATTTATTGTGGCACGTGGTTCCCACTGAATAAAGGTATATTTCAAAAGAAGTATTACCAACTAATAATTAGTTCTTAGTTACAAAATACTTTTTTCCCATGAATGAGTTCTCATAAACTGGTAATGTATAGAGTTCATGAGTAGACATGTGAAGAATCTTTTAATATTTGAATTAATGATGACCGATTATTGTAAGAAAATCCTATTTGGAATTAATATAGTGAAAGACTATAGAATTTTGACCATCATACCAATATTTGAGTTAGCTTAACTTAGGACTTGACTTTTTTAATGCCTCTCTTGTATCAATTAAACTTTATAGTTTGAAGGGATAAAATTTAATTTGTTTAATATATTTGTACATATGCTATCAATTTTTATTTCATATTCTGGTTTCATTTTCAATTTGTTGATGGTGCAATTTTTTTCTTATTAACATTGTTCGACACGAGTTCTTGATTACCTTTTCTTCTACATAGTTATGGATCCTGAAACAATAGAATTAATTGTGCATCTATTGATTTGGTAGTTGCGTGTTGTGTTCATTATGTACCAATGTTTTTTGTCTATTTGTATCGTTGTTCTCATGCTTACACAACGAATATGTCATACACAATACACTGTGGACTTTTATACTAGAAGAGTTCATCTTCGTATTTGGTTTATAGTAGTGACATAACTTGTTATAACCAAATTAGAATGAATATGACTACCTTTGATAACTTGTGTCTTATGTTTGATGGTATAGGAGGATTAAAACCTACTAGAAATATGTTGGTTGATGAACAAATTGCAATGTTTTTGCACATTCTCGCATATCATGTAAAGAATAAGGTTATACAATTTTATTTTGGAAGATCTGGGGAAACTATTAGTTAAAATTTTAATTCCATCTTAGCTGCTATGATGCGCTTGGGTGGGGAGTTTATTTAAGAAATCAGAACCAATTCCTAAGAATTTCATCAACAAGAGATGGAGGTGGTTCAAGGTATAGTATTATACATTAGATAAATGAGCTATATACATCATATAAATGAGTTTATGCATCTCTATATACATAACTGGTTATATGTTTTTTTTTTTTCAGAATTGTTTGGCTACACTTGATGTTACTCATGTTAAAGTCAAAGTCCCCATGTCAAACAAACCAAGATATAGGAATAGAAAAGGAGAAATAACCACTAATGTACTAGGTGTTTGTTCTCGTGATACACAATTTATATATGTCCTAAGTGGGTGGGAAGGCTCAACTGCTGATGGATGAGTGTTGAGAGATGCAATGACCCAAAGAAATGGATTCAAAGTACCACAAGGTTTGCTATTTTTAGTTATTCATGAATAGATTTATGTTTAATATCAGATTCTAATTCATATATCTCATTATGTAGGCTAATACTATTTGGTAGATACTGGCAACACAAATTATGAAGGATTCCTTACACCATTTCGAGGTTAATGATATCATTTAAGCAAATGGAGAGATGGAAGACATCCTATAAATATACATGAGTGCTTCAATATGAAGCACACATAAGTCTGCAATGTGATTTAGCGTTGCTTTGGGATGTTGAAATTACGCTGGGTTATTCTTAAGAGTCCTTTATTTTACCCCCATTCGAACTCAAAACAAAATTAGAATAGCATGTTGCCTCTTACACAACTTGATTCATCAACAAGGATCATATCTTCTTGAGGAAGAGGTGGAAGCATTGGACATAGCTAGCCCTAATGTAGATGCACCCCCAATTTACCATTGAACCATCAAATGCATGGAGCAACTTCCATGAGATGTTGGCAAATGACATGTTTGCTGACTTCATGAGGCATGGGGATAATAGATGAATGTTTAAAGATATAGTTACCATATTTAGTAGTTGAGGGACTGTATCAGTTTTTTTATGTGTGAACAAGTAATTATGTTTTTTAGTAGTTGTGGAACACTATGATGTTGGTTACTAGTTTTATAAGTACTTCTCATGTTCTAATTTTGTGTTTAAAAGTGCTTGCCAATATGACTATTAGGTTTGTCTATTTTCAGTTTTCTTATTCATTTCCATTCGATTGTTTATATATTTTTAGCAAGACAATGATAGATGAAAGATTCACAAAGAAAGGGTTGCATCATTGGACACCCGATGAGGATGCTTTGCTTGTGAGTTGCTTGTTAGAACTTCATGAAGATGGGGCTATGGTTACTGATAATGGTTTCAAGTTTGGAGGGTTTAAGCAATTGGAGCGGATGATGAAGGAAAAGGCTCCTGGATGTGGGATAATGGCTTTCCCACACATTTAGTCTAGAATAAAGATATTGAAACAAAATTGGCAAATGGTATATAACATGGTGCATGGTAATAACACATCAGGGTTTGGATGGGATCCTAATAGACTATGTATTACAGCAGGATAGCCTGTTTGGGATGAATATGTTAAGGTATGACAATTATGTACAATGTTCTGATTTGTTTTGCTTGATTGCTTTAGTTCTATATGAAGGTCCATTCATGGTTGCTTCTATGGATAAGGATATAACAAATATTATACTTTAATTTTGAAAACTGCATTTCCTTTTTACTATGACCTTTTCCTTTTTTTCACTACTATGCATATATTGTGCTAGAGGGAATTTTGGGATGTAATATATTATGCTAGAGGGAATTTTGGAAATTTAACTAGTTTTTTTTCTCCTATTTTTTTTGAATTGATTTTTGTGTTGTAATTTTTTTAGAGTAACAAGAAAGCTGCACAGTTTCGGGGAAAATCATTTCCTCAATATGATGCACTTTGCATTGTCTTTGGAAATGATAAAGCCACTGGGGGAGAGGCAATTTCTTGCTATGATGTTATTGATGAGGCTAGAGATGCACTTGCTATTGATGTTGAGGTTGAGGTTGAGAACAACAATGATGATGATGAGATAGGGCTTGAGGATAATGATCCATTATTTGAAGAAACTCCCATTGTTTCCACATTTGCTGCTGCAAATTCAGGAAATAGAATTAGGAAGAGAAACAATGTGGGACAAGATGAGGTCATGATGAAGGCTGTTGAAAGGATGATAACATTTGCATCTCAAGGAATCCCGGATGTATCTCAAATCTTGGCGAGCTGTGTAGACAAGTTGGCTCGTGTGACGATGTTGGATGCTAAGCATGAAATGCTTTATGAGCAGCTTTGAAAATTTGAAGAACTCACTGATGATGAGTGACAAGATGCCTTGCTCAAAATTATTAAAGATGATAAGCTCCTTGTTGTCTTTCCTCGCCTTCCAAATAAAGTGAAGTTGGCTGTGGTGTGCAAACTTATTGCATAGGGAGGTTGCCATCTATTTTGAGATCATTTTGCTTTATTTATTGTGGATAGCTATCTTGTTTATGTGGTAGAATTTTTGTTGTTGTATATTTTGGTATCTACCACTTTTACCTAACTTGGATGTAGTGTGGAAACACTTGCATAAGACTATATTTTGTATAGATAGCTATTTCAAGATGATGGTTCTAATTTAGATGATGCATCTAACTTAGCTTAGATGATATATCTAACTTGGTTGTACCACTTATATTAATATGGTATGATTATTACTTTAGTCTTTGACCAAATTGCATTCATCACAATATATATATTTTTTATGAAGTCGTAAGGCATTCATAATAATATATTTTGTTTAGATTCTATGTTTACCAACTGGTCTATTCCTAATTTGAGTATACTTAGGTATATGTGAAGTGGCTTCTTTTCTAAGGTCTTTTAATTTAAATATTAAAATTATTTAATCACTTTGAGTAAGAGCATAATAAAAACAATTGATATAGTTCAACAAATAATTTAACCTTCATGATAAAACCCAACAACAATTGTTTCCTTGCCATAAGCCTGTTGAAAAATAATAAAATTTAATTTAAATATATAAACAAATGAAGATATTTTTCAAAAAGAAGGAAAAAAAAACCGTGCTTTATACCCTTTTAGTTTGTTCAGTTCATTTGGTCGGCCTCTAGTTTCTTCTAAACTTTAATTATTTAAAACTCAATTTCCATTATTTATATACTCTAAAAAAAGAGTTGACAAGTACTACTGGTAAAGAAAAGAGCTGACAAGGACTACTAGAAATATACTTATCCATATAAATATGTCATAGTTTCATCCATTATAATATACACACTCTAGCAAAACTCATACAGACATTCCATAAAAAATAAAAAAGTCATATAGTTCCTTTATAAGAACTACCAGTAAAATGTTCAACATCTCTACTCAACCAATAAATAATAGTTTATATTCATCCATAGCTCTATTAATTTGCACCAGGAAGAAGCATATGAATCACATTTACTTTTTCATTTTTTGGAAGAGGAATAAAGGCTACACATAGCTTTTCATATTTAAGGATCTTCATATAAACAATTTGGAGCTTATTATCAATAAGTCCTTCCACCTTTAACAGCTCATCGTATAACATCTCAACTCTTCCACAACTTCACCATATATTACTGGTTTTGGCCAGTTTATAATTTTCTTCTCAAATATGGTGCAAAGAGCATCAAAGTGGGGGAAAGTTCTAGGGCGGGCGAGTGCAGATTCTTTGTTGATCTACAAAAATTTATATAAACTATTAATTATCAAAATTTATATAAACAAAGCAACTCACAATATTACTTGTTTGAATTATAATTTCTTACCATGATGCAGTTGTCCCAAACGACATCTTCCGCAATAACATATTTTGTATTAGGATCCCATTCAAAACCAGGATTGTTATCACCATATATCATTACTTTCAAACGAGATTGAATATGTGGAATATCTTTTAAGCCATATCTAGGAATCTTATTTCCTTACATTTTCTCCAATTGTTGCAAATATCTTGATTTTAAATCATTGGTTTCAGTGAAACTTCCATCTTCATGCAATTCCAAGAAGCACACAATGAGCAAATCATCCTTCTCAGGAGTCCACACATGCACTTTTGCATTTGAGCATCCCTTAGTTGCCGTGGTCTTTGGAAAAAAAAAACCATATACGTAATAAAAAAAGATGATAAGCAGGATTCAGTGGCTAATTAGAAAGTAAGCTAGTTTTCAATAAGGCATGTACTTCAAACTATACAACATTATGCTTCGTATGCAAAATTGATTGAACCAAGTTATCTAAATTATACACGATTTTTTTTCTTGCTATAAGCTATCTAAATTGTATAAGATTTTTTTTTAACCAAGTTATCTAAACTCAATTGAAGGAGTTCAAATTTGATAATTGATTGAAATGATAAAAATATAAAGAAAAAATATGTATGTATAAGCAACATTATCAATTGGTAATCATTTTTCTTTATGACGCAACCGTAATAAGCAAATGCTCCACTATTAAATCTATAATCATAGACTCCTAAAAAGCAACAAGTCAATTACAAGCTCAAACATATGAGATTAAGTAACAAGCTACTAATTCAAGCATCATATCAATCCCTTACATTGAAGTAGGAAATCCACAAATAATATATATCTTAGGTATCCCACAGATAATTGTCTCTATATATGCCCTTGATATTACCTTTTTCTAACAAACCCTATCCCTCACGTTGAAGTAGGAAATCCATGCATCTAATTTGCTCATAAACTTGGAAATTTATTTTGGGACTTCCATAATTCGAAGGAGACAATTACCTTGAGTAAAGGTGAAACCCTATCTGCGAACGATAAGCCGATGGAGAAGGCGTGAAATCATTTGTGCCGAAATCCATAACTAATCGAAGACAATAGGAACTAGAGGATGCTGATGGAGGATGTCGCCTATGCCGTGTCTCTCGCCGATGCCGTTTGAGTTCTTCTGTGTCTTTGCTGTTCTGAACTTGCGTTAAAGGGTAGATAATGTCGATCTCATCTAAAATGTGGGTTGAGAGAGCATAATTATTTGTTTTTATTCTATTCTCCTCATCAAGGGCAAAACAATCTTTTCAAAATTTTTTTACTTCACTTTCATTTATCAAATATGTCATACCAGACAAAAATATATTGGATTCCTTTTACTTTTTCTAACACACCAAATATACTTTTAAAACTCCATTTCCATTTCCCCTTCAACTTCCTTCAAAAACAATTCTGGCAAGCAAATGGAGCAAAATTTTTTAATGTTGACCACTATAGTATAAAGGTGAATACATATAAGATCCATTTTATGCTATATATGACCAAGTTAAGCTAAAGCTTTTTTAATGACTTATTTTTAGTAAAGAGGCCATAAAGCCTATCAAATCAGACTTGTTAACATATATTAACATAATATATAATATATAATATAATAAAATATAATTAAAATTATATTATATTTATGTTTTGCCAGAACTAAATTATCCTATTATGCATCGCCAGCTTCATCCGGTCATATGAAGTTCTGACCAGAAGTGAATGCCAAAGAAACCCTAGCTGCTCTGCTGTCATCCCTGCCTTCATCCATTGCCTCTGCCTCCGCCTTCCAACTGCGACTCTGCAACTGCGAGCTGCCTCCATCTACCACCTCCCTCTCCCCCGTCGACGACTCCCGTAGCTGCGAGTTGCCTCCATCGCATCCCCCCACCGTAGTCGTGACTCTGCGCCTGTAGTACGTGTTCTCAATCCCTACCACAGTCTCTCTTTTGCGCCCTTACACTCTTCGACTATGTGAAGATCTTCTTCTCTCCATTTCACGGGTATGTTGGGTAGATTTTCAACCCTCTCTTCCTAGTTCCTACCTTTGAGATGATATAGGCTATGTTTACTCTGTAATGAAGAGATCGATGCTATAGATCTGTAATTTTCTCTCTGCATATGGAAAAGAGCTGATTAAAGTTAAATATATCTTGTGATTTGTTGTTTTCTACTATGAAGACTGAGTCTTATTCGGAGTTGTATTTTAATTAATTTCAGACTTTGAGCTTAATTATTAATCGTTTTAACTTTGGCGACCTCCCTCGACACAGCGAATTGAATGGGCTGATGCTGAATTGCCTTGAGAAACAAACGAGATTCTCTGTCTCTCTCTCTCGTTTTAGCTTTATGTTGAATATATAATTGTGGCTTATTGTATGCCTTCTTTTGTTTCTGTACTATTCTGCAAAGATGTTCATTCGAATGATTGTAAACAAGTATCAAATATTCAAATTGCTGGAAAGTCAAATGGTTTAGGGGGAAATAAGTATTGGATTTCTGTTTATATAGTGAAGTATGAGTAAGTGGCTGTGTGTAGGCTCATTCAGGGATGTTTTATGGACGAGAGGTTGCAAATATGTTAAGCTTTGGAACATCAAGGATGCTCACTGACCATGCTGGCCTATTCATGAAGGGGTTGGCTTAAAAAGGTCCTCCCCCATAGCAAGATGATGACGAAGATGGACATTACACGTTTGCACTTGGTGCCAATTTAACTTCTCGATGTAAATGCATTTAACCACCACTGAAGGGCTTATCTACTCCTCCTCTAATTATTAGACTTGCTTATATTGTTTGCCGAATATTTCAAATGCCAAATGGCCTGTTTCTCATCTTTCAGGCCATGGCTTTGAATTATATTTATTTGCCTAGCATGAAATTGTTTCTATCCTCACTGCCAGAGTGAAATGTGTGGTCTAATGCATTTCTTATATGTAGTAAAATCTATTAATTTGACATTTTTGAATACTTGATACAGATAATTGAAAAAAAAAAACTCAGATAAATACATACGATTTTGCAATTTTGGCTAGTGGAATATAATAAATCATGGAGATACTACATTTTATCCACCTGAACTATGGCCTAATTTGAAAATGAATGCATGAAATTTGAAAAGTACCAAAACACCCCCTATGGAAATAAGCAACTGTTTAAGTAGTGTTTATGTATGGTGCTTAGGGGGTGTTTTGTTATTGTTTAGAGTCTAGATGATGATTTGTTAGGTTTTAAAGTTCATATGCAAATTTTGTAATTTAGCTGTAGTTAAGGGGTAAAATGTAGTTTTACCATAAATCAATGATCATGTTGAGTTTCAGATTCTAATAGAAAAGGAGCATACATTGGTAGTGTTTTATACATGTATATCTTGTGTCAAAGGCTATCTTCCATGGTTGGGAGCTAAGAAATGTAGTATAGTAAGTTTGTTTGGGATTGTTGTGGATTTCTGTGTATTCTGAATTAGCTTTTTTCTTTTTTCACAATGGAGTTCTAGATTTTTTTTCCCCAAAAGGAAGAAGTAGTTTGTGTTTGAGAAAAATGCATTCATAAGTCTTTTTATTAATATGATAATGATTGGCAATTTAAGAGGTAGGTGAAGGAAGATAAAGGTGATTATGGTAATTAATGATTTTTAGTTAAGAGTAGGATTGTTTTCATGCAAATAATTTGTCTGCGTTTTCTTAAAAGCAGAAGCTTCAATTTTCAGATTCCTTTCTAAAGCAGAAAAACTGTTGCACTGCCACTCATAAAATGCCTATCTTTTAGTTGGCAAGTCGAAAAGTATCTTTTTGAAACATGAATTGTAAATTATGGAATTCTAAGATTCAGGAAATAAGTATAAAGTAACTTGAGATGGCAAATATGACATACGTAAATACTTATGTGTATAAAATATTCAATATAGTAAATCTAACCCATGGCTTCAGAACACTACTTAACATGAGTCATAGATAAACTCATTTGTGATAATTTTGTAGCCAGATAATTCTTGACATAATCACAACTGATATCATTCATAGCTTGCTTTGTATGCGAGGCATAGACAATATTTAACAGCAATGCAACATTGTTGTGCCAATTCATTGTTTTCTCATTTCTGAATCATAGAATGATGCCATTCTGCCATATTAGCTCCACTCTACTACTTGTGGCCAATTCCAGACTGCTTCTGATTCAGTTGTTGATTCGTTTTGTTGTGCTTGTCTTTGCTACTCATAACAAATTGTAAAATTCAAATTGTGAATAAAATGATTGTGATGACGAAGGCTAAATGTCTTTTTTATTGTGATGATTTTTTTTTAAGAAAAATTGATAAAAAAGAACATTGAAACTTTTTCCCAAGGTGTTGAAATGTAGAAAGGACCATCTTCCCCTGAATATGAATTTATCATGGATGCTATACTGCAAAATATGACTCTTCAGTCAGTTGGATATTGGTTTAATATTTTAGAATACCTCATGGAAAAGCTTTCTTGATCAAGGCATGCCTTAAATTGTCCCTGAGTACTGCTCCTCGAATCTAGGACATTCGAGTGTGTTCAAGATGATCACACGAAAAATCATTGAAGAGAGCAGAAGAGATTAGTTTAATATTAGTTTTGAGTATATGACTCCTGGCATTTTAGCTGCTGCTGCTTTTTTTTTTTTAATACTTTAGTCTTTATTTCTATAATTTGGTGTCATTAACTTCTTACCGTTTGTTAATTGTTGTGTGTTTAAGCAACTATCAGTATTAGATGACACCCCCAATTTTATTCTTCTTGAATATATTTTTTAATTGTTTGTTTCTTTTGTGTTTGCCCATTGCATTTTCATCAAATTCTAAGATTACGTTTTTGTTAATTTATTACATGCTTCATCTGTGTTTGCTCTAATTCATCTGTGATGTTGTTTTCCGTTGCTTTTGATTGCTTTCTTTGTTTCTTTATTTTTTTTTCCTTAATGTGGTTTTAAGTTCAAGAATCCAACACATAAACCTGTTCTTTTTTGCAGTTGATCAAGCTACAGGAGAATTGCTTTGCATGCTTTTGGCGTTTGAAGAGGTCATCTATATAGCAAAATGAAGTAAGACCAACACTCTGCATTTTGTTAATATGCTTGTTTGTTTTAACAATAAAAAATTTCTCTCTTAACAGAGTGTTGAGTGCATATGATAATCGATTTATATATAATCAACAGATTAATTGGAGTAGCCATTCCTTTGGGCAGCCTATGTTGTATCTCTTGAAGCTCAATTGGGCTTTCAAACTAGGTTGTCAGATATTTATATATCGATTCCCGGCCTCAATTGGTTCTTGACATGGTATCATAGTGGTTCCATGCACCATGGCTTTAACCAATCCTTGTTTCCATCTTTTAGAATTGTTTACTAGATTTCTGTCTGCCTTTTGTCTTGTTACCAAGGTCATATAGCCAGAGTTCTCCTTGATTGGGTTGACTAACTTCAAATTAAGGGGAGAAATCTGACTAAATGACGTTGTAAACAAGAGTACAAGACTTATAGCAGACACCAAAAGCGTAGGAACATGGATATTGATGGGATTACTCTACCTATTGCTGCTATCAAGATTTATAGCAGACAACGAAAGGGTAAAAATGGGGGAAATGGGCAGGAGACAATTTTACTGACAAGTGGAGGAGCATTTTTTTTTTCTTTTTAATTTGAAGGATTTGGGGAGAATACTGGCTTCTCAAAAGCAAGCTTCTGTTTGCTTCTTGTCTTTTTTTTTTTTTTTTTTACTGTGCTCTTTCTGAATATTATGCTGAGGCATTGTGTTTTGGATTGTTTCAGCCCATATGGCATATATGTGACTGTGAGTGGTGGTAGATTTATTTCTCTTGTTGAATACAGAATGAAGGTTACCACTGCTATTCATTAGCCCCCTTTGTACCTTCTGAGCTGTTAGTGGGTGTTGTGTTGCCCTTTTCTTGCTTTAGTCTTTGTCAAGCTAGGGTGCTGTGATTTGTGGAGTATTTGTGTGAATTTGGAACGTTGTACTTTTAGCTATGAAGCAAATCACCAATATAAGTGTAGCAAGGTTCCTATAACAACCTCCTCAATACCATGTCAAGAACCAAATTATTCCACACGTATAAGCTTTTAGAAACAGACCTAGTAGTGGCTTTAATTTATATTTCTATTACACCATGTATTGGGAAAGATGGTTGGGCTTGAACCAAATTGAAGTATGGTCAGAGAGTCAAGTTCCCTATAAACCCCAAATTAGAATCTGATACTTCCAATGTGGAACTCAAGTCCCATACTCTGCGACTGTGCCTAGACATTCCACCATACTTTGCAGCTCCAGCATCCATGCTTGCTGGCTCTCTTGTAGCTTTCTAGCCGCAGGCTAACACTGCTATGCTGGTGTCTTCATCTTTGCTGCATGATTGTAACTTCAACACAGTAGAAGCGTCTTGTATAAATTGATAAAAACTGTGTTGTCACCATGCCCTAAAAGCTTGATTATGACGTTTGTGAGTCCTAGGTCGCTATAAATTTCACATTAGAATCTCATACTTAAATGTGGGGTTCAAGTCCCTCATTCTTTGTAATTGGGTCCCAATAACTCCTTTATTTTGGTGGCAGTCATTAGTAAATATTCTGGAATAGTTCCTTATCTATTTACACCTTATCTTCTACACACACATATACTGTTATATTGATTAGCTCATAACATTTTCCATTCTTAATTTTCTGAGTGATGAATTTGAATTTTTCCATTCTTAATTTTCTGAGTGATGGATTTGGTATCTCATTACAGGGGGCGTGTGAGATGGGACGAGGCTAATATTGGAGAAATTGAGGCAAACAAACCTGTGCGACAGAAAATCAATGAACCTAAGACACCATATCATCCGATGATTGATGATGATAGTATGTCCATAAGATCAATTAAAGTGCATTTCTTGTAATATATTGCACACATCAAATTATGTATGTATGCATGTATGTATGTATGTTGTGATGCACAGATTTAAAAGTCTACCACGTATGTTATCATCGTGTGGAAAAGAAGAGATATGTCAATACTATTGAAACCCATCTGCTGGTTAATATATTTTTCTGGCATTTATTTGTTAATACACTTTCACCGCTAAACTAGGAATTTTAGTTTAGGTTTCTCATGGTTTAGTTTTGAGCTGTGCTAGTGCGTCCATTTGTTATATAGAATTGGGTAAATATGTGCCTTTAATACCAGGCCTGTTTTATAGCTCTACTTTAAAAGCCTCTCAATGTGCAGCTACCATTTATTTATCTTTTTGGTAGGTTCTTTGTCCCCTGTACGCGGAAGTTTTGATTCATGCATTGATGGCCACACAAAAGCAATTGACGCAGAAGCAATACGCACTGCTTTGAATGATGTAGCCTCTTCAAGCAGTAAGAGCACCAGACGATCTGGTGGCTGGACATCATCTGAGGATGAGGCAGATGAAATGATGCTGGACGAAGGTTTCCTTTTAATTTTTATCCTATGTTTAGATCACCTTCTGATAGCTTTAAAATAATCACCTTTAGTTCCGGTGTGATGATTACTTTATCTGCTTGCACTTATCAGTCATCAGATGCTGACAATTTAGGCTAGGTTTGGTAGGTAGGAAAGGAGTTTAATGAAAAGGAGAATGAGAAAAAAATCCTTTGTAACAAGTTTGGTACACATGATTTAAGCTTTGTAGGGACCAAAAATAGCATTTTGGAGAAAACCCAACTCCCTCTCCTTCTCCCTTTCTGTTTCCCATAAAAATGACTCGTTTTTACCTTGTATAGCCTAAGTTCTGATGTAAATAATTCATATCATTTAATACCTTATATGATTATATGATATACTCATTTGATTGACATGAATAGATTTTAATAATGGAAGAACTATGAGGTGGAAAAGTCACCTGTTTAATCTGAAATGTGGTATAAGTTTCCAAATAGAAAATTATGACAAAGGTACATGATATGGCAATAGCTAGAAATAATTGTTATCAGTGATGGATTGATTGAAATTCGTCTTAAATAACAGATGCTAAAAATGCTTTTATGGTATATTGAGTTTAGCGTACGTGTAAAATTACATATGCTGTAGTCATTGATTGGTTTTGCCTACATTATTACATCTTGATTGGAATGGGGAGAGGGTAAGTTTTAGTTATGCCTTCTAACCATACTTAATAGGATCTGGAAACAGCCTTCATTGCTTCTATTCCTATTATATCATGCAATGGTGATGACCAAGAACCATTCTTGTTTGTATAATTAAGAACATTTATATCCTAAGAACTACTAATGTCATGAATGAGCTCTTAGTCTTGAAAACTAATGTGCTATGAGATGTTGCATATATATTTTTGTATGTATGCTTCTCTTTTCATTCTCCTCTGCATATCGTGACTATGTATGGATTAATTTTGTGTTTTTATTTGATATGATTATTGATAAATCACCCATGTAATTTCAATTTTAACCTGATCTTCCTCTGCATTGGATATTTTACTAGATTCTGAAACAGATAGGAGGAAGAGTTTTAGAGAGCACAGACGAGCACACTATGATGAATTTCTTAAAGTCAGAGAGCTGCGACAGAAGGGTACTTTCATGGAAGACGAAAGTGATGAAGATAATGATGATATTGAGCGTGATAAGGAGGGCAAATATGACTCATCTTCCCTGAGTGCCAGTGTGAAGGAGATAGACATAAAGGATACAAATTCTCACATGGCCTCGACCTAAAATAAAGTTCTTAAGTGGCCTGCAAAATAATCCACTGTCATGTTATTTGTTTCTTTAATGTCGTGGGTAGGAGATAACAGAAAGACTCATATCCCCTGTATCTTTTATATACTACTAGTTAGTTTTCCATTCTTTCACGCAGTATTAACTTGTAAACTTGATTTCAGGTAAAAAAAAAAAACTTGTAAACTTGAGTGATACATGTACAGTTGTACACATTATAAACTGTGGTCTGTCGACGAGATTTTGAGAAACTTGTTCTTTATCATGGTTTCAAGTAATTTGGTTTAGGGTCCTAGGTAGGTGTGGTAGTTGGTGCTGACATTGCAAATTGGTGTTGTCTTACCAACATAGAAATCGTTTTCATTGGATGCGTATATATGTATACACACATATAGGGACACATATTACATGTACGATGTGTTATTAAGGCTGTGTTTGGTATAATGGAATGGTAAAGATAAATTGAAAGAGTTGATTTTTTGATTTGGTACAATGAAAGGGGAAAAATGTGGGAAGTGAGTCACTCAGAGGGACTCAAAACCTTTAATCTTTCAATTAATAAAATGATGGAATGGTATCATTTACTATGGAATGGAAGAGAAAAAGTAGAAAATGTTCTTTTTGAGCTTTTATTTTTTATATGAGGATATTTATATCATTTATATTTTATTTATTTTTACTTTTTTTTCTTATTTCTCTTATATCAAATATTATTTTATATCAAGATTTCTCCATTTTTTTCTTATACACCAAACAATATTTTATGATTTTATCATTCTTTTTTCAATGCTCTTAAAAATATTTCCCTGGGCCTAAATGTATGTCCATCCAAATTCCGTCATAGAAGGCACTGAGTTGAAGCCACGTTAACAGAGCATTGACTACTCAGGTACACCTGCAACTGCGTTTCATACGTATCATGTCATCAATGATCTTGTTGTCTTTGCAGAAACTGACACGTAGAACGTGGTCCGCCGCAGTCTCTGCCCATGAACCAATCAGAATCATTTGATGTGCTCAAGGCAGTTTCCTCATCACCGTCTTGTCTTTTCTCACTTGCCTCCATCGATTCCAGATTTTCATGGGAAAAGCGCAAAGAAAAAGAAAATGCCAAAATCCATGCCGTTGGTTTCGATGGCTGTGTTTTTACTCGGGAAAGAAAAATGAAAAGGAAAATTGCTGAAGAGGAAAAAATGGGTAGAATCCTTTCTTTTTCTTACAGAGCCAGCTTTACCAGTAATCATTTGTTACTATTTAATTTTTGGTCTACCAAAAGTTTAGATGGGTTAAACTGGGAAAAACTATCAAAGCCAGGATAAGTATAATAATAATTATAATATTACTTACAAAGATACCAATAAAATTATCATGTTAGCAGTAAAATTTGAATACATGCTCTTTGCCCTTATATATAGATCATATCTCCATCAAATAGATTAATCTTAATTGCCTCATTTGTTGTTACTTTTTTTTTTTCCGGGTATATCACTGTTGTTTCTTTGTTTGAAGAAAGAAATTGTTGTCTGTGTTGTCTATATTGTGAGGGTCTGATGCGCAGAGGATTAACATAGAGTGGCATGAACGTATTAAATGCGATGGTGGAGCTGTCAAGTCACTCAATTGTCCTACTCATGCATTTATTGTAGCTCACACATCTCATACATTATTATATCAGTGGGGTTAATTTCTGTGTTTCCTTCTGCAACACTCTTTCTTCCTTTTGCTTCTCTCCATCTTAGAATTTTTATGACGAGTTAATGTTAATGATTGTGGTGAAGAAGAAGAAGAATGAATATGGTGAAGAAACCCTGTTGTGATAAAGATGGAGTGAGGAAAGGAGCTTGGACTCCGGAAGAAGACCAAGCTTTAGTTCAATACATTAACAAGCATGGCCATGGAGGTTGGCGTACACTCCCCAAACAAGCAGGTCTAACTTCCTTCTGTTCATATTGTTATATACAGTCTTTAATAGGATGGTTGTATACCTTATCTGGGAGTCTAGTGAACCCGGTCCTGCTCGGTCCATTCGAGCCGAGTCAGACACCGGATTGGGGTGAAATTCAACTCGGCCAGACCCGGTTACGTACACACACACACACACCCTTATATTGAATATCTTAATAGTGAAAATTTTGGGTTGAAGTAGGTCTCCAGAGATGTGGGAAAAGCTGTAGACTACGGTGGATAAACTATCTTCGTCCAGATATCAAGCGTGGCTCTTTTACCCCTGAAGAAGATAATGCCATTATTCAACTTCATGGAATGCTTGGCAATAGGTACCGCTTGAATATTCATGTCTTGTTTGTGCTACAATATCTTATTTTCTTGATAAGCATGTCATGTTTTGTAGCGAAGAGGAAAATTTCAACCGTTTTTGTGATTAACAGTCAACCTAAGGGGTTAAAATATACTGTTTTCACATTAATAAAGTGGTATTTATTTTAACAAGTGCACTAAATTTACCTGGCTTCAAATTGAAGATATATTGGAATATAAATTAATCCGGATTGGGCTGCGTATGACATTTTTGAGTAATAAGTTACATGACCAAGTATTTAACCTTGTTATATTCTCTCAGGAGACTATGGTTAAGCTGGTTTTTTTTTTTAACTCATTGTCTTGCGATTCTTGATGCAATCTTTAGTCCTTGATTTTGAAAATGTTTGAAGTCTATGCAACATTCTCAAAATGTACTGTTTTGTTAATGTCGGAAGGATGCATTTTGAAAGAGTAGCTGAAAGAATGAATTTTTTTTTTCATTCCAGTGCAATTAAAATATGCAATTAAGAAATAGATATAATGACGAGCTTGATGATCATGCTGTATGGAAAATATTGATAATGTGAGATACGCACTATTAATCTTGATATGCTGGCATTGTTTCGGTGCAAAACACCTACTTCTTCCTCTGGTGTTTTTTATAAGATGTCTTTTAGAAAATATTTTTAGTTTTAAATATAAGATATTATGATCTAATTTTCTCTTTTTACTGATAATCATTTAATTTCCTCCTCATATCTTTTACTCCACTCTTCAAAATTATTTAAATTGTTTAATTGTATTTTTGTTAAGATTCTCTCTCTTTCCACCAAATGATGACTAATTTAGTGAAATTTTCATTACTTCAATTAGTAAGGGAAAAATTGAACTCTTGAACTCTTTTTCTGATAAATTTAAAAATATAACTAGCTCTTCAAAATATTTTAATATCTATATAATGGTTGAAAATACCTTTTTAGGAAGGGAAGGAGTATTTTTCAAGGTCTGAAGCGTGTAATCCAAACACAACGTCTTGCTTGTACTATGTTTTGCTTGTAATTAAAACCAGGTGGGCAGCCATTGCCTGTGAGCTTCCAGGAAGAACAGACAATGAAATCAAGAATTACTGGAACACTCATCTAAAGAAGCGACTCCTACGCTCATCAGCAGCACAGCATTCGTCTTACGTCTCCCTCTCCCATGAAACCAACTTAAAATTCGAATCTCCCGCGACACGTCACATGGTACAATGGGAAAGTGCAAGGGTTGAAGCAGAAGCCAGGTTGTCTATGGAATCATCAATAATGCTGGAGAACAACCCAACAAGGAACAAGACATATCCTGATCACTTTCTTCAGCTCTGGCATTCTAACGTGGGACAGTCTTTTCGCATCATAAGGGCAAAGCAATCTGAGTGTGAAAGCTTGGTGTCTCAGACACCATCGTCGTCCTCAACGTTAGGTTCTTGCTCTGATGCGTCGTTGCAGGGGAAAAACACTGCAAAATTAAGTGGCTGTAAAGCTGAGGTTGAACATGGCACGCCCAGCTCTGTCGTCTCTGCCTCTTGTGATTTGCTTTGTAGTATGGATTCTTCATTGAAGCTTCTGCTTGATATGTCTGAATCTGATGGGGATATAGGCTTCTTAGAAGGGCAGCAGAATGATAGTTTCTTTAGCAATCTAGATAAAAGTGGGCGTGAGAATGTTTGTCATATTTGATTAAACTGACCGTTTAGTCCGGATTCAAAGACTCACTTATGTTCAAATATATGGTTTTTCTTTTATATTTTTTTTCACTCCAGTTATCATTTAAAAAAAAAAATTATCTACCTTGTAGCAATTATTTTTCCCTCAATTGTTCCATAGTAACTATTCAATTTGATATTAATATTTAATGTGTAAAATGGAGAAAAATATTTAATATTTATTACTTTTTTTGAAGAAAGGTGAAAATATTATAATAAGCTCAAAAGTAATATATATTACACAAGGCAAATATTCTATACAAAAGCTAAGCTGTTATATCAAAATACAATAACAACAAAAGAACGGGAGTATACGTTTTATAGCTTACTAAAATATTAATTTTACTGATCAATATTAACTTTTTTTAAAGAAAGCATAACATGATATTTTTATTATATGTTATTTAATTTCTTTTTTATTAAATAGTTTTGACAAAATTCATATAAATCTATAAACAATAATAAAATTTGAAGAATCATATAAATATGATTTTTCTAATACTTAATTAATTTGTATGGAAAAATCGAATTATGTCAAACGTGTCATTTTTTAGAGTTATAATTTAATATATAGATATAATTTTTATATAAAATTTGAGCATCTATTATAATCTTTTGTTCAAATTTTCAAGATAATAACATACAAAAATATCTTAAAAATCTGAACCCCCACAAGCCCAGTGTCACCCTGGATCCGTGCCTGATTTCAACCCAAAAAACATCATTCTATGATCCAAATTAATTAGACCGTCCCTGCTGCAGGGATAATTAAGTACAAAAATCACAAATTGGAATATATAAGCAAATTTTGGTCCAAAAAGGGGTATAAGCAAATTTTTATCTATTTCTCTTTCTTTCTTTCCATTATTCCATATGTTGATTAGTGACCATCTTTCTATATGATATGTGCCAAACTAATTGCCCATAATTTGTGTGGTTCTATTATCCAAAACATGATTCGCTATTGCCTTCAGTTTCTCTCAGAACAGATTTTGTAAATTTTTTTTTGACTAAAACAGATTGTGTAAATTTATGTATGTGCCTATATCTTTTTATAAGAATCTGAGAGAGAGAGTGTGTGTGAGTGAAGTTTTAACTTTAAATTTAAATATCAATGTAAGATTTATAATATGATGTGTAGAATTACAAAGAAGCCAAATTGCTAATAAATAACATTTCAAGAAAGTAATAAAGTCGTTAATTAATATATAAAATTTGAAAGAAGCAGGGTGGAATCGACATAAATGACAACTGATAAAAGAGTATAGTCAAATTAGACCGTCCCTAACACATGAGAACATAACAGAATGTACTCCGATGAATCGGTCAACACACTTATTTTATGGTCACGGCCTGCAAAATCAATGTGTATCATTCAACTATTAATAATGTAACTCTCCTATCACTATAATTATAAAAATTCTGGCTAAAGGATATTCCAACCCTCTTCTCTTTTCATTTGGTTTCTTTCTATGATTCTCATCACTTAAGAGTATGAAATAGTTATTCATGCACATAGAAAGAGGATCCAGAGAAGGAGGAAATAATTACATCACACAAAAATGGAAATGAATGGCATCAAAATTCACGATGTTGCGGATAAGATATTCATTTTATCTTCTTAGAATATTCTGGACGGAGTCTTTGAACCATGACACATCAACAATTCCACTGTTTTGATGCTTTAGGATCAGGGGATCATGTACGGCCTCTCTGGCTTAGAGAGGCATTTTATTAAATGAAGATTATTTTTTTCAGTATCAAACCTTTCCTTAACTAATAGTCGACTGACCTTTTTGAGATATAGAAATCGCTGAAGTAAGTTTAATTAAAGGTCGAACTCAGGTAAGGCATGCTTAAGGAACCTATTATTTACCCATATTATAAATCATCACACAATTATGTTTAAATGTTTAAATTACACATCTAAATCTTTTTGAACGTGAGAGAATTTCATTATCAATTTGTAAATACAAACAGCAAGGTAGCAAACAATAATTCAGCTACAAAGAATCACAAGTAAGTATTAGCATATATTATTATTTTAGTAGATGTGTACGCACGGAGCAACAGAGTCAAAAATAAAATCATCATCCACCACGAGTTGGTTTCTTCGCTTCTTCTTTGTCCGGCCAAGTCGAACTTGCGGCGACTTTGGAGTTTAGTGTGTAGTACACTTACCACCAAGCCGTAAGTCTTCAAGGCACCACCAGGTGGTTTCTTTGGATACCTTTGTTAACAAACTAATAGTCAATATCATATCAAAAGGAGAAAAAAAAAAATTCCCTTCAATCACACTTAGCTTTTTTCTATATAAAGAAGACATCACACACGAGAGAGTATCAGATCAGATAATTACTCACACAGAAGGGGAGAACGATGGAGGGAATAAAGCATTCAATAGTGGAAGTGAACGGCATCAACATGCACGTCGCTGAGAAAGGAGAGGGTCCCGTTGTGTTATTCGTCCACGGCTTCCCCGAGCTTTGGTACTCCTGGCGCCACCAGATTCTCTCCCTCAGCTCCCGAGGCTATCGAGCCGTCGCCCCTGATCTCCGTGGCTACGGTGACACGGACGCCCCCGCTACAGTTTCCAGTTACACCATCTTTCACATCGTCGGTGACCTTGTGGCCCTTCTCGACTCTATGGCTGTGGATAAGGTCTTCCTTGTGGGCCATGATTGGGGAGCTATCATCGGTTGGTATCTCTGCATGTTTCGTCCTGATAGAGTGAAGGCCTACGTCTGCCTCAGCGTCCCCTTCCTCCGTAGAGACCCTAACGTGAAGATCCTCGATGGCTTGCGTGCCTTGTATGGTGACGACTACTACATCTGCAGATTTCAGGTTCTTATTTATTTCTTTCCTTCATCGATGCGCTTAACATCTTTATCCCAAATATATATATTTCTCATTTTCCTACTACGAAATCAAGCTCTTCCAGATTGAAACGTTCTAGCTGGATTTCAAATTGCTGATTACTGTGGATTACACTGAAATGGCTATTAATTGATTTTTGAGATCACTAGTACGAAACAAAGAAATGTGTGATGTTTGACAGGAGCCGGGAAAAATGGAAGCAGAGATGGCCACAGTAGGGACTGAATATGTGATGAGGAACATCCTCGGCACTCGCAAACCGGGTCCTCCGATCCTTCCAAAGGGAGAGATCTTTCCGAAGGAAGAGCATGGAAGTGCTGATACTCCACAGAACTTGCCATCGTGGCTCACTGAACAAGATCTTGCTTATTATGTTTCTAAATTTGACAAGACCGGCTTCACTGGAGGCTTGAACTACTACAGAAATCTCAACTTGTATGTCCATTTCTCCTCGTTCCTCCTTTTAACTACGGTATAATAGGTACAAAGATAATTTATTAAAATTACAGATAATATTTGATATTACAGATATTTTATATTTTGAAAAATAAGTTAGTTTATTTTAAATGAAAAGTTGCAATACATCAATCTTACTGTTAAGTTGAGGATTAAGGGGTTCAACACATTTTAAGAGAAATTTAGAACTCAAGTCTTGTGAATTGAAAAAAATGAGAGAGAGCTAATATTATTAAGTATTTACAATTTTAGAAAATGTTAGTTTTGGTCATAATATTATTTTTTAAATGAATATATTTTGGAGGAATGTAATGATATTTTTGTTAAAAAAGTTAATTTATTTTTTTATCATTTATTTTTAATACAATTTTTAGGACCAGGCAAACCTAGTCTTGTTACCAGGTCGACATGGCCAGCTTGGTCTAACAGAAAACCAAGTATCGGGTTGATTAACAACCCGATACTACTTGTCTTCGTGAACCTCTCAGAGCTTCTCCCCAATTGAGACCTTATCTAACTCAAACCTGCACTCTTCAGTTAAAATAATCAAAGTTTACATTTATATTTATATTTACATATTTTCTATGGAGATTATTTTAGTTAAAAAATAAAATTAAACTAAAAGTGCATTTTAAAAATATAAAGATAACATGTACATAATTTTAATAATAATTTTTTTTTTCAAAAAAATCTTATAACTAAATTATTTTTTTAATAAAAACAAAAGGCTGATGGCTACTATCATTTTGTGATGCGTTGCATGCAGAGATTGGGAGTTGATAGCACCATGGAGCAACATACAAATAAAAGTAGCAGTTAAGTATATAACGGGTGAGTTGGACATGGTCTATACTTCTATGGGGAATGAGGATTACATTCAAGGCGGACAATTCAAGAAAGATGTGCCAAATTTGGAGGAAGTGATTGTGCAGAAAGATGTTGGTCACTTCAACAACCAAGAAGTTCCAGACGAAATTAGCAACCACATTTATGACTTTATTCAGAAGTTCTAATCCTGTTCGCAACTTTTTTTTCGGCTGCTCGTTCTAAGTTTGCTTCATTGATCCATAGATCACTGCATATCTGCCTTTGAATTGAATAATGGTTTGAATAAAATGAAGCTACAATATTGTTGAGTTGTCCCTTTGTTTTTGTTGTCGTTATAGCCAAAATGTGATGCAAATTTCTGAAAAAAAAGCTGGGAGATTAATTAATTTTCAAAATTAAAATCGATTCTAACGAGGTTGCCACACCAGACCCTTTACTTTTTGATGAGTTATCTACATATAATCTTCCTAAGTTTAGATAATGTGTAGATAAAATCTCGTGACATATTTTTAAATAATAACATACTAGAAAATTATCTATACAATTTAAAAAAATTCAAAAAATTGATCATCATTTTATAAAGAAAGTTATTTAAACAAGATTTAAGAAAGTTATGTAAAGTTTAATTTATAATTTAAATATGAAATGTGACACAAAGGGTGTTAGAAAAGAGAAGAAGAGAGAAATTAATTTTTAAAATGAAAGTCAGTTTTAATGGAGTTGCTACCACGACACCTTGCTTTTTGAGTTATCTTCATATAATCTTCCTAAATTTAGATCGTGTGTAGACAAAATCTCCTCACATGTTACACTTTGGTTGTAGAATAACACTAATTGATACTAGAAAATTATCTGCATATTTTAAAAAATTCAATCAAAATTGATCATCACTTTCTTTTAAGATAAGTTATTTATACATGTCTCAAGATATATACAAGAAGGTTGTGTGAAATTTAATTTATAATTTAAATATGAAAAGTTATGACATTTTCTCCCATGTATTTCTCATTATCACACTAATTATTGGGAATGTATAAGGGGACTAAAATGAAAAGCCCACACATTTCTTAGAAAATTATTTTCACAAAAAAGAAAAGCTTGGAAATCAACTTCCTTTATTTCTTTATAATTGTTGTTTTTGAAGAAAATTTTTATTTCTATTTATTTATTACTTTTAAATTTAAAACAACATTAATTACTATTTTTCAATTATATTATTATCTAAAAAGTCAAAAATAATATTAATTATTTTTTAATATCTATTTCTTTAAAGGTATATTAGAAAATAAAAAAAATTGTAACATGTTAATTTATTTCTTAATCTACATTTTGAAAATCTTTTTTTTTTTTGTAGGGAAAAGGAGTTTAAAAGACTCAAACTATAAGAATAATAGACAAAAAAAACCACCCAATGTGGTAACGTAATACCAATCATATCACTTCAAAAGACCCCTTAACTGCCTATTTGGTTAGTCACAAAAAGGGGTTGAGTGAGGGTTTCATCTTTACATCATATCAGATGGCCTGTTTGGTTGCTTCTAAACCATGTGATGACCATTAATTACTTAAGGTGAACTTGATCACTTCAATTATTGTGACAAAGATTATATTCATTTTGCTAAGTTAAGACCTTCACAGTGCTTTTAAAGGGATGCAAAAGTCTAAATTGTCCCTCACAACAATAAAAAAGGCACATCCCATCTTCTTCCTTCTTCATCCTTTGATATTATCGGCCTCCCCTCCTCACTCATCGGTGTTGTTGCCAGCAGCACCATCATCGACATCCATCACCAACGTTCTCAACCTTCTTCCCCATTTGACCTTCATTGTCGTGCATCATCACTGTTTGTCTAGATTGACCATTATTGCTTTTAAACTTCCTTTTCTTAATGGAGGCCCATCTTTAAACTCAATCTTCGAATTGGCATCATCACCGTTCATCTAGATCTGGTATGTTGATCAAATCATCGCGTCCTCGTCATCGCAGATTGTCACTGGTCAAATCTTCACAAATCATCATGCATCTCAAATCTAGCTTCCTCATCATGAACTCATCATTGTGAACCAAATTGTGTTCACAATTTGAACTCGTTACCAGCCAAAACTCATCACTCGAGAGATGATTTGAACTACATCGTCACAGGCCAAATAGTTTGAACTCGTAAATCCTAGCTAGATCTGAATTGTTTGTTTTGAGTTGTATTGATGACGTTGTTTGTGATGCTAGCTATTTGCTGTCGGGGAAGGGGGAAGGAGAATGGATGGGGAAGGTTTTTTTGTTTTTTGCCAGGGGCAAAAATGGCATTTTATATTTATTTATATTTTTCTTCTATAAAAAAATCATTCTCTCACTCTTTTATATTATATTAAATAAACTCATATATAATTATTATCCTATTACATTCTTTTATATCTTTCACATCACATTACATAACTCTTTGTAATTGAACGAAATGAGCTATGAGTCTCTAGGTGGTGTAGTCATCAAATATGTGCCATAGTCCTTCATGAAGCTGAAATTGGCTAGCCAGTCAGTGCAAGCTGAAATTTCCATCTCCCAATTTCTATGAAGAAGCTCCTTAATTTATCTTCCCAATCAATCTCTCATTACTTAGCTGTGTTTTAGTACTATTATTACAAGCTTGTACAATCAATTTAGAGTCACTTTCAACTTGGACTTTTCCAAAGCCCAAGCACCAGCACACTTCCAACCCATCAAGCAAGCCCCACAATTCAGCTGTTAGAGCATTACAGCTTCCCAAGTCCCTACAAAAGCCTTGAATCCATATTCCTTGCTCATTACGGATAATGCCTCCACTACCCTCTACTTTCTCCATCTTTAGAGGCTCCATCTACGTTCAATTTCACCCACCCTGTTTTGAAAATTCCATCTTATTAATCTTTGCTCACTTGCAGGTTTTTTCTGAGCAACAGGTTCTATGCCACTATCATAAGCCTCTGAAAAATTCAAATAACATTAGAGGGATTAACTGGTCTATGAAAATTCTAATTGAAGATTTCACTTTCCCTCCAATTCCAAGTAAACCAACAAGCAACTCCAAATTTTGGTCTCTTTTAGTAATTTTTGAGGGCATTTTAGTAATCTCACTTTTTAATATTTGGTCTCTTTTTATAAATAAATGTACAATATATCTCAATTTATAATTAATTTCTTATTTTGTTTCTAATATCAAATTACCCCAAGAATTATTACAATATTATTTTTCAGAGCACTGATCCAGGCGGCCGGCTTTATCTAATTGGAGCTTGTGGTCCCTATTTGGTTATCCATTTCCAGTGTAAACACGCTTTTGTTGAATTTAGATCCTCTCAAATTGAGAGGAATCCAAATTTGCTTTTGTTACTAGTGACTCTATAACTTGACTATTATTAATCACTTTGAAATTCATGATTATACAAGTGAACTTTGGATAAGAGTTGAGTCTGGCACAGAATTCTGACACAAACAAACAAAAGAAAATTTGTTTTACAACTCATGAGACCATACTGTATTCACACAAATGAACTTTGGAGGAGCATTGTCACTTTGTGCTTCTTTCTATATAAACAAGACGTCACGCACCGAAAGAGTCAAATGATTACTCACACAAAAGGGGAAAACGATGGAGGGAATAAAGCATTCAAGAGTAGAAGTCAATGGCATCAAGATGCACGTCGCTGAGAAAGGAGAAGGTCCCGTGGTGTTATTCCTCCACGGCTTCCCCAAGCTCTGGTACTTCTGGCGCCACCACATCCTCTCCTTCAACTCCCGAGGCTATCATGCCATCACTCCTAACCTCCACACTTTGAAGCACCAATACTTAAAAAATGTAGGTGGATTCCTATCTAATACACGATACAATATGATATGTATATTATACTTATATATACATATTTATCCGTGCTATTTTGTAATAATTTGTATAAATATTACATAAATAATATTATATATGTATAAATATTTTGTGTTCGTATCCTAAAAATTTAAAAATTATCACATCTTCTGTATTATATTGTATCGTATCCTATATACCTACCCGTATTAATGCTACATAATCAAGCCATATTAGATTACATGGTGTTAACTCTCCTAGTGGCAATTTTCTTATACATAAAATTCAAATATGAAAATTTACTTTAAAAAAAGGTTGTAACAACCGACTAATGTTTTGAGAACCGGATCAAACTGTCACCCAGAGATAAAAATAGTTTGTTTTTCAGCTTTAGGCCGTTTTATGGGTTGGATTGCTTTGAACTGGCTTTTGAGCCGGGATTCGGAATTGAGTCGAGAATTGAAGTGGTTTTTAAATAACCAAACAGTTTTTTAAATTATGTAAAATTTAACCTAAATTTAATTTTTTGTGAAAATAATTAATTATAAAAATTATTAAAGAGTAAAAACACTATTTCTCTTCCTATTTTAAAGTTACTAATTATAAAAATGAAAAATTTCATTATATTATACTCTCTCTGTCTCCAATTGTAAAAGAATTTTGGAACACTTCATTTGTCCCAAAATATAAGAGACATGGATAAAATTTGTGAAGTAATTAATATCATTTTCCTTTTACACCCTTGAATAATTAAGATTATATTGAAAATAATTAGTAATTAATTAGTCTCACTCCAGACTTTTAATATAAACAATTCTAAAAAAAAAACTAAAATTGTAGCACAATTAATAAATTTAATTACCAAAACTATTTTTTTCCTGTTATCAATAAAGTAGTTATTTATTTCTTATAATTAGAGATGAAGGGAATATAGTCATTTTAATAATGTTATAATCATATAATGTTATCATATTAAAATATTTTAATATTATATTCAATAATTTAATATATATTATTACTATGTAAATTTTTTAACTTATTATAAACTTGAACTATTTAAATTTATTTTTTTAATAATTTAATATTTTTATATATATTATTATGTATAATATTATTTTTATTTAATTAATTCCGCTACCAAACTATTTTGATCCGTTTTCAGTGAAAAGGACGTAAGTGGTCACGAAGGGCATTGCTTTCTTTTTTGTTTTTTATAATTTTGACATACAACCCTTTATATTAACCGAAATGAATTCTTACTGCTCTAAATCAAGCCAATTCCCATTAGATATATAGATAAAAAAATTATATTGAAAAAGTTAACCTGACCAGAGCCGTTAATGCTCAAATCTAATTTCATAGTACCAAATAATGGATAATTAATATTAATAAAAATTAACAAACGACTATGGTCCTTAATAAATGTATTAAAATTTTAACATAGCACTAATTAGAATGGAAATTAAATACAATGGCAAAATAGAAAAAAATATTAATATACTATATAATATCTAATTATAATTTATATTTTAAATTAAAATAATTTTTTGGAACATGACTTGTATTATAAATTTGAAAAAGTAAAAAGTGAGTGGCAAAAGGGAAAACTCCTCCTTCCATCCTACTTTGATTTTTTTTTAGGGGTGTTGAAAGGTGTTAGGCTCTGTATAAAATCAAACCAGACTTCAAGCAGAAGCAAAAACCATGTTTTGGGTCTAAAATGTGGTTCCAAACGGGTCCTACAAAAGGATACATTAATTATTTTGACCAAAAATATTATTGAGTCATGCTTTTTTGGTGCAGAAGAAAAAACCATGTTTTGGGTCTAAAATGTGGTTCGAAACGGGTCCTATAAAAGCATACATTAATTATTTTGACAAAAAAATATTAATTAGTCACTTTTTTGGGTCGGCAATGAATCACATGTTTAGAGGGCATAACAGCCCTGGAAGCACCGACACCCTGCTTCTTTCTATATAAACAGAACACCACACACGAGAGTATCAAATAATTACTCACACACAAAGGGGAGAACAATGGAGGGAGTACAGCATTCAATAGTGGAAGTGAACGGAATCAAAATGCACGTTGCTGAGAAAGGAGAAGGTCCCGTGGTGTTATTCCTCCACGGCTTTCCCGGGCTCTGGTACTCCTGGCGCCACCAGATCCTCTCCCTCAGCTCCCGAGGCTATCACGCCGTTGCCCCTGACCTCCGTGGTTACGGCGACACCGACGCCCCGTCTTCAATCTCCAGTTACACCGTCTTTCACATCGTAGGTGACCTTATAGCCCTTCTCGACTCCATGGCTGTGGATAAGGTCTTTCTTGTGGGCCATGACTGGGGAGCTATCATCGGTTGGTATCTCTGTTTGTTTCGTCCTGACAGAGTGAAGGCCTATGTCTGCCTCAGCGTCCCCTTCCGCCGTAGAAACCCTAAAGTTAAGACCGTCGATGGCTTGCGTGCCTTATACGGTGATGACTACTACATCTGCAGATTTCAGGTTCTTATTTATCCTTTCGTTCCTTCATTCGCTTTTAGTTGTTTCCCACTACGGAATCAAGCTCTTCCCGAAGTGACTGAAACGTAGCTGGAATACAAATTGCTGGAAGAAATCAGAATTAATTAGTCGATTCTTCCACATACTATGAGGAATATTTGAAATAGAGTTACTGCAATTGTAGTTCTGATTCTTATTACGTCCCTAATTCGAAACAAAGAAGTATATGATGTTTGACAGGAGCCTGGAAAAATGGAAGCAGAGATGGCCGAAGTTGGGACTGCATATGTGTTGAAGAACATCCTGACCACTCGCAAAACGGGACCCCCAATCTTGCCGAAGGGAGAGTATGGAACTGGATTCAATCCTGATACTCCACAGAATTTGCCATCGTGGCTCACTGAACAAGATCTTGCTTATTATGTTTCTCAATTTGAGAAGACCGGCTTCACTGGAGGCTTGAACTACTACAGAAATCTCAACTTGTATGTCTATTTCTCCTCGCATATATATATATATATATATATATATATCGTCCTTTCCAACATAGGGTATGGTGGTAGGTGACTAGCTGAGTTTCTCTTTTTTTTTTTTTTCTTTCTAAGTGTGTTACGAAGATTATTCATTAAAAATGCAGATATTTTTGACAAAAAATAATTTAGATATTTTATATTTTGAAACACATATTACTTTATTTTAAATGAAAAGTTGCAATACATATTATTGTGGAGTTAAGTACTAAGAGACGACTCGACGCATTTGAAGTAAAATTTCGAATTCAACTTTTGTGAATTTAAAATGGAAATTAGTTGATCAGGCTAAATACCGATGGTTTACAAAAAAATCAATTACACCATAACTTAGTTTGATTTTTCATTTTAGCAATCTAAATTTATATTTTTAACTGGAATATTCTCTTATATGTTTTCTGTGGAGAATATTTTAGTTAAAAAATAAAATTAAACTAAAAATATACATTTTAAAAATATAAAGATAGCATGTATAATTTTAATAAAATTTAAAAATAGCCAGTATATATCATTTTGTCATGCATTGCATGCAGAAATTGGGAGTTGATAGCACCATGGAGCGACATACAAATAAAAGTACCGGTTAAGTTCATGACGGGTGAGTTGGACGTGGTCTATACTTCCATGGGGATTCAGGATTACATTGATGGTGGACAATTCAAGAAAGATGTGCCAAATTTGGAGGAAGTGATTGTGCAGAAAGATGTTGGTCACTTCAACAACCAAGAAGTTCCAGACGAAATTAGCAACCACATTTATGAGTTCATTAACAAGTTCTGATCTATTCACAACTTTTTTCGATTTGCTGCTCTATCTAAGTTTGCTTCATTGATACGTAGATCACTGCATATCAGCCTTTGAATTGAATAATGATTTAAATAAAACGAAGTTATAAAATTGTTGAGTTGTCCCTTTATTTTTGTTGTTACAACCAAAATGCGATGCAAATGACTTAAAAAAAAAGAAAAAGAGACAAATTAATTTTCAAATTTAAAATCAATTTTAATGGAGTTGCCACTAGACCCTTGACCTTTTGATCTATCTAAATTTAGGTAATGTGTAGATAAAGTGTGTTTGCATTAGAGTTAAACAAATGTGATTTTGAACAAATGTATTAAAAATTGATTTTGGTGAAAAGTGATGTTGGTTGACTAATTTCTGTTTAGAAATTTGTTTCTAAAAAGCAACTTCTGATGCCAATGAACCGTTGTAACACCTTACACTAGAATACCTCCTAACTTAACCAATACGCTTCAAAAACCAATGAAACACAACTTAAACATCTCAATTATACCTTCCAAAACATCATAGTAGCGGAAAAATACCTAAAAGACACCAGAATTGGGCTAGGGTTGTGGCTGCTATAGTATCGCTGCGGCCTTGAAGCCCTTTATTTCACTGGCACAGTGGCCTGGTTTTCTAGCTCTGTGGTGCCTCCTTGCTGATGCCATATCAAGATAATTCATATCCTGAGGCGAACTTCATATTTTGATCTCCGATTGACCTAATTCTAACTGCTATAAGTTAATCATGTCTCAATCTATCCATGGATACCAATTTCATCTTAATCCATCTCCGTTTGGAGATTTTGGATACCTAACATTGTTTTGACCACTTTTTGACCAAAACTTACAACTTATAATTCTCATTTGCCACCAAAGGCAATTTGACCATTCCGGATCATTCACACAAGTACCGTTTAACTAAATCAACTTGTCTAAAGAGGTTTCACCTCAAAGGAATTACTCCTCTGAGATTTGACTCCCTTGAACCCTAATTCCTCATAATGGGCTACATGCCCAAAAACACACCAAGAAGGCCCAAATCCATTCTGGGCTCACACACGTGACCCATTCACCCCACAGATACACACACCAACCATACAGACCTATATCAACACCATCATCATATATAACCATCACATTCATTCACCATACATACAACATCATCCATATTAAATCTCATCAATATCATACATCCATTACAATCATACTATCCTACTTAGCACAACATACATAGACATTAACACATATACTACATAGACTTAGTATTCCCTTGTCCGGTATGCTACTCCCTTTTCTTCTCATAACTAGTGCCAGAACCTTCAACTGAAATATTAGTTCATGGGAAAGGGGTGTGATACAAAGTCTCAGTAACCATGGACAACCACACACAATATATATATATATATTGATCCACACACTCGTGCACATGGTGCAATGAAATGCTAATAAATAGTATGCATGTGCTCCCTCATACACGGCTAAAATCACGAGCTATCATCATCACAAGACATTTCAATAGATGATTCCCTTCCAACAGTCGGTGAAAACTGATTTCGGGGCATCACCAAACTCACCTTACCCTAAAGCTAGGACCATGGTCCTCCTTCCCCGGGACCACCACAGATTGGTGGTGATTTAAGGAAGATGCATCCCCAAATCCACTGCCAACTGACTCTCCTAAAGGGAGGATTTAGTGACAGGAATATTTCATCATATCATCTTATCCATTGTCACCTGGCTCTCCCAAGAAGAGGATTTAGCGATAGGAATTATCTATCATATCATCATTATCTATCATATCATCATCACCTCATCATCAATCTCTCACTATGCAATCATATGATGATAATGCCAATGTCATGCCAACATGCCTCAAACACACACATATATCATCATCACAAACATCATATGGACATGCTAGCATGCAATGGTATGTGGATGCTACACATCATACTTACACAATATATACAATCATCATATATCAACTAGCCGTGTGCATACCACAATATATAGAAGACCATACACATACACAACTAATATCGTAGTATGAAAAGGAACATGCATATATATATATATATATCTACATATAATCACATAATACAAACACTCAATTACCTCAATTATCGCTACCACGCACACACGAATTCCATTGCTTTCTTGAATGCCAATCCCACGACTTGACTTCTCCAATCAACCTAACAACCTTTACAATACAATAAATCATCAATTAACATACAATCCAAATATCCAAATTCTATAATTCAACATTAAGGCCTAACCCATGGTTTCTATACCATTTCCATACACCATTTAGCTCTTACAGACCATTCAAACTCTACTCAACCACACATATCTTAGATTCCATACTCCCTTTAACAATTTCAAGCTAGGGTTAAGCTTAAATCACGCATACTCCTTCCAAAACTCACACCCAAGCATCATAAACACCAAATCACACTCCATTAATCCTATTCCATCCATTTTAATAGGTGGGATTTATCCAAAACCGAAAATCCCAACATATACTCAAAAAATTCCAACTCAAAATCGAAGAAAATGGAGAGGGAGGAGTAAGGATCACTTACCAATGATTATCCAAGCTTCCAGAGTCCAAAAATCACTCCTAATGGTCAAAATCTTTGAACCCTAGCAGAACCTCTCCATCACTCCCTCCATTTCTCTCCTTCTATCCGAATGAAATGTTTTCGTTTAAAAAAAAATTTCTTTGCTTGCCATGGCGCCAATGAGCTCGCCGTGGTAGGGGAGTTCTTGTTCTGAAAATTTCCCCATAAATTATAGCTCGCTCACCATGGTGGCCTTACCTTGCGTCGCAATGTGGAGCTCTTTTTCTTCCACTTTGATTCTTTTCTCAGTCCTGGTCCTTCCAGTTCTGCATATAACACTAATTACACTTGGTTAGCTAGGGACTAAGTTAGGGACAATGTAATGAGGGTTGTTACAAATATTGGTCTAATTGGTAAAGATGCGACTCATATCTCATAAGGATGTAAGCTCGAATCCCCCCTCTCTAAGCGTTGTTTGAGTCCTACTCACCTAAATTTTCAAGTTAATTAAAAAAAAGCAACTTTTGCTTGAAAAATTTTACTAGCTTGGTTTTTAATATTTAACACATCTATGTTTTGATAGAATATAGCAAAAACTGGTTGAGAAATAATCGGAAAGATTATGGACTGATCGGGATCCTGCAAGTATACAGAGTTGATCGCAGTAATAAAAAATTCTCCAGAGTATTCCAAAGGTCAAACCCAAGAGAGGTAGTAGATTTATCAGTCCAAACTTTTAATCGCAAAAGCAAGTGATAATCAAATTGAGAATTCAAATTTAAAAGGAAAGAAATAGAAAACAAAATGAAGTCAGAGTTTGATTCAGTTTTAGAAGCATCAAAGGATCAGGATTCACCTTATGAGATAATTAGATATTATTTCTTAGTTAGAGTCTACATAATTATAATGACTATTGTTTCTAAAGCGTCCTAATTACCTCTCGGTCAATTAGTCCTTATTTAATTAAGAATCAATTCGCTCTCGCGTAACTAAATTTTCTAATTAAAACTTGAAAACTACAACATATATCACCATAAATTCCTAATTCTATCTCTAGATTAGTTATTCATGTTTATCTCTCTAAATCTAGGTTCACTTTTCACCTCTCAGTCTATCAAGTTTTCCCATTAATTAGATTCTATGATGATCAAGCATAAAATCAATACGAATGAACAAAAAGAGATAAATATAATAAAAAGATAAATTAAATATAACTTGAAGAACAAATCAAAGAGTTTTAACTAGAGAAACAAATCCAATCCATCCCAGTTAGGGTATATCCCTACCCCCGACTGGAAATTTAGCTACTCAGGGAAATAGAAATTAAATCACAACTAAAATCCCAAATCATAGTGAAAATAATAAGAAAACAAAATTATATTAGAGAAGAATAAATCTATCACTAATACTCCTCAAATATCCTTGCTCTCTCTCTCTATAAGATGCTCCTAGTTGCTCCCAGATGCATTTAGAACCATGTTCTTTGACTTCTGAGTGCGTTTCTGAATCTCTCATTGTGTTTTTATCGTGTCTCCATATATAGAAAAAATTTAGAAACCCATAAAAGCTCAAAAAATCATGAAAACACGTCAAAAACGTGTTTTATGGACCTCTTTTGCCTGACCTGGCGTCGGGTGACCATAAAATCAATTAATATAGTGCTGGGTGCTTCTAAAATGCAGACAAACATGAAAATCTGCGTTGACCCGACGCCGGGTGCCTCTGTTGTATGGAAATGTGCTTCGTTCAGCTTACAAAGTTACCAGCTCGTGTTGACACTTTGAGTTCAATTTTCACAATAATAAAATTAGATTTTGGGAAAACTCAAAACATAAAAGTTGTAGCTCTATGTCTTAGCTTTCCAAAGAATTTTAAATAACCTAAATCAAAGTTTATATGTGAGAGTTATGATCAAAATACCGAAGGATGTTGAAACTTTTCAGCATAAACAATTTGTAACGTTTTTACTTTGAATGCTTCCAAATGAACCTATAACGCCAGGAAACACAAAAATATGTAAAATTATGCTAAAATATATCAATGTAAATATATTTAGATACAATTTAGAGCTTAAATGTGGGTATTTTATATGTATAAAATGGACACATCATGGACAAAATTGTCTTTTGCTGAGAAAATCTGGTTGGATTAGTATATAAGCTAAGTCATTCAATGAGCTCCTAAGTGAATTTTTTTTCTAATGTACAAAACACAATGGAAAAAAGGGGTAAAATGGAGAAGATTCTATTCGAACGAATGTAGTTGGCTTGATTGAGATTTTATGAATGTAAAGGCAACTATCATTTCCTTCTATATATCATTGATTGAAGATATTATAATCCAAACACACCAAAATTTGTGTTTCAAACCCAACTTTAGCCCAATAAACATGATTTTTGGCCTCTCAATGTGTATCCATACAAACTCAAAGTCTTCTAACATTTTTTTTTACCAACAAAGTCTTCTGACATGTTACATAATGGTTCTTAAATAATAAACTAGAAACTTATCTATACAATTTAAAAAATTCAAAAAATATAATTTTTTAAAGAAAATTATTTGCACTTTGATTTAAGAAAGTTACAATTTAATTTATAATTTAAATATGAAATGAGAAACAAAATGGTGTAAGAGAAGAGAAGAGAGGAGGGATATTAATTTTCAATATAAAAAATCAATTTTAATGACATTTTCTTCCTAGTATTTCTACACGACGCCAAAAAAGGGCTTTCTTGGTGGTTAAAAGTGTTAATCCTTTACAGTTTCAAAATGTAAAGGATTTGAACATTGAGAGAAACTCCTTTGTTGTTAACAACAACAAAGAAAAGTTCACTACAATCGCAAAGGATAATAACTTTCCTTTAGACATTGATTGAATAATCAATACCACAAATATATATATAAACTAATTAACAGCAATACATACAAAATCAGGGTCATTTAACTTTTACAGGTTAAGTAATAACAGAGGAACAATACTAGGATACAAAAGATATATGATCATGCATTGAAGTAGAAGAGTTGCAACAAAATACAAAAACAACATTCAAGTAGAATAATATCATATTTTCCTCAAAATCATTATACAATACCAAAATATATTAAAAAAAGTCAAAAACAACAAGAAACAAGTTTCCAACATTCATCTTCTAGAAACCAGAAGCTCTAAGTTCATGCACTTCATCAACATCAGGATTAAAAAATAGCTTTGTCTTTGATAAATTAATAATTGGTCAACTTACAGTTAAAATCTAGTGAAATACACAAATGAAAACTAACTAGAAATATACAAAAAGTTATTCTAAACTTAATACAACAAACCCCTAATGATATATATAGATTAATCAACTTATTGAATTTATAAGTTTAGTCCGATACTCATACAAACATATTAATCCATGGTAATAAACTTAACAATCATTGGAATCTTACTAACAGATTCAACAAATACACTTAATGAATTTTAAAAAGTTTGTTCAGATCTCAATGGCAATCAAATAATATATATATATACCATCATCAACTCCAATAGAAGTGTGGTAAATTCCAACTATTGAAACACCTTCTACTACAGTTTGTAGTGTTTCATCCATTTTCAAAGAAACATTATCCAAGTACTTGTACTTCAGAATTCTCCTCCTAACAATTTCACAGAAAACATTTCATATATTGGATAGAAAAAATGTGTTAACATAAAAAAATAAATTATATCATAGATAACATGAATTGTTATATACTTTAAAATAAATTCTGCTTCATTGCTTATCTACAACGTGCTCTTTCTCTACAGTTAATTTACAAATCTATTTTATAGTGCAAAAATCAAAGGAATACAGAGGAAGTGCTTTGAAGTAGGGTTCAATTTTGATCTCCTTGTCAAAGTAAATTCTAATAAGAAGTGTTTTTGCCATTATGAGGGAACAAGCTTGGTATCATAGTGAAATTCTTTATCAAATAACATTTTCCTTCTTCCAGAAGTTCATTCACGTAGTTCGCTACTTCCTCACCTGTAACAACCTTCATTATACTATCCTAGACTCAGTCTTGGACTAATGGGAAGTGTACATGGTGTTGTGTGTAGGATCGGAGGAGACATAATGGAGGAAAAGCAAATTGGAGGTAGAAGCACTCTATACTGTGGCCTGAACAAAGGCATTGCGGTGAACAATCTGAAACTTCAATAAATTTTTAAGAAAGAAAAATCTGACATCGCGACGAACTTACCTACCTCCGCAGCACTAGGCCTCAGATTTTTATAAATCAAAAGCATTTCAGTTGGCCAAGAGAAAAGAAAATTGTAGGAGAGACGAAGAGTAGTTCTAGGCTTTGAGATTTCTAGCATTTGAGAGTGATTTTTGAACTCTAGGTGTTTGATAAATTATTGATAAGTGATTCTTAATAAACCCTCTCCATTTTCCTTCAGTTTTTGAGATAATATTTTGGGTGTATGGTTGGGTTTTCAGTTGTGGTCAAAATCTGCCGATTAAAATGGACAAAATGGGATTAGTGAAGTATTATTTAGTGTTAGGAAGCTTTGAGTATGAGTTTTAGAGGGAGAATATATGATTTATGAGGAACCCCAGGTTGAAATTGCTTGAGGGAGTATGAAATCTAAGTTGAAAGTGTTAATACATGATCCGAATATTATATGGGGTTTATTGATGCATGAAAATGTTGTTGGAACCTTGGGTTAAGCATAATTGGTTGAATTGTGGATTTTTGGATAGTTATGCTATATATTAATTTAAGATATTATGGTATTGTAGATGTTATTTGGTTGACCGGAGGAGTATAAGTCGTGATTGGAAATCCAATAAGCTTATGGAATTCACGTGTGTGTGGTATTAACAACCTAAGGTAACCAGGTGTTTATGATTATGTGATTATATGTTGATATATATATGTATATATGCATGTTCCTTTTCATACCACAATATTGGTTGTGTATGTGTATGGTTTTTCTACATATCGTGATATGCACACGCCTAGTTGAGATAGGATAATTGTATATGATATGTAGGTATGACTTTATAGAATTCCCATACCATTACATGCTAGTATGTCTATATGATGATTTTGATAGTGATATATATATATATATACGTATGTGTTTAAAGGCATGTTGGCATGATATTGACATCATCACCATGAGATTGCATAGTGAGAGATTGATGTTGAGGTGATGATGAGATGGCATATGATGATGATATGATAAAAGATCCTGCCACTAAATCCTCTCCTTGGAAAAGCTAGGTGGTAATAGATAAGATGATATGATAAAATATCCTTATCTCCAAATCTTCTCCCATGGCCAGAAAAGCCAGGTGGTAGTGGATTTGGGGATGTACCTTCACTAAATCACCACCAATTTGCAGTGGTTCAAGGAAAGGAGGGCCACGGTCCAAGCACTAGTGTAACCTTTGGCCGGGTTGCATTAATATAAGGTGAGCTTGGAGATATCTAGGAATTAGTCTTTAGCGACTGTTGGAAGGGAATCTATTAAATCAGAAGTTTTGATGGTTCCATACAACTAGGCTTGGGAAAAAGAACATCAAAGGAATGTGAGAGAATCAAGTGAAGAAATCCAATGAAGAACATGAGAAGACTTAGTTGTTAGAATTTCTCCATTTGTATTATGAGTAAAAAGCTTTGATCCTTATGTACTTAGGTTACCACAATGTTTAAATATGTTTTCAAATGTTAGCTTGTGTTATAATTAAAAAATATTGGCTAACAGACAAACTTTTGCTGTTAAATCATGCTTAGTTTATGCAAAATTCAAACTTTGCTTAGTGAAATTCGAAGTTATAGAGGTTTGACCTTTGATAGACAAATTTCCGCTATGAAATTCAAATTTCAAGCTAAGCATTGTTAATGAAAATGTGAAAAATTTGTTTGAAGCTCAATCAAAATTCGAGTGTTAATAAAGTTCAAAGTAAGTTTAATATCACTGTCTTTAATAGACGAATGTTGGACTTCAAAGTGCAAATTTCAAGGCTAAAACTTATGAATCCAATTAGAGCATGGCTCTCACAGATGAATTTCAGAATTCAAAATTTAAATTTCAAAGCGGAGAACTTTTATGCCAAGATTAAACAAGCCTCTGATAGATGAATTTTAGCTTATGAAATTCAAATTTTGAGTGTACTGTGGAAGCTTGAGACAACTATTAAAACTCAACAGATGCACTTTAAATATGAAAATTCATATGTTCTAACATAAGATAATCTTGACAAACTCAAAATTTGAATTTCACTATTAAACAGACAAACTTTGAAAGTTCAATGTTAAAGATCTTAACTTTCAGTCTCTGCGAAATTCATCTGTTGACACCCAAAATTTGAATTTTGGTGTGTTAGAGACATTAAATGTGGTTGGTGTATGACTAGTTTTGTAGAGTAACCATTGGTTAATGTCTCTTACGGCTAGATCTTGTGTCTAACAACTAGTTAAGCCACAAATCTATAAATAGAACTTCATTTAAAGTTATGGGTAATGACCTTAATTCATTGTGTACAAAAAGTCTGTCAAATTTCTAAGTCAAAGTTTTTTACTCTCACACTTCATTTATTGTACTTTAATTTTCATATCCACTCTAATCTAGAGAGTATTTATTTTGTGTAAAAAAATTTTCTTCATCTGGAAGAAGAATTCTTTATGAGGGGATTTACAAAGAGAATTGAGAATCACTTAGAAGAGTGTTTAAGTGTCGAATTTAAGTGTTCTAACAAAGTACTAGTGTGTACTGAGGTATTACAGGGAGTTCATTGAATTCTTGCTAGTAGTAGAAATTTTAAGTAGTGGCTTGGGGACTAGACGTAGGTTAAGTGGATCAGACCGAACTAGGATAAACTACTAAGTTCTTTCTTCTCTTATCTTGCATTTATACTGAATTCACTATGCTTTATTTTTCTGCAAACTTTTGTTGTCACTGTGAATTTATTCTTTTGCAAAAAAAAATTATGCTTCCCAATTCACCCCTATCTTAGAAAGCTAGTAATCCTAACAGAATCATCTATTTGAAATGTCTTGTAATGACAACAGCTCGTAGTTCTAGCTATGTATAAGGGAGAGCATGCTTACCTTTTCATTGCATTTTATTGCACCATGTGCACGATTATGTGGATTAGTATATATGTTATCTATGATTGTTCTCGGTTACTGAGATTTTGTCTCACACCCCTTTCGTAAGACTAATATTTCAAGTGAAAGCTCTGGTACTAGTCCTGAGAAGGCAAGAGAATCATAGCCACTCCGGCGTTGGGAATTCTTTGGTCTTCAGTGGTGTATGTATTATCTATGTTATATGTTATGCTAGGTAGGATAGTATGCTTATAATTGACATGAAGATCATGATGACTGTAATGATGGTAGTTGTATGATGTTGATAATGATGAATGTTGTATGGCGATAGGGATGTTTGTAATGATAATGGATGGTTATATGCATGTAATGATGGTTTGGACTGCATTATGGTCAGTATGGATTGAGCATGTTTTTATGGGCCGTATTGGCCATGCATGTGTTTACGGGCCATATTGGTAATGTATGTGAGTTTTTGGCATATAGCCCATTTTATGAATTTGGGATTCAAGAGGGTCAAATATTAGAGGAGTGACTTTTTTTAGGTGAAACATTCTTGGACAAGCTTGTTGGGTCGAATAGGACCTGTGTGAATGGTCCTGGATTGTCCAATTGCTGTTGGTGGCAATTGGAGGAGGTTTGTGGTGAGTTTTAGTCAAAAAGTAACTAAAACGGTGGTGGATATCCAAAATCTCCATACAGAGTGGGATTGAGGTGAAATTAGTGTTTATGGAAAAATTGGGACAAGATTGACTTGTAGGAGTTAGAATCAGATCAATTGGAAATTGAAGCATAAAGTTATATGCTTTCGAAATTCGCCTCGAAAGTTGAAATTTTATTGATATGTTATCAACAAAGGGGAGTTATAGTGCCAGAACTCAGGTCGTGGTGCCACATGCTTCTGTTAAGTTCACACTACAACGTCACTGTATTTGTCATGTCACTAAGTGCTACTACCCGGCTAGGCCGCAACGGTACTATAGCACATCGTGGCTCCATACAGTTCTGGTCCAAACCTGAGTTTTTTGCTGTTTTGATGTTTTGAGAGTTTTTTTTTGGGGGTGTTCTTGTTTGGTTTAGCCAGTTTTCAGAATTTTTGGTGAAGTATGGAAGTGTATTGGAGTAAGGTGTTACATTTTGGTATTAGAGCAATGGTTTAGGCCATTGTTTCTATTTGTGGTAATACTTGGCAAAATGTATAAATTACATAGATTTGTATATTTCCATTGCAATACTAGTCTAGAGTCATATAACTGAACATGTTGTTACTTGTGTATAGGAGAAAATATCTCACAGGGGAAGACAGAGTAGCAGTGATCTGATGAGATAGATGCATTAGATGTTGACTGGGCTAAGTGACCAAGTGAATGCCCAAGGGAAACACTAAATAGAATGCAAGAGCAATTAAATCGACAAGAGTATGGTGATATAAATGAAGAGGTTGGCATGTACATTGATTTGAATGCAGAAAAGGGCAATACTAATGAGAATGAGGATAAGGTGGAACTGGAGAAAGCCTCAAGAACTGAAAGAAGGGGTATCTCTTCCCAGCTGAAACACTTTCAGAAGTTCAATCCCCTGGCTTTTGAAGGTAAAATGGATTCTGCATTGGTTGAGGAATGGATAGATCCATTGGAGACTATATTTGATGTGATGGATTGCACCTCTGAACAAAAGGTGCAATTTACGGTATTTAAGCTAGAGAGAAAGGCTAAGTGTTAGCGAATGAGTGTCCTACCTAGTGTTAAAACTATGAATGTCCTAATGAATTGGGAACAGTTTAAGGAGAGATTCTTTGCACATGACTTCCCCCTTGCCCTGATGATGCAAAAGGAGGTTGAGTTTCTAGCTTTCCAATGGGGGAATCTGTCAGCGGATGATTATTGATCATTTCCTAGATTTAGCAAAATATTCCACCTACTTGAAAAATTATCCTAATGATAGGTGGAAGGCTCAATGCTTGTTTGAGGGAGCTTGTCTAGAAATTAAGTAGCGATTATCAGTGGTTGAATTTACATCCTTTGAGGGCCTGTGTGCTAGGATGCATGTTTTCTCTCATTTAATGTGGGAAACCACAGAAGAAAAGAGGAATTCAATGATATGAGTCTTTTCTCATCTAGGACCTACCGGAGGTATTAATAAAGAAAGTGGATCTAGTAATAGCAGTGGTAGTGGTGGTTCCAATGGAGGAAGATACCGCCATAATAGAGGCCATCATGGCAAAGGTAGAGGTATGTTTGGCCGAGATCAGTCTAACACAGGTCGGTATGGTAGATGGCAATTTTATATAGGAGGCTTTGGCTAAGGGAGCCCCAGTCAGAGTGAATTTGCAAGAAGAGATTTAGTTCCTTCTCAATACGATTCAGGTAGTGTTTCAACTCCATGTAGAAGATGTGGGATGAATCATGGTGATCGACCATGCTTGGTTTATTAACATTGTTGGAAGCTAGGACATATTGCATGGGGATGCCATGAGCCTAGACAATTATAACTTACTCAGTCTCTGACATAGCTCCTGTTGTGGAAAAAGAGGTTTGAGTCCTTTGCCTTTGTGACCTCGGTCACACGGGAGACCCCTCCTTAAATAGAGAGTACGAATACCCCAAGCCCAAGTAGTATAGATCTTTCTCCATGAGGCTTTCTAACTGGAGAAAGGAATGTTATGTACGCTTTTGAAGGCTCTTTATAGAGAATCTTGTACATATTTATTCCAGTGCCAATTCAATTGGAGATCTTTGTCCCAATTCTGATTCGATTTCTCCTGATCCAGCTTCCATACATGATGATGCAATGAGAAGGTCTATGATGCCTAGACGAGTCTTTGCAATTACCAGACAGGAGGTGGATGCAATACCTAATCTCATTCGAGGTAAACTCAAACTCAATGGTTTCTCTATTCATGCCTTGTTTGATTCTAGTATATCACATTCTTTTATATCTTTTGATTGTGCTCGGAGATTGGGTATTGTGGTAATGGAGTTACCTTTTGAATTATCGGTTTTTACACCTATGGGAGTTTCATTAAGAATTACTCAAGCTTGTTTAAATTGTGTAATTCATTTTGAACGCTGAAGCACTAGACTTGATCTAATCTGTCTATCATTGCAAAAGATTAATGTTATTATTGGATGGATTGGTTGGAGGCGAATAATGCTCTTCTTGATTGTGCTCGGAAGATTGTATCATTGCCCATGAATATCCCTAGTGTTAAAGGGGATGAAAATGTTTGTTTGTCCTTTGCCTAAGCCAACAAGTACTTGTCGAAAGGATACTAAGGGTTTCTGGTTTTCTTCTCTATTAACATAGATGTGGAATGAGGTATAGAAAGATATCCTATTGTATGTGAATATCCTAATGTGTTTCCAAAGGAGATTACCGGCTTGCCATCACTATGAGAGCTGAAGTTTTCTATCGATTTGATACTTGAAACAAGTCCCATTTCTATGGCTCCATATTAAATGACACCCTCTGAATTGAAAAACCTCAACAAGTAGATTGAAGTTTTATTAAAAAGAGGTTTCATTAGACTAAGTGTCTCGCCTTGGGGAGCTCTAATATTGTTTGTTAAGAAGAAGGATGGTAGCCTCAAATGGTGTATTGATTATAGCAACTGAACCAAGTGACAATTAAGAATAAATATTCTTTACCCTGGATTGAAGACTTGATTGATCAGTTGGCTGGTACCTCAGTTTTCTCTGAAATCAATTTGAGGTCGGGATACCATCAACTACATGTGTGTGTTGAAGATGTGCCTAAAACTACATTTTGAAATCGATATAGGCATTATGAGTTCCTAGTGATGCCATTCAGGTTGACCAATGCCTCGACAGTCTTTAAATAGGGTATTTCATCGTATTTGGATAAGTTTGTAGTAGTATTTATTGATGACATTTTGATATGCTCCAAGAGTGAGAAAGAGCACGCACTTTATCTTTGGATTATGCTGCAAGTGTTGCGGGATCACCAACTGTATGCCAAACTTAGTAAATGCGAGTTTTGTTTATGGGAGATGAAATTCTTAAGCCATGTGATTTATGAGGAAGGTGTAACAGTAGACCCTAGTAAAGTAGAAGCAGTGTTGAATTGGGAGAAACAGTAATCAATGATCAAATTTATAGCTTTCTGGGATTGGCTGGTTACTACCAAAAGTTCATCAAGGGATTGTTTCAGGTTATTATGCCATTGACTAGACTTACTTGCAAGGATAGATCTTTCATTTGGGATAACAGGTGTGAGAGAACATTCTAAGAACTGAAGGTTCATCTAACATCCACCCTAGTGCTAATTATCCCTAACCCTCTTAAGCCATTCACAATTTATATGGGCACCTCTCAGAGGGGTTTAGGATGTGTGTTAATGTAATAATGAAGAGTTGTGGCATATGCATCAAGATAATTGAGACCTCATGAAGAGAACTATCCTACTCATGACCTTAACCTAGCAGCTGTAGTATTTGCCTTAAAGATATGGAGGCATCATCTATATGGAGCTTAGTGATCACAAAAGTTTGAAATATCTATTTGACTAGAAAAAGTTGAACATGAGACAAAGGCGATGGGTAAGATTCTTAAAAGATTAGGAATTTGCTTTGAAGTATCATCCTAGAAAAGCCAATATAGTGGCAGATATGCCGAGTAGAAAGTTGATTCACATAGCCATAATGATGATAAGAGAACAACAGTTGCTAGAAAGCTTGAGAGATATGAAGTTATCCATCAATGTACATCCTAGCGTTCTAGCAGTGGGATCTATCAATGTGTCGAGCAATTTGTTGAGGAACCTCTGCTATGCACAACTGAAGGACAACTATCTTTTAGGTATTAGGGAATGAATTGAAATGGGGGAAACCCAAGACTTTGATATATAGGAGGATGGTATCATTCGACACCGTTGTCGGATTTGTATGCCAATTGTTACGGGATTGCAAGAAATTATTCTAGAAAAAACTCATAAGAGCAAGCATACTATTCACCCAGGTACCACTAAGATGTACCAAAATTTGAAGTGAGGTAGCCAAGAATGAAATAGGACATCGCTGAATATGGAATAAGATGTCTAATATGTCAAAAAGTGAAAATTAAACACCAATTGCCGGCAGGTATATTGCAACCTCTGGAAATTCCTAAGTGGAAATGGGTTGGTATTGCCATGCATTTTATAATGAGATTACCAAAGACCTCTTCAGGACACAATATAATATGGGTAATTGTAGATATATTAATTAAGTTGGCCTATTTTCTTTTAATTCGGGAGACTATTACTATAGAAAGGTTAGCCCAATTATATGTGAATGAAATCATGAGATTACACAGGATTCCACTGAATATTGTGTCAGATAGAGATCATAGGTTTACATCCAAGTTTTGGAAGTCCCTTCAAAAGGCCATGGGGATAAAGTTGAATTTCAGTACTGCTTATCATTCTCAATCTCAGATTGAAAGAACAATACAAACTCTGGAAGACATGCTGCGAGCTTGTGTTCTAGAGAATAAAGGCAATTAAGATCAATATCTGTCATTGGTTGAATTTGCCTATAATAACAGCTATCATTCAAGTTTGCAAATGGCTCCTTATGAAGCTCTGTATAGTAGGAATGTAGATCACCGTTGTGTTGGGTTGAACTTGGTGAACAAAGTCGATTGAGCCCAAATATCTTGGATCAAACCTCCCAACAAATAGAGAATATTTGTCAGAAACTTTTGACCATGCAAAGTCAAAAGAAGACTTATGTAGATAGAAAAAGGTGACCATCGAAATTTGATGCTGGTGATCATGTGTTCTTGAAGGTCACTCTTATCACAGGTGTTGGGAGATCAGTTTGAGTGAAGAAGCTTACTTTTTGGTATATTGGTCCATATCAAATTTTGGAGCGAATTAGATCAGTGGCATATCAAGCGGTACTATCGCCTAATCTTACAGGGTTGCATGATGTTTTCCACATGTCTAAACTTAAAAAGAACCATCCTAATCCATCCCATATAATTGATAATGAGGAAGTTCAATTACAAGAGGATTTGACTTTTGAAGTCATACTGCTGCAAATTCTCGATGTAAAGTTGAAGCAATTGAGAAATAAAACTATTAAATTAGTGAAAGTGTTGTGAAGCGGCCTGGTATCTAATGATGTCATATGGGAGATAGAAGAGTCCATGTGAATGAGGTATCTAGAGATTTTTGCCTAAGGTAGGATTTTGAAATTTCAAGGATGAAATTTTTATCAGGAAGGGAGAATATAACAACACTCATTATAATATCCTAGACTCAGTCTTAGACTAATAGGAAGTGTACATGGTGTTGTGTGCAGGACCAAAGGTGACAAGACAGAGGAAAAGTAAGTGGAGGCAAAAGCACTTCACATTACGGCCTGAACCGGGGCATAACGGTGAACAATCTAAAACTTTGTTAAATTTTTCAAGCTGAAGGGTCTCACACCTGAGTGAGCTTACCTACTGCCGCGGCAGCAGACCTCAAATTTTTATAAATTAAAAGCATTTCAGTTAGTTAAGAGAAGAGAAAACGGAGGGAGAGATGAAGAGCAGAGCTAGGATTCGAGATTTCTGACATTTGGAAGTGATTTTCGGACTTTAGGAGTTTGATAAATTGTTAGTAGGTGATTCTTAATCCTCCCTCTCTATTTTCCTTTAGTTTTTGAGATAATATTTCAAGTGTATGGTTGCATTTTCTATTGTAGCCGAAATCTACTGATTAAAATGGATAAAATGGGATTAATGAAGTGTTATTTAGTGTTAGGAAGCTTTGAGTATGAGTTTTAGAGGGAGAATGTGTGATTTATGAGGAACCCTAGGTTGGAATTGCTTGAGGGAGTGTGAAATCCGAGTTGGGAGTGTTCATACATGATCCGAATATTATGTAGGGTTTATTGATGCATGAAAATATTGTTGGAACCATAGGTTAAGCAAAATTGGTTGAATTGTGGATTTTTGGATAATTATACTATATGTCAATTAAAGATATTATGGTATTGCAGAGGTTGTTTGGTTGACTGGAGAAGTACAAGTCGTGGTTGGAAATCTAATAAGCGTGTGGAATTTATGTGTGTGTGGTATTGATAACCAAAGATAATCGGGTGTTTGTGATTATATGTTGATATATGTATATATATATATGTATGTTCCTTTTCATACCATGATATTAGTTGTGTATGTGTATGATTTTTCTACATATCATGGTATGCACACGGCTAGTTGAGATAACATGATTGTATATGATATGTAGGTATGATTTTGTAGCATCCCCATACCACTGCATGCTGGCATGTCCATCTGATGATTATGATGGTGATATATGTATACATATGTGTTTAGAGACATGTTGGCATGATATTGACATCATCACCAAGAGATTGCATACCGAGAGATTGATGTTAAGGTGATGATGAGATGGCATATGATGATGATATGATAAAACATCCCTGCCACTAAATTCTCTCCTTGGATTGTGGTATGTGTATTATATATGTTATATGTTGTGCCAGGTAGGATAGTGTGCTTATAATTGATATGAAGATCATGATGATTGTAATGATGGTAGTTGTATGATGTTAATAATGATGAATGTTGTATGGTGATAGGGATGTTTGTAATGATAATGGATGATTATATGCATGTAATAATGGTTTGGATAGCATTATGGTTAGTATGGATGGAGTACGTGTTTATGGGCTGTATTGGCCATGTATGTGAGCCCAAAGGGGATTTTGGACCTTGTATGTGAGTTTTTGACATATGCCCCATGTTGTGAATTTAGGGTTCAAGGAGGTCAAATCTTGAAGGACTGATTTTTTTAAGGTGAAACCTTCTTAGACAAGTTTGTTTAGTTAGATAGGACTTGCGTGAATGGTCTCAGATTGTCCAATTGCTGTTGGTGGCAATTGGAGGAGGTTTGTGATGAGTTTTGATCAAAAAGTGAGCAAAACAGTGATGGGAATCTCCATACAAAGTTGGATTGAGGTGAAATTGGTGTCTATATGTAAATTGGGACAAGATTGACTTGTAGAAATTGGAATCAGATCAATTGGAGGTTGGAATATAAATTTTCGTGCTTCGAAAGTTCACCTAGAAGTTGAAATTTTACTAGTAATATATCAGCAAAGGGGTGTTACAGTGCTATAACTCAAACCACAGCGCCACACGCTTCTGTGAAGCTCATGTTGCAGTGTCACTGTAGTTGCTATGGCACCAAGTTCTATTGCCCGGCTGAGGCTGTGGTGGTACTATAACATGCCGCTACTTCATACAGTTCTGGCCCAAACCCGAGTGTTTCACTATTTTTTACATTTTTGGAGTTGTTTTCAGGGTGTTCTTGTTTAGTTTAGCCATTTTTTAGAATTTTTGGTGAAATATGGAAGTGTGTTGGAATAGGTTGTTACATCACCCATAATAACACCTTGAGCTTTCATGCCCTATTTATCAAATAATAGAAAACATCAAACGGAAAAGTAAAACTCTGAGAAGTAACCACATCGAAACTATGTCAATGAAAGAATATCACATATGTAATCTACCTTCTCATTGATAAGAATCATATCACAGAATGTACCTGTAGGATGACTTGCCCAAGTTGGCCTTCTGCATAAAACATGCATGACTTCAATGCAGATGCTTTGCTTTCTCTTAACTTGATTCAACTCGAAGAACAATTAATACCAACTATCTTCTATTTTGAAATGATTAGCAGAAAATAGAAGAAAGGAAGCAGTGTAATTAAATACACTATGCCAAAGTTGGGAATAGTTGGTATTTGTTTTTGACCTTTATTAGCATTTCCAAAATGTCATTTAATAACGTGCTGATAAAAATCGTACAAAAGTGTTGGCATTTAAGAAACGCTAACTAAAGGCAGACTTTAGTTGGCATTTCTTTATTAAACACCAACTAAAGTAATACTTTCGTTGGTGTTTGACATAGAAATGCCAACTAAAGGTTGACTTTAGTTGGCATTTATTAGACTTTAGTTGGCATTTATCTAATAAATGCCAACTAAAGTCAGCCTTTAGTTGGTGTTTCCACATTAAATGCCAACTTTTTCCATTATTGAATAATTTGGTTGGCGTTTCCAGTAAAACGCTAATGAAATATTTTTTTTTTACTACTTCTCTTTAAACCTATACTTACAACCTGTATCAAGCATAGAACATTTTTTTTCCCAATCAGTATGTCCTAGTAGCATCATCAACAACTAAGATAGTTTCTAATATATGTCCAGCAAGCATCATCAAAGATTAAGACAGTTTCTAATATATGTCCTGCAAGCATCATCAACAACTAAGACAGTTTCTTATATTATTTTCAACAAAACTAAGACAAACTTTTTTGAACAACGAAGATATAAACTATACTTACAAAACTATACTCAAGTTTTAAATAACTATAACAACAAAAGCAATATGTCCAAAACTAACAAGAATAACATGTCCAAAAACTACCAACAATATACTACAAAGAATATGTCCAAAACTACAAATTCCACCTTAGTTTTCCACAAGTTAGCATATAAGCATGTCAACCAAAATTATCATCTTCTCTTGGTGTTCCCTCACTACAACCTTATCTTTTGATGCTTCACCTTTCCTTCACAACATCCACACATGCACCATATAAGCAAATACTATATATTGACATTATCTAGATCAATTTTTTCACAAAGTTGTCGATAATAAAAACAAGTTAAATTTACCTCTCTATTCATAGGCACTTATCAAGGATGAAGTTACACTATTCTTCGATGAGTTCCTCTATTTGTGTATCGGAGTATTTGGAATAAGAGGTGTCAGGGAAGTGCTGTAAATTAAAAAATTTTACATAAGTGAAATTGGCAAAATTTTATTAGCATTAATGTAAATATAAAATTACATACCATGTCTGGGATGATGCTATGACCATGTGTGATGATATCCTTCATGAATAACATCACATAGTATCCACAGTCATTATCATTTGGTTGTTTTGGACACTAAAGAGAAAAATTATATTAATTATATAATATAGAAATGTTAATCTCAACAATTGTTGATTGAATATAAATTTATATATACTCATATCTTCTTCCATTTATATAATGAGGAAGCTAAGGGTTTTACCATTTTGCCCTTATGATTATCTCTACACCCCCAGGCTGCTCGAAATATTGACACAACATTGTTTAACCATAAAATATCAAAAATGTTAGATTGAGCAAAACCTAATTTGAATTATTACATATAAGTGTGAAACATTAAATACATAAAAAATAAATATATTATTTTTACTTATGAATGATCTCCATCATTTGTTCGCGAAGTTCCGGATCATAATTCAAAGTCAAAGGATCCAAAAAATAGATAGTCGGCTCCAATGGATTGATTGTAATTAACATCTAGTGTCCACTATGAAAAAATTAACCAGTGTCATTAGCAAATTATAATTAAGCAGATGATATCAAATACATGAAAATTTGAAAGTTTACTTACACATTATGATATGGAACTAAAAACAAGACATCTTTGTCAGCCCTTGCAGTGAATGCATTCACAATTAATTGCTGCTGTTCAATAATCTTACTGTATAGCAATTTTGGAACATAAGCAGCTACTTCTTCAGGATGGATGAATATAAATTTGTATATAAGATTGCAAGGTGCCAATAATGTCTCGTAGAGGTATCTTGAATAGAAACAAAATAAAAAATAACATAGGTTAATATGAAGGCCTAAAGTGAAAAAAATTAAAATAAATAAATTAATATCAAGTACCTTATGTACAAGTTAACATTCACAACCCTGATCCACTTCTGATAGATGATGTAATTAACAATTTCAGCATTGATACTTTCAAATACTACCTTATTATAAATGTTCTTGTCAAATTTCACACGTTTTTCGACTTTGCCCTTAAGCGAATGTGGTAGAAACTTGACAATCATCCTTTGAAAAGTGTCTGGAACTGTATGCTTGGGCGGTTGCATGAGTGGTGGAGCTATTGATTCCTTTGATTGTCTTGATCCTCGGACATTATACTAGGTTGATTAGATTAGTATGTACAAGTCTTGAACTTTTTGAACTCAATTTATAATTATATGCAAGTTTTTTAGTTTACTCTGACCCTTTAATGTTTTTATTTTTAAAAGCCCAACCTATAATACCAAATTGTCGTGTTCTGTGGTTTAAGATTTAACCTGCCATGAGGGAGACACCTTTCTTCCTAGAAGGTTTGCCACCAGTATTACCTCCACTAAGTTCTCTCGAATTTCTAGCCATTTTCTCATTGAAATGCTCTTTCCATGCCAGATGTGACTTCTAGTTGAGTTGTTTCCCTGAATTCTTACTATCAAGTTTATAGTCTTGTGTTTGTTTCTTTGTTATTGCCATAGCTTTGGTTCCCTATAAGAAGGTGAAGAAAGACAAAATATTAGGTTTATGATTTATGATTTGGAAATTAGCCTCTCAATTCGCCAACTATACTTCTTCTTCTAACTCTATTTATCTTTACTATGACCTTCTATAATCTTACTTTCATTAGTCACACATTGTATCTCATATTTCGTGGGACTTATCTCGCTTACCAAGTTTTATTTTTAATACTTCTGCAATTTATTTATGTTACTTTTGGTTTCAAATAAATCAATTTATCATGCTAACTAATACTGCTTTCTTTATTGCTTAAGTAATGATGTAGGAGAAAATTAATGTGCCAATTAAGTTTCAATTCCTATATGTGCCATTTACTATTTGGTCTTTCAAATACTTTGTAATAATTAGATACTTCTTATGTTGCTTATTTATTTGCTCAAAATATCTAAATGGGCAATATATGCACCAGATACTGCTGAGCCTTTTGCTTATACAATTGTTAAAATTGTGAACCTTGATTTTCCCTAGAGGGAGTTAGGGCAGGAGGTGTATGTCCTTTGGTAAGAAAGTGTGAATTATATTCATTCTATCCTATGTTGCTTGTGTTCTTTTGGTATTTGTATATGATTTGAAGAAAGAAGCCTTCCTTGAAGTAGGAGGGGGATTTAATTTCACAAAAACAGTTACTGCCGGCTTGGATCACCTGAAATGATATTTAATCCTATGAATTTTTTTTAAGTGCTTTATGTTGCTTTTGCTATTGTTGGCCTTGCATTTTTAGTGTTTGTAACCAAACTAAGAAGCTACATCATACAGTGACACTTATAATTTTATTTACTCATATTTAGTATTTTTTTCATTAATAATGCTTTATATCTCAAGGTGCTTGATCTTTAAAATATCATCAATGTCAGTCAATTCATTATGGTTCTTTATAACTTTGTATCTATTTCTACTTAGTTTGATATTTTTTTATTCCCATATGGCTTAGATTGATCTAATTATTTGCTTTTAAAGTTGATATTGTTCTACTTTTCCTGATTTGCTAAGCTAAATTCAAGTTGCCTTTTGCAAGAGTTGTATATTCACATTGGATGGCCTCTATATCACAAATTTGGTCATGCTTTTGAGGCAAGCAAGTTTGTTTGTTTCTGTGTGTGCATATATATATATATATTTATTTATTTATTTATTTATTGTTTTCTATGAATCATTAGAATATAATATGTATGGATTTTGACCTAGATAGAAGATAAAGATTCATGTTCACTGGTTTTTCTGTATATTCTCCTTGTTTTCTATGTAATGACAACTCTGCCATTGTGTAGGGGGTTTACCTCTGTTTTGCTATTTTAATTAAATAAATCTATTATTCTTTTTAATTTATAAATTTGAATATTCCCAACTGATCGAACAAATTGCATGGAATTGGGAGCTACTTTGGATTCCTTGGAAGCTTGTAATAGTTGAAAAATGCATATCCTTATTGATGCTTTTAAAGGTTTCAAGTGTTGAAAGAAATATGGGGAAGGCTCTTTAACTTCCTTACTGGTTCATTGCAAATAAGACTAATAAAAAAATTGAAGAACTAGTACAAGATTTGCCAAAAATGATAGAGGTCTGTTTATGCTAAAAATTATAGAGTTAGTCATTTGTTTTCTTTGGTAATAATGGAAAAGGCTAAGTAATGAAAACATAAATAGTTGGAGCATGAACCATGCACTTATATAAAATGATACATGATAACTTCAATTTTAGATTCAACTATAGATTTCCTATTTCAAGAACGAAAGAACAAGCTAAGAAGTTTTACAGTGGCAAAAAGTTAACTTTGTAACTTTTTAGACAGCAGAGATGTCTGGTCTCTATAAAGAAGGCGAGTATGATCGTAGCAGATGCACAATTGGCATTGTAAAGAAGGACTCTATGATCAATGGGAAGAACATAGTTCTTGGTGATGTTCTTATTGGTCTTCCATCCTGTGGAGTTCATTCTAATGGTTTCTCTCTTGTATGAAGATTAGATTTGAGTGAAGAATCTATTAGATTTTTCAAATTTGTTAGCTATAGTTAGTTTTTTTAATTCTTGTTTCAGATCAATAGTAATATATGTATCCTTACAGAGTACTTGCTCAAAATGGTCGTTCACTGCAAGATCAACTTCCTGGTGGCAATATGTTTCAATAGCAAAAGATGTGATGGCCCCAACTGTTATTTATGTCCAAAAGGTCATTATCTTTGTGACTCATGATCATGCTTGATTTTTTTTTTTCTAGTTCTTATAAGACATTTCTTTCTAATAAATGAGTATTCTTTCTTTATTTCAGGTTCTTGACTTACTTAGCAAGGGAGGGGTTAAGGGGATTGCTCACATTGTTGGTGGTGGTTTCACATATAACATACCAAGAGTGTTTCTAGATGGCCTTGGGCTATTTTATGCAAGGACTCATGGGATGTTCCTCCTATGTTCAAATGTCTTCAGGAGGTAAAACTGCATGTATCATATTTCTGTTGAAAAGAAAATAATGACCATAGAACATAGTGTGTGCTCCTTTTAAAAAAGCATAGTAGAATTGCATTATAGCTGAACATAGTATATGTTTCCCTTTCTACTTTAACTTCTTTGATGTCTAGACTAATTATTTTTGTGTGGTCTCTTCAATGTGGGTGATGCCCCTTGATTTGTAGCTTTTCTTGTTCATGAGAAAGTTGACTATAAAATTTGGTGTGATTGTAAAATCTAATGACGGAACATTTGTTTTTCCTAGACAATATAATAGTTCTAAATAAAAAAAATCTAGGACAGTGATAATATTAACTGCCCTAGAAAATTAACTTTTTAGGGCTGTTGTGAATATAACTGTCCTTGAAAGTCTACTTTCTAGGACAGTTGTGGTCAACGTTAGTCCTAGAAAGGGGACACATTTTACATTTTATAGGATGGTCTTATGTTCCACTATCCTATAAAGTGACTTTCTAGGACTGTTCGTCAACAGTCCTAGAAAGTGTGACTTTTTATGACTCTCACTTCTACCACTCTGAAACAACCGTCCTAGAAAGTCTTTTTCAACGGTCTTAGATATGCTTTTTTGTACTAGTGCTAATATCAATTTAGTATCACATCAGAACTAAAGATACATGTTAACAAACAAATAGCATACATGTAGTTTGTATTTGGAAGTATACACCACAGCTAAAAGCATAAAACAACCATTGCATGAAACATCTATGACTTTTCTTTTGGTTATATTATTAGCAAACTCTTAAGTCTTATAATTTCCATATAGATATAGTTAACAAAAAATCCACCCAAATCAGCCCTTATTCATCAACACAACTAGAAGAATTTGTAAATACTTGGGAGGCAAACATTAGAAAGAGTACAACATAGAATATGATATTTTAATCCTTTTAGTTACCACAAACATCAAAACGTAAAGCCACAGCTGGTCAAAAAGGGTCTGAGTCACGTCGCAGCGTGATATAAAGAGTCTTACATATTGTCAACTAACATACCGTTACTAATAGAGCAGCAGTAATGAGGTATGCAGGCCATGCTATGAAGCTGCCAAATGCCATTCCTATTGTTTCCATGTCCCCTGCATGAACAGGCTACCTAGCACCCTCCCCCTTAACTACCTCAATCGACACTTTTATATGGTTCACAGGTATGGGTGCATTGTGAAGCATCCCTTCAGGGCTATTATGCACATGCCCCTCTGTAACCACGCGCCAATTAGGTGTATCTAACCATAACTGGCAATATGATTGACCCTGTTCCAATCAATGCATTAGAAATAAACCATTTATTAGGGGTAAAAAAATTATCTCTTAACTTGTTAATGACAACAATTACCTGAGGGAGTTCTTGAGGGGTAACAATGCAACTATCATTGGCACTAGCCGCCGCTGGTGGTGTCCCTTGCGTTCCCTGTAGTTGAAGCACCATGTTTGTCAATTCAGCAAATCAGAGCTGCATTTGAGATTGAGTCTGATGTTGTTCCTGAACAATAGCTCCAATCAGGCAACCTTGGTAACATTTGGTGATGATTGAGGCCCAAAAAAGGCTTTGGTGTCACAAGAAACCTTGCACCCCTAACACGACCAGGATACTCAGGGGCCCCCAGTGCCTTACCAAGTATATCTTGCCTAAAGCTTTCCTCCTCACTAGCTTGAGGCATTGAATTGGAGAGTTCATTCTGTGGAACGAAGAGAAACAAAATAAAAATATTTGCAACTAAATAATAAGTATTTGAAAATATATATATATGTAAATAAAATATATGATACAATTATACTAACTATTGACTCGGCAACTTTCTGAATGTTTTCATTGTCAATTATCCGATCCTTCTTCTTGTGAGATTCTATCCATAGCTCATGGTGTTCAATTTCCCTCCCTTCTGACCCCTCCTTTGATTGCTATGTATGATGACAAATAAGCAAATGTGTAAGTATTTGAACAGGAGTATCATTCATAAAAAAATAAGCTATAAAAGCACATACTATCTTATCCTTTATACTATGGTATCCTTGACGACCCCCTCTATAGGCGTATTGCTGCTTCCTGGCTCTGTCATTATTATCTTGGCTTAATTTATGTAAAGTAATGCATAAGATTAGCTTTAGTCTAACAAAAACTAAGATGAGGTACATGTGATTAGGTTTAGTCTAACAAAAAACTCGCAATGAGATTATAATGAAATGACATACTATGTTATTAATGCACACACCAAACCAGAATTTTATTCAACGACTAAATATATGTATTAAAATTAAATGAAGAAAAACAATGAGATAAATGGTTTACCTGAAAAGATTCTTCACGATGCCTCATAACAAAAGTATCCCAGTGTTCCTGTGTAATGTATAACTCAAACAACTGAGGCGGATGACCAAGAAAGTTGCCTGCTTCATCTCTCAAGAAGAATCTAGTGAGAATGGACCGGAAATTTCATAGTGCCACTCCAGCCTTCATATATATGTGACACCTGTGACTATTATTTATGTCAAAAGTAGATTGTAACATGCATTACCGAAAATAATTATTATCTGTATATATCTACACACATTATAATCAAATGACATACTATATTATTACCTCTATATCTTCAAAAATGCTATTCTTCACAGGATCATGGACTTTCCTCTAATCCTTGTGAGGATGGGAGATTGGAACCTTGAACTTCGCAACGACCCCAATGTAGCTGCTTAATTTTTGTCCACCCTTTCGTATTGGATTGCCTTTGCGATTCCATTCTACATGAATCTTCTAGCGAGTATCTCAAGCTCGTATCACCTTGTTCAACACAGTCAAGCCACGTTGATGCCTTTCGATATATTTTTGTAGCTCTTTTTGACCATCATCACCACCACGATCATCATTGTGATCAGAAGGGGATGCCATTTACCTACAATAAAATTCCAACAAACATGTAAGAAATCAAAGATGGAAAAAGAATTTAAAGCAAATATAAAACATAAAAAAAATAATAAAACATCACAAAATTATACATGTCAAAGGAAATAAAATTCAAACTATGGCAAACAATAAAATATATTCAGTAATTCAAACCTTTTCCTCTTTCTTTCCAGATGTTGATGAATTCGTCCCCTTTTCCAAATCCAAGTACCTTCTTGATGGTCATCTCTCACATAAAGGGTATCATCTCCACCAAGATCAATATCAAGTGATGTCTCATGGAAAAGATCATCCTCAATATCTGCACCTTGATAGTCTTGACCATCATCTAAGTTATCAATTATTTTGTTTGTTAGCATAACAATGAACCACTTCTTATTAGCAGGATTAGTGACAAAAAAAACTTGTTGAGCTTGAGATGCTAAAATAAAATGTTTATCTTTATACCCCACTCTATTAAGATCCACTTGAATGAACATTGAATCATCAACTTGAAGGGCGTTATTGTTGTCAACCCATTTACAACTAAAGACAGGTACCTGGAATAAGATATAGTCCAATTCCCATATGTGCTCAATTACCCCAAAGTATGACATGGGTGCAAAAATAAGGTTTTTGTCTTTGACACTAGATATATGCATTGATTGAGCAATAAGAGTTATCCCACTATTTTGCATTGTACTCTTATCATCTTGCTCTTTTGTATAGAACATGTACCCATTGATAAGATAACCAGTGTAAGAGAGTACATACATGCTTGGACCCATAGCTAACTGTTTCAACCTGTCCGAAACTGAACTAGAATTCCCCTCCAACTCCAAGAAAATATGATCTCACAACCAATGTATAAAAAGTTGATAATGTTCTTTCGAAATCTAACTCTCATTCTTATTGAGGTTCAAGGTTTTAATTCTCTCCTTGTGTATTTCCACATATTCATCAACCTCATCCGAGTTGTGCAAGACATACAGGTGAGCTTGCTTCCACTGTGTCCTAGAGATACTAACTATTTCACTTCCCCGAATCCCTTCACCACTTGTTATTCCCAAGTGACGAGACCTTGGAAGCCCAATGTTATCAACATTCAATAGGTATAGTGGTCATCTCTTCAAGACGATCGGCCTTGAATGTGCTTATGTAGAAATCATTTGATCTAAACCTCCCACTATACCTATTATTGCTATAATCATTATTCGTCTCACCATGCCTTGTCCATCGTGTGTAACTTCAATCAAGTCTATTACAAATTAAATGTGATTCCAAGTCAGTTGCACTAACTAGCCTCCCATAGCAACACTTCAAGCAAGGGCATATAATTTTTTCAGGGTTATCAGCATGCTCAACTGCAAACCAAACAAACTCTTTCACTCAATCCCAATATTCCTGAGTCAAACAATTCGCAGACATCCATTTCCAATCCATACTTTTATTAAGTTGTGTAACCTTTTATAACTTGTGTAAATTTCGGTAGAGCCTCATTTAAAACTTGAGCCTCCTAATAATTCTACCACACCAACTTAGAAGTCATATTTTCTCATATGGATTAAATACCATAACCCCATGATTAATATAGTAATATTCATGCTTCTTAAAAAAAACTACATTTATTAATTGTACTGCCATTCTTTGTTTTTCCTAACTTTACTTTCTGATTTATTAAAGCATATGTTACTTTTCAAGTTCTTAACTAGCAAAAATATTCAACAACATAGACAAAAAAGGAGTTCCAATTATATGTTACCAACCATCCCAATCAACTATCCATAGCTTTTCATTTACTAAATTATAACTTTTAAAGACAAACCGGCAGCATAACAACTTAAGAACAAGAGTTGCCCAGGCTTTAAGCCATCTACTCGAAAAACACAACATATTTCAACCAAATGTCATGATTTTCAGTTCGAATTTAGCTAACTAATATAACCATAGCATTAACCACTTAGCAATTCACCTAACTTAGCTAACTGATAAAAAAATTTTACATAAATATAATGAGGAAGCATACCTCAGACAAAGTAGATAATTTGAAGGGCTAGTGCTATAAATTATGTCAATCTGAAACAAGCGAACCAATGACACCTTCGTAGAAATGAAACAACAAGTTAAATGAAGGTCACCCACAAAGAAGTTTGGTGGTGCATGCACATATGCATGTATGAGTAAGGAAAGATATATATGTAGTTTAATTAATTATTGATTGAGGAACTAAGGTAGCTTGAACAACAGTAGTTTATGAAGCACGTAACGTAACCTAATGGACCATATACATTATACCGCCCAGATACTTTTAAGTTTAAAACTTAAGGTTTGTTGTTTTGTTCTTTTGTAAGCTCTTCAAAAGTTTAAATGTCCTTGTAATACCTTTTTTCCTTGGTTGACTCTGTAGAATTAGCATTTCTTTGTTTGAAAACTCCATTAATTAGCACTAGCAATCAAACTCGAAGCAAACAGCTCCCTGGTTTCAAGCATACATAGTCACCTATATGTGTGGTTATGCTTCTTGGTCATATTACAAAAAATCATTAACATTGAAAGCTAAGCCATACTTGTATCGCTAACACTATCTCTGGAATATCATCATGTCACCTATATATTTGAAGTATGAGAAATCAATGAATTGAACTGTTTAATTAATAACATGATTGGGCAATAGAATAAGAAGTGACAAGTTTAATTTGTAGAAAAGAAAAGCTACAACAACTAGCATGATTAAAAAAAAATTACACTCGATAGCCATGATCACTAGATAAAGCTGATTAAAATTAAATAACCAATGGTGAGTGATGACAACAGAATCAGACAGATAATACACAATATGGCAGAGGTATAAAAATGTTGCATTTTACTTATAGATTTTGTTAATCTTCAGACCTCCGAACCCTCATTAGGAGACCATTTCTAACATGCTAACATACAATTGACTTATACCGAAAGAACAAGCCACAACCAATTATGATTAAAACAAGAGTTTAAATTATGGTGCAAGAGTTCAAATTTCATTGCATAGAAAAACTCACCAACCTCGAGGTTCGACAGTATCTAAGTTCTGAATCCAACAAATTACTTTGAGTGACCAACTTGTATCTGGACTAAATAGGAAGAAAACAAAGTAAGAGAATCATATAAATTGCCTAAAGAGAAGCACCTTTCCAATGGGAAAGACTTGCAAGCAAAGACAATATGCAAGAAAAATATAATTTATAGAAACTAGTCTGTAAGTGTTCATGTAGCATGGAGATTAACCTAGTAGGAAATAAAAGCAAGATTATAGACAAATTAAGTATGTGAAATTTATTAAGCACTTTTTGAAAAAAAATTAATACACCACTTGACTACCATCACTCCAATCATTCTATGCAGTTCAATAATTAAACCAGTAGCAACAACTTAGGGCAAACAATTAGTGTATATATATATAATATACCTCCAAGAATTTGTTCTCTTATTATTCCCTTAAACACTTGATTCCCTTAATCAAAGCCTCATTCAGCACCAATGTAGGAGACAATATACATAGAATCATTTTTGATATATCAATTTTGAAAAAACCAAAAATAAAAAATCATTTGTTATACTCAATATATTATCAAACGTAAGTGTTATGCAATGTAGGTTCAGTGGGGAGATATATCTGAAACAAAGCTCAACCAAACTTTGCTTTCTTACCTAAAAAATAATGAAAACAAATTATAGTTCATAATCCCCGTCATGCTAGAAAATAATAGAACCAAAAACCAATATTATACGAAGCTCCATCCTTAGTGTTTGTTAGTCTAGTAGGTATAATTGAAAACACTAAAGAGGTATACAAAGTTGATGTAAATAAGCAGCCTAATAGTCCTGTAATGAAGTAGAGAACTCAATGCAATACTGTGGACATCCTCATCTCCAGATACAAGGAAAATTGAATTTGGGTTCCTAATTTTTAGAGTTTCACGCTCATAATCTTGCAACCCCAAGAAATATAAGCTAATATAAATATCAACTACAAATCCACGATGAACTCATTAATAAAACTTACACTATAAATATCCAGCTAGGCCATGGTGTTCCTTAAACTAAATGCATACTCAAGGGCACCAAGAATCACCATTTTCTTCTTTTTTGAATTTTATAAGATTATAACAATATATAGACACACACACAGAGTTGATTGTTATAGACGCATTGTGAAAGAATGGCCATCAAAAGGCACAGAGGCGGATATACTAATCTCAGAAACTTCAATACTGTGACTTTCAAGACAACATTTATAAGGATATACATCACTTGTGCATAAATATTTGAAATCATACTAAAGCTAACTTAGTACTGTAAGTTGAATACAAGCATTTTAATTGCAGACAAATTGCTATATACCTTTTTTTGCACAAGAGTTGATTACTGTAGCATATGCCAATGGAGCTAATCTCGTACAAAGCTTGATATGAAAACCTAATCTGAACTTGTTACCTCAATGGATAGACAAAATGATAAATGAAAATAGGGTTTAAAAATAGAGAATAAGCAGAGAGAGCAAGTAGGAAGAGAGCGTCAACGGGATAATGGGGTTACCTCAAACCTGGCTGCGGTTCGCCATTAGGACTAGGAGGGATTTCGAGTTCGTCAGAGAGAATGGAACTGGTCCTCTTTCACTCCATGCACCTTGACCGTTGATTGGGAGAGGTTTCAAGATCAAGCGAGTTTGTGGTCCTCTAATAGTAGGGACCTCAGCTTCGACCTTCAGGTTGAATGGGATTTCTGAGGAGTACAGCCATTGCAATTTGGCGATTTTGCTTGGCATTTAAAATATAAACGCCACCTAAAATATATAGATGGCGTTTATATATTAAATGCCAACTAAAAATTTAAGGAAAATTTTAAAAAAAAAAAATTCTGGATCTTTACTTAGCGTTTAAATGTACAAACATCACCTAAAAGTTTTATTCAGCATTTAAACATATAATCACTATAGAAATCTTTGTATAAGTTAGCCTTTATATAGATAAACGCTAAACTTTTTCCAGCATCCAGATTTCGTTAGCATTTATTTGATAAACGCCAACTATTGAATACCATTAAAGCCACAAATTGGTACAGTGATACCATGGCCATGAAAACCTTAGGATGCGGCATTTGTAACCACTGCAATAAAAATATCCACCATTTAATTAATACATACTCTAGGCATTTTAAGATGAACGGACATCTGCACAAAAACATGAACTAAAGAATCTCACCAGTTACAGAGGGACAAGATTCCACAATTGACAATAGAGGCTAACAAAGAGCTAGGATGAGTGACGGCAGCCAACACGGTGGCTGGAGGGCAAAGCTCAAATGATGGCAACAAATCCAATGGCTCGAAGGGAGAGGATGAAAGCAATAGAGTTTGGAGAGGGAGCTTGGAGGGAAACTGAAAGTTGGGACAAAGCGGGGCAAGGGGAAAAAATATCTATTTGAATTAAGTTTTAAATTCCTTTGCGATTATAAAACTAAATGTAAAGAAAAGATTTTAAAAAAATTTTGAAATAAATCTAAAATTCGACTTTCATTTGCATTTTGAGCACAATACGCAAACAAAGCCCATTCAAAATAAAATTGCACTTTTCCTTTGCGGTTATTTATGTAACCGCGAAGGAAATTTTAGACTTTCCTTTGGGTTTTTCATAATAACCGCAAAGGAAACGTTTCCTGCATCTCTCTACCAATTGCATTCATAAAAAATATACGCTAAGAAAAACCATTTCTAGCATAGTACTACTCATCATAAAAAAATATTTGGAACGTATAAGGGGACTAAAATGAAATCCCACACTTTTGTTAGAAAAATATTTTCACAAAAAAGAAAAAAGCTTGGGAATGTACTCCCTCGATTTCTTTATTATTATCACTTTTTAAGAAAAAAATTTTTCTATTTATTTGTTCTTTTTAAAATCACAAACAACATTAGTTATTATTTTTTCAATTATATCATTATCTATCACATTAAAAGTTAAAGATAATATTAATTACTCTTTTTTAATATTCATTTCTTTAAGGGTACATTAAAAAATTTAAGAGGAATTCTAATATATTAATTATATTTCAATTTGTATGTTAAAATAATAGACAAAAAGTATCGGATGGAGTATAAAATATGGACCATAGTGTGGTAAAGCATCATGCATGAAACTATAGCTAAAAAGGATTTAGCAATTGGTTGGACAAAACACCACGTAATTCCACTGCTCTATCAAAGTTTGCTTCATGCATGTTTGCCTTTAAATTGAGTAATGATTTGGATTCCCACCTACATTAATTAGGTGATCTTGTTCAATCCTATAGGTCTATTTTTTAAAAAAAATGGATTGTTGAGTTGTCCCTTTATTTTTGTTGTCGATACAACTAAAATGTGATGGGAATGGCTCAAAAAATAAATTAATTTCTAAACTAAAATCAATTTTAGTGGAGTTTCCACTAGACCCTTTACTTTTTGAGTGATCTACATATAATCTTCCTAAATGTAGATAATGTGTAGATAAAATCTCCTGACATGTTACACTCTAGTTGTTATATAACATACTAGAAAATTATCTGTGCAGTTTAAAAAAAAAATCAGAAAAACTCGTTCATCATTTTATAAAGAAAGTTATGTGAAATTTAATGCATAATTTAAATGTGAAATGCGACACGCAATGATGTAAGAAAAGAGAAAAGAGAGAAATTAATTTTCAAAAGTTTTAATGGAGTTGCTCCCAACGACCCCTTACTTTTTGAGTTATCCACATATAATCTTCCCAAATCTAGGTAATGTGTATATAAAATCTCCTAACAAGTTAAACTTGACTGTAAAATAACACTAATTAATACCAGAAAAATATCTATATATTTTGAAAAATTCAATTAAAATTGATTATCAATCTTCTTTATAATAATGTTTGGTTGAAGGGATTTGGAGGGAAGGGATATTTCCTTATTTGGTTCAATTTATTTGATAGGAGCCCTCCCCTCCCTCCCTTCTAAAAGCGGCAGATTTGGATAGAAAAAGAGTAATCAAAAATTCGATAACTAAACTAGTCTTATTTTTTATTATTCCAAAAATGCCCTTTGAGTTATAATGAATAATATATATATATATAAAAGATTTTTTGGAGCACAAATAATATATATGTCATTCGTTCACTAAGTGAAAAATGTCTTTTTTCTAAAGTGAAATAAAGATGAATTGTAATTAAAAATTAAAAAATAAATTAAAAAGAATAGGGATAAAATTGTCTATGTGATATTATTTTTTCTCATCTCCTCTTCTAAACCAAATAAAGTAATATTAAAATTCGTCTCGTCCCTCCCCTTTAACAAACCCAAATAAAAGAAAATTAGAATCCCTCTCCTCTCCTCCCCTCCCCTCCCCTCCCATGGACCAAACAAACCAGGAAGGTGCCTATAAATGTCTCAAGACTCAAGAACGTTATATGAAATTTAATTTATAATTGAAATACGAAAAGTTCTAACACTTTCTCCCTTGTATTTCTCATTATCTCGCAAAATATTAGGAATGAATAGGGGGATTAGAAATCAAAAGCCCACACATTTTGTAGAAAATTATTTTCACAATTTACCAAGTCCCATAGTTGGGTTTCTAGAGAGAGAATCTCTCTCTTCTCTCTTAGGCCATGTTTGGTAAAAATGAACCATTTTAAGATAAATGGAAAATAAAAAGGAAATGAAGAAAATAATTCCATGAAAATGTTATATTTTATTCATAAAAAAACTGAATGATATGTACCAAATAAATTTTACATAAATTTATCTCTCATTCTGCCATTCAAGAAACCCCTTCCTTTATACCAAACCTACCCTTAGTGTTTAGGCTTTCTTCTTTGCTTTTCTCTTGTTCTTCTTCCCTAGTCAATGTGTCCTTGCTTTCTGGTTGGTCTCTTAGTTTGGTGATTCTCGGTTTTCCATAGCAAATCTTGTTTTGGCTGCTTTGTTGCCTTATAATCTCTCAAAAGTAATGTCCTCTTTGGTTGCTCTTTTCAAAGTCGCTTAGTTGATTTACATCTCTTGTGATTATCTTCTTTTTAATCAACTAGGCGACTTTTCTTATTAGTTTTACATCTTTTCTTCATCTGATTCTCGGCAATTTTCTAGCTAGAAATCGCTTGTGTGGGGTTTTCTCTGGTCTTTTCGCCTGGCTACCTATTTCTTAGTCATCATTCTTCCTACCTCTCTGTGTTCATGATTTTTCTTCAATGGCCTATTTATTAATTGATGTTTTGGCTGGAGTGTTGTATGTTCATCTCTTTGGTCTTGCCATTTTGCACTGTTTTTTTTTTATTTTTGCTTTTATTGGCTGCCTTGTGTTTCGTTGCTTCTTCTTTTGTGCTTAGAAGTTCTCTACTAAAATAGAGGATTTTTCGAATTGCGTACGTTATGCCTCGTCTTACGCCAGTGAAGAAAGGGAAGATTCCTTGGATGTAGAGTTTGCGAATCAGGGTCCTCCTTTTTGACAATATCAGCTGCCTCGACAAGGTCCTGTACTTCTGTTTCATGAAGACATGATTTACCATTCAACTAATTTTTGGAGTGCATGCATGCAACATTGGCTTCATCATGGACTCAGATCGTTCCAATGGAAGCATCTGTGTTTGGATAAACATTCAGGAGGTCTTGGTTTTAGGATGACAGAATATCTCAACCAAGCTTTGTTAGCGAAAAAAAATGTTTGGAGGTTATCAACCGTTGATGAAACTTCTTTATTCTATCAGGTGCCAGGTCCTAAATATTGTCCTGATCAGCTAGAAGCTTACATAATCAATAGAACTTCAGAGTCATGGATTTGGAAATCCGTTAAAGAGACCAGTTCCATTTTCATTGATAATCATGGTTGGAATGTTGGAGAGGCTATAATATATCTCTTTTCAACCACCTTTGGTGCAAAATGCTGTGAGATGGTCCAATTGCTGTGCCTATAGATAGTGATCTTATAATGCATGATAAAGGAACTTGGAAGTATGGTTTGCTTCATCTTCTTTCTGATTTAGTTGTCTAACATTTAAAGAATGGCAGTCTCTTTAGTAGGGAAAACGGATCAGTTAGAATGGAAAGGATATAGCAAAAGTCATTATAATGTGGCTGATGAGTATAATTTTATTTTGCACTCTACTCTTGAAAATAATCAGTTGGACTCTGTGTAGGAGAAAGTGTGGGAGATTCTTACATCTTACATAATTCAGCTCTTTATACGGAAAGTCTTGAAGAATATTATTTTACCGCTTTCTCAAACTTCTCTAAACATCATGTTCTTATTTCTTCCAATGGTGCCTTCTGTAATGAGGAGATTGAATCTCGGGAGCATTTGTTTTTCCATCGTCAATTTGCTCGAGTGGTGTGGTTTGTCATCCTTTGGGTTTAAAAACCCATGAGATCTTCATGATTTTAATTTTGTTCATTGGTTTAATAGTCCTTTTGATCAGTTGAATCTGATGGATGTATCACTAGTGGCTTTCACTTTTAGGCAATGAGATCATTTTCATACGTATGAAAAATTTTTTATTATATCATTAAACTTATAAAAAAATTAAGATTTTCAATTTTATACCTATTAATTTCACCTCTTTCATTAAATATAATATAAGTTACAATATTAATAATACAACAAATATTGGGGGAAAAAAAAACAAATTACTACACGTTGCCTTTCAAAATTTTGTTTCCTTTAGGGGTTAAATGATAAGAAGCAACATCAGAAGGAGATTCAAGGAAAACTCCACTGTACATTAGTAGCTTTGAGGATGGGTATCATCTTTATCATGCAGCAAAACTTGAAACAGGATTCCTTCCTACATCCTAATTCCTATTGTTTGTTGTCTACAAAAGGGAATTTACAAGAACATCCTTGAGGGCCGGATCTGACCTCCAAGATATTTCTTCTTTAGTTTATGACATTGTGCATTGGATTAAAGATTTTATATATGTTGTATTCAATTTCTGTTTAATATAGTATTTTTTTCGTAAAAAACAAAAAAAGAGAAAATTAGTTTCATCAATAAAAAAAATGTTTGGGATCGAATGTACTCCTTCCGTTTCTTTATAATTGTCATTTTTGAAAAAATTTTTGTTTATATTTATTTTTCACTCATAAATTAATTCTAAGACAATAATAAGTATTATATTTTTTCCAATTAAATTATTATTTATCATTTTAAAAGTAAAGATAATATTAATTACTTTTTTAAATACCCATTTCTTTACGGGCATATTAAGAAATTAGAAAATTAATATATTAATTATATTTTTTAATACATATACAAAAGTTTTAAATGACAAATAAAAAAAATTGGAGGGAGTATATAATTTGGGCTGTAGTGTGGCAAAGAAACATAAAACCATAGTCAAAAAGGATTTAGGGATTTGTTTGGACAAATCAAAGGATAAAGCTTATATGCTTTTTCTTTTTTACTTTTCTCCAATTATAATTTGACATGTAAACTTTTTTAACACATAATACACTTAGTCATTAATTAATGGTGTTAACTTTAATTTGTTAAGCTTAAAAAATTTTTAAAGACATAATTTTATTTGGTTCTCCCATCTTCTTGGGTCAGATGATTTTAGGTAGAGGATGAGATTAAAGAGATTGTGCGAATCCATCTTGAAGCAAACAAGTTGTGATCAAAATTCAACAATCAATAATACGGTACCAAGCCAAATTCATTCTCTTGATTTGTAGACGTTTTGTCTTATATCCCACCAAACAATCAATACACATATATGCCACCAAATTCGTCAATATAACTTACGTGGACTCCGCGTGAACACAATACCGCCAATTTAGTTATTTATATTACACATATAAAAACTAAACTATAGGCACCTATTTGTCATAGGGTTTGAGATTCATCACATTTTTTACCAGAAACGAATCAATATTATTTCTCTTTTTTAAAGGAGAAAACAATAAAAGCAGCTACCCTACCCAGCCGTCATTAATGCTGCTCAACTCAGCAGGGATGACAAAATGAAGTCCTAAAGACTTACTCAGAGCAAGTTTTGCCAGTCGATCGACATCCTGGTTCTCCTCTCTACGAACAAAAGTCAGCTCAGCATTCCACTCCCGACGTAACATACTTCTGCACTCATGGATTATGCTTCCATTCTCGTGCATGTCTACATCTCCTCCCTTTATCAAGTCTATCACCTCAGAACAGTCACTTTGAAGCCATACTTTTCAGAGTCCCCCATCCCAAGCCCTCTTGAAGCCAAGAAGGCAAGCCCATAGTTCGGCGATGAGCGGATCTCCTTCTTCAAGCCGTAACATAAAAGCGTCTAATCCCCCTCCCTTATCATCCTTGATAATAGCAGCACAGCTAGCCGAGCCAGTGTTAAACGCATAGGCTCCGTCCACTTGAACCAAGACCCACCCTTCATGCACAGCCAAAGGTCTCTCAGTCGCTTTTCTTACGCCCCTGATGTTCACTCCCTTCAATCCCACTTTTGCAGCATGGAAGCTCTTCATAGTCGCTTGAGCCTTCCTTAAGACTTCATGAATACTACTCAAATTATCACTAAAAACCTTCTCGTTTCTGCGTTTCCACAACGACCAGCAAATGGCAACAAATAGCTCCTTCCAGTCCCTATCCTCTCGACTCCTATTGGCTCTCAAATTCAAACAACCCCACTCCCAAAGACTGCAGCTAAAGAATCTAGGAACCACACTTGGCTTTACAAGAGTACGCCATAGCTTCTTCGTCTCAATACAGTCACGAAGAATATGTAAAGTATCTTCCATGCGGTGCTGGCAGCAAACACAAACAGTCAAAGTTCCAATGTGACGACGAAACCTCTCCACAATGGTCAAGAGTTTGTTTTGCATGGCAAGCCAAAAGAAAGACTCGCATTGCTGTGGGAGGTCAGGACGCGATATCCTGTTCCAAATAGGGTTATTAATGCATGTATCATTCTCCAGAAGGTTATAAGCCGACTTGATCATAAAGTCACCATTCTTCTCAAGACGCTACCTAACCTTAGTCTCCCCGTTTACTCCCAAAACTTGCTCGGCCCCTTGCAACACTTTACTCCAGTTCTCTTTAATCCCCCTCCAAAACCTAGAATCATGACGATTCCTATCAATGTTAGGTAGTAAACCATCCCTACATTGATACTTGCTACGGATGACTCTAGCCCAAAGAGAATCCTTGTGTTCGATCAAACCCCAACCAGCTTTCATCATGAATGCTTTATTTTGAAGTCTCGCATGCCTGAGTCCCAAACCCCCTTTGTTCTTCTCCTTGCAAACTTCATCCCAATCAGCTAGATGTACTCTTCTTCTATCCAACGTTGAACCCCAAATGAAACCTCTAGCCCGTTTGTCAAGCTCATCACACGTTACCAAGGGGAGTGCAGATGTTTGGATAGGATACAAAGGAAGTGATTGAATCATAGAGGACGAAAGGGTAAGTCTACCTGCAAGAGAAATAGCATTGACCTTCCAGCTGCTCAATCTACTTTTAACCTTATCAACAACATATTGATAAGTATCTTTCTTCACCCTGCTATGATGGAGAGGAATCCCCAAGTATTTCCCAAGATCCGGAGTACTTGAGAAGCCAAGTTGCTCACTAAGTTGTCTTACACAAGTATAATTGACATTGTTGGAGAAAAAGACTCTCGTTTTGCTAAGACGGACCTTCTGGCCTGACATATTGGAAAAAGACTCCAAACATCTCTTCACTACCTCCACCTGCTCTAACGAAGCTTGAGCAAAATGAATGAGATCATCAGCAAAAAAACAAGTAGGAAAGTGATAGCCCATCTTTCGTAAGTCTAATAGGCTTCCAATTTTCTTTATATATCTCTTCCTCAATCAAATGAGGTAATTTCTCCATACAAATCACAAAGAGAAAAGGGGAAAGAGGATCACCTTGATGGATACCATGTGAAGGACAAAACTCCTGAGATTTGCTCCCCTCCCATAGGACTTGCATCACAGAAGACGATATGCATAGACGTATGACTTTAAGTAAAAAAGGAGGAATACTCAATTCCTCAAGGCATTCAAGAACAAACCGCCATTTAAGTCTGTCATAGGCCTTCTCCAAATTTATTTTAATGGCCATAAAGCCCTTATTGCCCCTCATATTTCTCATGGAATGAATAACCTCTTGAGCAATAATAATATTGTCTGAACCCAATCTACCAGGAAAAAAATCACACTGGTTGGGGGAGATGATACCAAGAAGAATTTTTTTAATTCAGTTAACAACAATTTTTGTTATAACTTTGTAAATCACATTACATAAGCTAACGGGATGAAAATCCCGAATGATCTTTGGCTGATTCTTTTTAGGTATGAGAACAATAAAAGTCCCATTAACTTCCCTAATAACATATGGATTCCTCAAAGTTTCCTGCTCCAAAGAAGTGACCGAGTCCCCTACATGCCCCCACTAACTTTCACTTTGATAAAATAATGCATTTAATCCATCAGGTCCCGAGGATTTAAAGGCACCCATATTAAAAATAGCCTCACGTATTTCTTCCCTCGTGATGTCTCCATTCAAGCCCTTCCTCATCTCACTACATACCCCTGGATACGAGAATTCACAAGGCCAAAAGACCAAGATACTTCCATCATCACGAAACAATTCCTCATAAAAGGATAGAGCAATTTTTTTTTTATTTCTCAAAGGCCAAACACCCATTCCCTTGCAGCATTCAACAATGCCTCAATTTTATTTCTCCTCTTCCTAGCATTAACTCTTGCATGAAATTACTTCAAATTCCAGTCTCCCATAATATACCAATCACACTTTGTCTTTTGTGCCCATATCAAATCTTCCTGAATCAGAACTTCTTCTAACTCCCTCCAAAGTTTACACAAAAAAGAGTCCATAGACGGCTTATTATAGCAATTATGAGAAAAATTATTTAATCCTTCTAAATGATTAAGAAGGTGTTGTTTCTTTCTGCCCAAATAACCATAAACCTCCCGACTCCAAATTTTAATTTCAGAAGTAAACTGCTCAATATTATTGACCCAGCTTCAATCCCCATGCCATGCAACTTCCATGAATTCGTCAAACTTCTCATTAAGAACCCACAATGCCAAGAAGTGAAAAGGGACCTCTCTTGACAATTTTCGACACCATCCTTCTCTAGTACGCAAAAGAAGAGGTCGATGATCAGATTTAAAGAACGGTAAATGAAGCACTAAAGCATTAGGGAACAAGTTAAAAAATTCATTATTAATGTGACATCCGGGCGCTGATGAGAGTGGGGAGTGATTGCCGTTGCAAGAAAAGGGGGTGAGATAAAGTGATGAGGTATAGATAAGGAGCGCCTCCTGACAAGCTTCTAAGCGGGAGGGGCATATGAATGAATTGAATATATACTTGAATGAGAGGGATCTTGAGACTGTATAAGCATAGGACTATACTGTGAAAGGATAGCTTAAAGGAATTGATAGATACTACCTATACTAATAAGGTACATATACCTTTTCGGTAGCCTATTCCTTAAACACTTCTCAGTTAAGCGTGCTTGACCTAAAGTAATTATGGGATGGGTGACCTCCTGGGAAGGAGTTGTGTGAGTAAGGATAAAGTACACTGAAAAGACTTGTGTTGGTTTGTGGGGACAGTCATTAATCCTAAAGAAGCGGCCGAACGCTACAATTAACAAGCACCCTATCGATTCGACTCTCACTTCCTCCTCTGTGCCAAGTGAAATAAGGGCCTTTACACCCTAAATCCATAATGCCATGTTTGGTATGCCAGAATTAGGGAGTATAGAAATGGAAATGGAAGACAATTCCATCTTCCCCTCAACTTCCACCACCGTCATCCCCTCCAACTTCCATCGCTGTCTTCCCCTCCAGCCTCCACCGCCGTCTTCCCCTCTATCTTCTCGCTCAATGATTGGTACATGATCTTGGTTCAATATCATGGCCTTCAATTTGGGTTCTTCTCAACTCAAATCATTTGTAGCTCAAGAATCCACGGTGGTTCAAGCGTTCCCCGACTTGAGTTCTTCATGTTCTCTAATTTGGGTTCTTCGACTTGACTCATTGAAATAGGGAATGATGGTGGGTCAGATTGTGGCCTTCATGGGGGTGCACGGTGGCCAGCAAAATCTATTCGAGTTTGGTCCTCCATCGGTTTTGGGTTCTTCTCTACCCAAATCATTCCATGATTTCTTCTATACCTACAGCGGTAGCAGCTTCATGTTGCTCCATCCTTCCTCCTCCATTTTCCATGATTCTTGCACTGTCATGGCCACAGAAGATGCGATCAGGTGATTTCAGCGTGCGAGGTCAGTGCAACCTCTACGTGTAATGGATCTGTAGTCTTCGATTTCTAGGTTGCTCAACGATGGTAATGGTAAGGCTTGCTTTTTCTGGTTCGCTTGATGGGCTTTTGATTTGAAGATTTTTGTAACCAAAACCAAAAATATAATTGGTGAGAAAATGTTTGTTTATTTTCATGTAAATTGTAACACCCCTCATGATATCTTTCTTGGCATTGTGTTTAGGACAGGAGGAAACAGGACGGAGGAAGGTTCAAGTGGAGTCTAAAAGAGTTCCACGCCGCGGCTTGATGCAGGGTTGCTACGGCGAGAGTGTGTCCAGTGGCTCTTTCTGGCTAAAAATTGGTGGAGCCATGGCGAGGATCCGGAATTTTGTTTAAATCTGGATCATTTCAAAAGAACGGAAAAGAAAGAAATGGAGGAGAACCGAGGGAGCTTTGCTAGGGTTCAAGTTTTTTGGCATCTAGGAGCAATTTTTGGACCTTGGAAGCTTGGATTTAAGTTGAAAAGTATTTTCTACTCCTCCCTCTCAATTTTTCTTGGTTGAAATTTGGGATTTTGAGGTTTTGAGGTTGGATCTTCGATTCTGGCCAAAATCCACCGATTGAAATAAATGAAATGGGGTTAAGGAAGTATGTTTTGGTATTCTTGTTGCTTGGGTGTGAGTTTTGAAGAGATTATATGTGAATTGAGCTTAACCCTAGGTTGTTTTTAGTTAAGGCTCTTGGAAATCTGAAGTATATGTGTTTGAATAGTGTTTGAATGATCTCTAAGAGCTTATTGATGCATGAAAGGGGTGTTGGAACCTTAGGTTAAACTTAAAGTGGTTAAATTGTGGATTTTGGATATTTGGTATATCGTGTTAATTGAAGAATTGTGGTATTGTAAGGTTGTTTGGCTACACGGAGAAGGCTAGTCTTGGGATTGGCGTTCAAGAAAGCTGTGGAACTCGTGTGAGCGTAGTATTGACAACCTAAGATAACCAGGTGTTTGTTTGTATTGTATGATAGTACATATATTTATATATATATGCATGTTTCTTTCATACCACGATATTGATATGTTTGTGTGTACGGTTTTCTACATATATATATATCATGGTATGTACACAGCTAGAGATAATTTTGATGACTATGATGATTATGATGATGATATTGATATGACATGATATGATGCATACATGACATTGTGATATGATGATGACGATTATACAATCATACATGAGCATCACCACATGACATTGTGAGATTGTGATATATAGTGGATTAGGTGGTGATGTCGATACGATATAGTATATGATGATATATGTTAGGGAGGATAAGGATGGCTAAATCGCCTCCTATGGCCAGGAGAGGAAAGACGCGCAGTGGACTGCACCTTCCCTAAATTGCTACCAATTCGTGGTGGGAAAGGGGAAGGAGAGCCATGGTCCGAACATTAGTGTTACCTTTAACCGGGTGCACTAATGGGAGGTGAGTTTGGTGATGTCCTGGAATTAGTCTTCACTGACTGTTGGAAGGGAATTACCCATATGAAATGTCATGTTATGACGATAGCCCGTGGTTCTAGCTATATGCGAGGAAGACATGCATACCATTCATTTCACATTGTGTAACACCTTATTTTACTAGGCTTTTAACCATATATTATATATCTAGCAGAAAGAAATAAAAGTCTAGAATAATAAAACTTTTAAACTTTTCAAAATTAAGTTGCTCAGAAGACAATAACTAATCTGAAAGTTTACCTTAATTAATAATAATTAAAACAACCATATTGTAATCATCTAATAATTGTTCCAAAACATCTAAAGTAAAGCCAGCGAGTAGAAATCATAACTAAAACATATCTCCATAATTTAATTACATTTATTCTAAAGCAAAATAATATTCTCCGGTCTGCTTCCTCTTAGTTAACCATTCCCTTGTCTTTGCTTTTGCTTGTGCTTGTTCCTAACATTGTTAGTCATTGGGTGTGAGATTTAGGAAAATCTCAGTAGTATATATATTCATTCATACAAATCATGCTCATAATTAAGTAGTTATGCAAACAACCAAATAACTCATATTTCATGATGCATAAAAAAAAACTTAACAGAGTTTCCTCTTAATACTAGAGATCCATAGCATTTCAAAACATTTATATTGAAATAACTCATCCAATAGTATCACATAACATCCATAATTAATTCACAGAAAATGCATAAAATAAATAATATACTACCTCCACCGAAAAGTATTCTGAGCTAAACAGCCTGTCTTCCTTCTTTTTCCTTCTCTTTCACTCACACTCTCTTTCTCTCCCTTGGCTCTCTCTTTCTTTCACTCACAACTGGTGGGGTGCTAAAATAAAGAAATGGGAGGGGTATTTATAGTGTTGATGTCTTGGCCAGCAAGTGACATCAATCCAATGGATAACTTTATTCAGTGTATGCTCATTAATATAATTCATTGTATACCTCATTCAATGTAACTTATTTAAACCACAATTCATTATATACTTCATTCAATGTAACTTATTTAAACCATAATTCATTGTATATTTTATTCAATGTAACTTATTTAAACCATAATTCATTGTATACTTTATTCAATGTAACTTATTTAAACCATAATTCATTGTATACTTTATTCAATGTAACTTATTTAAACCATAATTCATTATATACTTTATTCAATGTAACTTATTTAAACCATAATTCATGTAACCATATTAATCATAGATTCATGGATGTTACATTTCTATCCCCCTTAACAAAATTTCGTCCTCGAAATTTTAAAAACATACCTTAATCAAATAGCTCTGGGTATTTTCATCTCATATCATCCTCCATTTCCTAAGTTGCTTCTTCTGACCTTAAACCCTTCCAAACCACTTTAACCAAAGGAATACTTTTATTTCTTAGCTGCTTGACTCGTCGGTCTATGATTTTCTCTGGTTTTACCTCATAAGATAAATTATCTTGTAAAGTAATATTTTCATATTCTATAACATGTGTTGGGTCGGGTTGGTACCTTTTGAGTTGGGAAACATGGAAAACATCATGGATTTGACTCAAATTTGGGGGTAAGGCAATTCTATAAGCTACAGGTCCAACTTTGGCTAAGATTTGAAATGGCCCGATATATTTGGGACTAAGCTTTTTAGTTTTAATTGACCGACCAACCCCAGTAGTTGGAGATATTTTGAGAAATACATGATCACCTACTTCAAATTCTAATGGCTTCCTTCTCTTGTCCGCGTAACTCTTCTGTCTACTTTGTGCCATTACCAACTTTTTCTTCACCATCTCAATTTGTTGGGTGGTCAGATCTACAATCTCCGGTCCAAGAAATTTTCTTTCGCCAAGTTCAACCCAGCACAATGGGGACCTGCACCTTCTTCCATATAATGCCTCGTAAGGTGCCATCTGAATACTGGAATGATAACTATTGTTATAAGCAAATTCTGCCAATGACAAATATCCATCCCAGTTTCCTTTTAGTTCCAAAATACAAGCTCTCAGCATATCTTCCAATGTCTGAATAGTCCTCTCTGTTTGCCCATCCGTCTGAGGATGATATGCTGTGCTAAACCTCAACTTAGTTCCTAATGCTTCTTGTAATGACTTCCAGAAGTTTGACGTGAACCTTGGATCTCTGTCAGAAACAATGCTATTTGGCACACCATGCAATCTTACTACTTCCTTGATATACAACTGTGCCAACTTATCCAGTGTATATGTGGATCTTATTGCTAGAAAATGGGCTGATTTGGTTAACCTATCCACAATAACCCAAATAGCATCATATCCAGATGAAGTTCTTGGCAATCCCATTATAAAATCCATAGATATACTATCCCACTTCCATTCTGGGATATTCAAAGGTTGTAACAATCCTGATGGCTTTTGATGCTCTACCTTAACTTTTTGACACACTAAACACTTTGCTACATACTTGGTTATATCACTTTTCATTCCAGGCCACCAAAATAGCCTTCTCAGCTCATGGTACATCTTTGTGACACCTGGATGAATTGTGTACTTGCTCTGGTGCGCTTCTTCCAATACTTTTTCTCTCAACTCTGCCTTTGGGGGTACATATATTCTCTTCCTAAAACTCATCACACCATCTGCTGCCATCTCAAAATCTTTGGCTTCCCCTTGTTTCATCTTCTCTCTTATTGTTCCTACTAAGTCATCTGTCTGCTGTGCTTCTTTAATTTGAGTCCTGAACTCATTCTCTATTTTAGTCTCGCCATAATGTACTTTACCTAGCTGAATCTTGTATGCTAGATCTAGGTCTCTATACTGCTCAATTAACTCTTGCTCCTTCACCATCATCCATGCTACATGAATAGCTTTTCGACTCAAAGCATCTGCCACTATATTGGCCTTGCCTGGATGGTACTTGATCTTATGATCATAATCTTTCAATAACTCCATCCATCTCCTTTGCCTCAAATTCAACTCTTTTTGATCTGATAAATATTTGAGGCTCTTGTGATCAGAGAAAATTTCTATTGTTGCTCCATAGAGATAGTGTCTCCATATCTTTAGTGCATAAATTACCGCTGCAAGTTCTAAATCATGTGTGGGATAGTTTTCTTCATGAGGTTTTAGTTGTCTAGAAGCATAGGCTACAACTCTGCCCTGCTGCATTAATACACAACCCAATCCGTTCTTACTAGCATCAGTGTATAGCACATAGGGCTCTTGAGGATTAGGTATGATTAACACAGGGGAAGAGGTTAACCTACGTTTTAATTCTTGAAAACTCTTTTCACAATTATTATCCCACACAAAAGGTTTTTCTTTTCTTGTTAATCTAGTCAACGGTGAGACAATCCGAGAAAAATCCTGGATAAACCTTCTATAATAGCCTGCTAGGCCAAGAAAACTTCTTATCTCTGTAACAGTTTTAGGTCTATCCCACTTAAGAACTGCATCTACTTTATTTGGATCTACTGCGACCCCTTCTTGAGATATTATATGACCTAAAAACTGTACTTCTGTGAGCCAAAACTCACACTTGCTTAATTTAGCAATCAATTGCTTTTCTTTTAAGATTTCCAAAATAATTCTCAGATGTCTCTCATGCTCTACTGAAGATTTAGAGTATACTAGGATATCATCTATGAACACAACAACAAACTGATCTAAATAAGGCCGAAAAATTCTATTCATATAGTCCATGAATACTGCTGGTGCATTAGTGAGACCAAATGGCATGACTAGAAATTCATAATGACCATATCTTGTCCTGAATGCAGTTTTCAGGACATCTTCAGCTTTAACCCGTAACTGATGATACCCAGATCTTAAATCAATCTTGGAGAATATACATGCTCCAGCTAACTGATCTAAAAGATCATCTATTCTGGGTAATGGGTATTTATTCTTTATGGTCACCTTGTTTAATTCCCTGTAATCTATACATAGTCTGAGACTTCCATCTTTCTTCTTAACGAATAGCACAGGAGCTCCCCATGGTGATACACTAGGTCTAATAAACCTTTTTTCTAACAACTCCTCTATTTGCTGCTTCAATTCAGCCATCTCATTTGGAGCCATTCTATATGGTGCTTTTGATATCGGCTCCGCCCCAGGTATTAATTCTATTCCAAACTCAACTTCTCTTTCTGGGGGTAATCCGCTAATTTCCTTTGCGAACACTTCAGGAAATTCTCGCACTACTGGTATTTTCTCAATTCCCTCTTCTGCCTCAACTCTTGCAGAGAAGAAAACTAGATATCCCTGACATCCCTTCTCTAAGCATCTCTCTGCTTGGGTGGTCGTTAATAAATTTAGCTTAGTCTCAACACATGGGGCAATTTCTGGGGTGGGTAAGATTAAGATTTTATTTTTACAATCAAGGAGGATATTATTGGCTGATAACCAATTCATACCAATAATCACATCTATATCATGGAATGGTAGGCAAATAAGGTCAAGGGTAGTGCAACAATGCTCATATTGGATAATGCAATTTAAGCAAACATAGGAAGTAACCACTTTGTCATCAGTAGGTGTAGACACATGCATGTCATAAGGCAACAAAGTCATAACTAGGCCCAACTTTCCAGCACAGTTATAGGATATGAATGAATGACTAGCACCTGAGTCAAATAATGCATGTACAAGATATTTATTTATCTTAATCGTACCTTCAATCATATCTGGTGACTTACGAGCCTCTTGTTGAGTGAGAGCAAAAACTCTCCCCTGGGTTTGTGATCTATTGCTGGTTTGTAGTCGAGTATTAGCAACTTTCATTGTACAATCTTTCGCAAAATGTCCAGCCTTGCCACATCTAAAACACACATTTTGACCAGCTAGACAAGGTCTATTCCCATGATTGCGTCCACACTGCTCGCAGACTAAGACCATCGCATTCCTGCGGTTACTAGATCCACCTCGAGTATTTGATCGCCTAAAACTCTTGTTATTCCAAGGCTTTTTACCTTTCTTTCCATTCTCTAGTTCAACTTCTATTAGCCTCTTGTTGTGATTTTCAGGAGTTTGGGTAGTGGTTTTAGAATGATTTAGACTTCCTTCAGCAATTCTGCTTACTTCCACCAAATTGTTAAAAGTCCTGATCTGCATTGGTGCTACTCTTTCCCTTATCTCAGGTCTTAATCCTCTTTCCAACTTCTCAGTTCTCCATCTTTCATCATCATGTTGCTGCAAGTAGGTGGAATACCTAGACAGCTGCACATACTTAGCAACATATTCATCTACAGATTCATTTTCCTTCTGCTTCAGTGTAATAAATTCAGCTTCTTTCTCATCCCTCACTGAGCGAGGAAAATACTTTTCATGAAATTGCTCTAGAAATATCTCCCAAGTTATCCGTACATTCCTAGCCCTCAGTAAATTCTCTGTATTTTGCCACCACCTAACCGCCTCCTTCTCTAACATGTATGTGGCCATTAAAGCTTTAAGTTCTGTATTGACCCTCATGATTCTAAAAATTTTTTCTAGTCTCATGATCCAATCTTCTGCAATTTGCACGTCAAATTTCCCTTCAAAGGTAGGTGGGTTATGCTTCCAAAATTGTGTTATAAGCCTCTGTTGTTGAGCTAGCTCTGCCTCTTGATCACCTGGAACATGTGGGGGTTCCATTCATTGATTTTGTACTGCCGGCACATTTGTCCTAGCAGTTTGTTGTACTCTAGCTTGCTCTTGTGCTGTTAAAGCAGCTTGTATTTGATCAATAGTATGTTGCTGTTGATCCAGCCTATTTAGTATAACCTGAAGAGGATCTATCTGAGTTCCTCTCGAAGGTCCCTCATTATGTGGAACTCTTCCACCTCTTATATTGACCATTCTGAAATAATTTTAACAATTCGGCAACAGCCTATTGGGTTATTTCACCTCGTATACATAACAGGTCATATATTATGCATTTATATAAAATTTATCAAAGTACCACATATAAACAATAGCAGAACATTATACTTCATTATAAGTTTAGAAGCTAGTAAATACTTAGAATAAAAAAAATACTTAAATAATCTAATGTTCTAGCCTGCAATATTTCTAACAAAAATTGCAATCAATACATTCACCTTACTATTATGATTCTATGGGAGACATAAATTCTAATCTTCATCAGTATCTTCATCAGAATCCTCCATAGGATTGTACTCTAAGTATTCATCGGAATCATAATCTATGTAATAGTCACTTGAATCATCATCTAGTCCAGCCTCCTTCCACAACTCATCAATGTCTGGACCATACTTTTCCCAATAATACTCCTTGACATTTATCACTTCCACTTCCTTTTCTTCTTCAATAGGGTATTCTTCCGGATCTTCCTCCGGGTCTTCCTCTGAGTCCTCCTCTGGTATTTCTTCCTCTGAGGCTTCCATTGCCTCAGCCTCTTCCTCTTCCTTATAGCGTTCTGCCTGAAGAGTGTAGGCAATAACACAGTCTTCCAGTGTATTGAACACCAGCCCTTGTAACTTCTCTTTGATGTGATTCCAGAACTAATGGTCAAGGAGAGCATCGAGCACTTGCTCAACCCAAAGCCCCTCAGGGAGTCTATGACCATGTTGCCTTTCAAGGATCTCTTTCACCTCCAATACTGTGCTCAGGAACTCCAAGACGGGAACATATCCTCCATATTGAGCATGACAGTTATTAGAAGCAATCATGACTATTAGTTGGATCTGGAGTCTTTGGTCTAGTTGGGAAAGACTACTATTTTCTCCAAATAGTTCAGTCGAGTCAGAGTTACTGGAATCCACAGAGTTCATGGGTTGATCAACTTCCTCATCTATGTTCATGAATGTTATCCCCGGTCCTGGAGGAACTATTCGTAAGGGATTAGTAGCAGTGAGATCATTTCCTAACTCCGGGTAATCTTTTAGGTCAGTGATTGTCACGTTGCTGTCATCGCTGAAAGTTAAGTTAGATCCCATACTTTCCTCCATAGGGTCTAGGTTAGGTTCATCCCAATTTCCTGCATTCGGGTTATTGGCCATCTGCAACTAAGGCAACTGATAAGCACTAGCTATCTTAAGAGGAAAAAAAAACAAAACTTTTCAATTGCAAGGTTTTTACCCAGATCTTTGCTCTGATACCAAAAATGTAACACCTTATTTTACTAGGCTTTTAACCATATATTATATATCTAGCGGAAAGAAATAAAAGTCTAGAATAATAAAACTTTTAAACTTTTCAAAATTAAGTTGCTCAGAAGACAATAACTAATCTGAAAGTTTACCTTAATTAATAATAATTAAAACAACCATATTGTAATCATCTAATAATTGTTCCAAAACATCTAAAGTAAAGCCAGCGAGTAGAAATCATAATTAAAACATATCTCCATAATTTAATTACATTTATTCTAAAGCAAAATAATATTCTCCGGTCTGCTTCCTCTTAGTTAACCATTCCCTTGTCTTTGCTTTTGCTTGTGCTTGTTCCTAACATTGTTAGTCATTGGGTGTGAGATTTAGGAAAATCTCAGTAGTATATATATTCATTCATACAAATCATGCTCATAATTAAGTAGTTATGCAAACAACCAAATAACTCATATTTCATGATGCATAAAAAAAACTTAACAGAGTTTCCTCTTAATACTAGAGATCCATAGCATTTCAAAACATTTATATTGAAATAACTCATCCAATAGTATCATATAACATCCATAATTAATTCACAGAAAATGCATAAAATAAATAATATACTACCTCCACCGAAAAGTATTCTGAGCTAAACAGCTTGTCTTCCTTCTTTTTCCTTCTCTTTCACTCACACTCTCTTTCTCTCCCTTGGCTCTCTCTTTCTTTCACTCACAACTGGTGGGGTGCTAAAAATGGGAGGGGTATTTATAGTGTTGATGTCTTGGCCAGCAAGTGACATTAATCCAATGGATAACTTTATTTAGTGTATGCTCATTAATATAATTCATTGTATACCTCATTCAATGTAACTTATTTAAACCACAATTCATTATATACTTCATTCAATGTAACTTATTTAAACCATAATTCATTGTATATTTTATTCAATGTAACTTATTTAAACCATAATTCATTGTATACTTTATTCAATGTAACTTATTTAAACCATAATTCATGTAACCATATTAATCATAGATTCATGGATGTTACACATTGCATTCATGAATTACATGAGATATGTATATATGTGTGTGTGTGTGTGTGTGTGTGTGTGTGTGTGTGTGCGTGTGTGTGTGGTTGTTCCCGGTTACTAAGACAATGTCTCACACTCCTTTCCCATGAACTAACCTTTTCAGGTGATGATTCTGGCACTAGTTCGGAGAAGACGCGGGAGTAGCTACGTACATAGGAATAGTCTATGTAGTATTTGTAAATTGGATAATGTATCTTATGCCAAGTAGGATAGAAGGTTTTGTAATGGATATATGCCATTGTAAGGCTTGTGTGGTTGTTGTATGTATGGTTATATGGTTTTGGATATTGAGAAGTCAGTATGTTGGTGTTTATGAGCCCAGAGTGGTTTTGGGCCTCGTTGGGGCATTTTTAGGCCTGTAGCTTGTTTTATCAAGTAGAGGTTTCAATGGGTCAAATCTCAAAGGAGTGATTCCTTTGGGGTGAAATCTCTTTTGATAAGTTGGTTTGGGGGTTTTGGACCTGTAAGAAGGGTCTTTAAGTGACTATTTGCCTTTGGTGGCAATTGAAGGTGGTCATGAGTTTTGGTCAATAAGTAGTTAAAACGTTGTCAAGGGTTCATAATCTCCATATGGAGTAGAATTGAGATGAAAGTGGTGTCTATGGTTAGAGTGAGACTAGATTGACTTGTAAAAGTTGGAATCTAGTCAATCAGAGGTCAGAGTATAAAGTTATGTGCGTTGAAAGTTCGCCCTAGTGTTTGGAAGTTGCTAATATGGAAAATCAGCATGCAGTACTGCAGCTCCAGTGTCCAGGCCGCGGTGCTAGTGAAGGCCGAAGTGAGTGCAAAATAGGGGAGGCCGGAGCCGCGGCCCCAGCCCAGTTTTTAGTGTTTTTGGGGTTCATGTCCTTTGTTCTAAAGTTGTGAAAAGTTATTTTGAGTTGTTTGGGTTGTGTTTGGTATAATTTTAAAGTTTTTGGTTAAGATTAGAAGTGTCAGGATGTAGGATGTTACATAAATGGGTGGTCCTGTAAATGGATGAATGTTTTGGGCGGTGAAAATGGTTGTTCACAGTGGCTAATGGTGGTGTTTGTGATGATTCATGGTGGTCATTCTTGGTGGTTCATAGTCCTCCTGGTGGTGGTTCGTGTGTATTAGGGAGGTTTCTTTTTTTTTTCTTTTCTTTTAGAAGGACATTTCAATATTTTCACATTATAAATATAAATATTAAATAAAAATTATAATTCACTTCCATATCATATTAAACACACTTTTAAACTCCACTTCTACCCCTATTTTCTCTTTCATTTCACTTTCACTTTCACCTCCATTTTTACTTTCACTTCATTTAAAAACATTTCTACAAACCAACGGGACATAAGAGATAAATCATCAACCAGATAGAGAAATCTGTCTATAGAAGTACATGGACGCTCCATAGACTTTCGATCTTGCATCAATAGGGTCCCATTAAAGTGTCCTCCTACACACCAAGCTCCAGTAACCGTATTGCTAATAAATTTCAGGGCGCCTAAGCAATTCTTCTTTTAATATTATATATTTCTAACTTAGTCCGAAGTGAGCGGATCTGAGTTTACGTAAATGTTATTATTTCTAACTTAGAAATCTTCTGTTAACATATACATATATATAGATTTATAAATATTAATGAACTCCTAATCCTCCGGTAGTCCTAATTCAATGGAGTTCTAAACTATTAGTGTCTTTATTTAAATTTTTTTTATTAGACTAATTCACCATAACAAAAATGACATATATGATGAAACGTAACCCCTAATATTTGGATCAACATCAGCACTAAAAAAATATTTTTAAAAAAAATTTTTTTTGCTAATGGAACTTATAAGATTAGACAAAATCAATATTTTTTTTAGTTTAAATTCAAGCATCATTTCATCAAATATCCAAACATAAAATATAAATATCTTTTAAATTTAAATATCAATGATAATCAAATTAAATTAGAGATGAGAAAATGAGCCAACCCAATTGAATCACCAGGAATTAGTCCCAAGTGAGCGGGTCTGAGTTTACGTGTTTTATTATTAGTGGTTGAAATTTTATCAAGACAATCCATTTTTTCAGTAGATGATGAACCAACCCATCACATTCCCAGCTCTAATTCTTCCATTCCCCTATTATTGGTCTTAGAAATTACTTTTTTCTTGTTCCATTTACAAGGTATTGTTAATCAATGTATGAATATTAAAAAAAATTAATTATATTTTAAAAATTATAAAAAAAATTAGTATAAGTTTTCAATTTTACTCCTACTCTTCATTTAAATATAAATAATTATATAGAAAAAGAGAATGTATTAAAATAGATAATAATTTATTAGATAATAAAATTAGAAGATAAAGTAAAAATTATATGAAAATCTGATATTATATCTTATCAATATCAATAAGATTAAATAAATTTTTTGAATAATAACTTATAAATGCATCATAAATGCGTCGTGAGCGAGTATTACAATTTCATTTTTCATCGTACCTAGGCAGCTTTATTCAATAGGAGCGTGTGGTCCCTATTTTGATCCGTTTCAGGTGAAAAGGCCGTCAGTGGTAAAGAAGGCCATGGCTTTCTGTTTTTTTTTTTTTTAATTTCGATAAACAAAGCTTTATACTAGCCATAAGAAATTCATACTAGTCTAAATCAAGCCAATTCCCATTACATGTGGATGGAAAAAATTATATTAAAAAAGTTAACTTGATGAGACATGATAATGTTCGAATCTAATTTCATCGTGCCAAATAACGAATGATTGATATTAAAAGAAAAACATTAACAAGTCACTTAATGAGATAACAAACAAATACTCCCTCTAATTCATCCTATAAATCATATTTCAAAATTTTCACACATATTTAGAAAAGAAACTCATTAAATTTATTAAAAAATTATACTCATTTCCACGATGGTCCCTAATAAATGTATTAAAATTTTAACATCGCATTAATTGGAATGGAAATTGAATAAATGGCAAAATAGGGAAAAATTATTTATGCACTATACAATATCTAAATATGATTAATTATATTTTGAACTAAAATAATTTTTTGAAACAACTTATGTTCACTATACTGAAAACCTAGAAGCAGTCTCTGAGAGAGTGCATTGACTAGTTAGACTCTGTTTAAAATCAAACCAGACTTATATTATAAACTCAAGATAGTAAAAGTGAGTGCAAAAAAGAAAACTCCTTCCATCTTACTTTGACTTTTTTTTTTTGTCGGGTGCTGAAAGGTGTTAGGCTCTGCTTTTTTTTTTAATCAAGGTTAGGCTCTGTTTAAAATCAAACCAGACTTCAAGCAGAGGCAAAAACCATGTTTTGGGTCTAAAATGTGGTTCCAAACGGGTCCTTGAAAAGATATATTAATTATTTTGACCAAAACTATTAATGAGTCACATTTTTTAGGTCAGCAATGAATCACAAGTTTGGAGGGCACAACAAAACAGCCCACTCAAGAGGAGGCATTGTCACTCTGCTTCTTTTTATATAAACAGGACATCACACGCCGAAGAGAATCAAATAATTACTCACACAGAAAGGTAAGAACAATGGAGGGAGTACAGCATTCAATAGTGGAAGTGAACGGAATCAAAATGCACGTTGCTGAGAAAGGAGAAGGTCCCGTGGTGTTATTCCTCCACGGCTTCCCCGAGCTCTGGTTCTCCTGGCGCCACCAGATTCTCTCCCTCAGTTCCCGAGGCTATAGCGCTGTCGCCCCTGACCTCCGTGGCTACGGCGACACCGACGCCCCTGCTTCAGTCTCCAGCTACTCTGTCCTTCACATCGTCGGTGACCTTATAGCCCTTCTCGACTCCATGGCTGTGGATAAGGTCTTTCTTGTGGGCCATGACTGGGGAGCTATCATCGGTTGGTATCTCTGTTTGTTTCGTCCTGACAGAGTGAAGGCCTATGTCGGCCTCAGCGTCCCCTTCCTCCGTAGAAACCCAAAAGTTAAGACCGTCGATGGCTTGCGTGCCTTATACGGTGACGACTACTACATCTGCAGATTTCAGGTTCTTATTTATCCTTTCGTTCCTTCATTCGCTTTTAGTTGTTTCCTACTACGGAATCAAGCTCTTCCCGGAGTGACTGAAACGTAGCTGGAATACAAATTGCTGCAAGAAATCAGAATTAATTAATCGATTCTTCCACATACTATGAGGAATATTTGAAATAGAGTTACTGCAATTGTAGTTCTGATTCTTATTACGTCCCTAATTCGAAACAAAGAAGTATATGATGTTTGACAGGAGCCTGGAAAAATGGAAGCAGAGATGGCCGAAGTTGGGACGGCATATGTGTTGAAGAACATCCTGACCACTCGCAAAACGGGACCCCCAATCTTGCCGAAGGGAGAGTATGGAACTGGATTCAATCCTGATACTCCACAGAATTTGCCATCGTGGCTCACTGAACAAGATCTTGCTTATTATGTTTCTCAATTTGAGAAGACCGGCTTCACTGGAGGCTTGAACTACTACAGAAATCTCAACTTGTATGTCTATTTCTCCTCGCATATATATATATATATATATCGTCCTTTCCAACATAGGGTATGGTGGTAGGTGACTAGCTGAGTTTCTCTTTTTTTTTTTTTTCTTTCTAAGTGTGTTACGAAGATTATTCATTAAAAATGCAGATATTTTTGACAAAAAATAATTTAGATATTTTATATTTTGAAACACATATTACTTTATTTTAAATGAAAAGTTGCAATACATATTATTGTGGAGTTAAGTACTAAGAGACGACTCGACGCATTTGAAGTAAAATTTCGAATTCAACTTTTGTGAATTTAAAATGGAAATTAGTTGATCAGGCTAAATACCGATGGTTTACAAAAAAATCAATTACACCATAACTTAGTTTGATTTTTCATTTTAGCAATCTAAATTTATATTTTTAACTGGAATATTCTCTTATATGTTTTCTGTGGAGAATATTTTAGTTAAAAAATAAAATTAAACTAAAAATATACATTTTAAAAATATAAAGATAGCATGTATAATTTTAATAAAATTTAAAAATAGCCAGTATATATCATTTTGTCATGCATTGCATGCAGAAATTGGGAGTTGATAGCACCATGGAGCGACATTTACCGGTTAAGTTCATGACGGGTGAGTTGGACATGGTCTATACTTCCATGGGGATTCAGGATTACATTGATGGTGGACAATTCAAGAAAGATGTGCCAAATTTGGAGGAAGTGATTGTGCAGAAAGATGTTGGTCACTTCAACAACCAAGAAGTTCCAGACGAAATTAGCAACCACATTTATGAGTTCATTAACAAGTTCTGATCTATTCACAACTTTTTTCGATTTGCTGCTCTATCTAAGTTTGCTTCATTGATCCGTAGATCACTGCATATCAGCCTTTGAATTGAATAATGATTTAAATAAAACGAAGTTATAAAATTGCTGAGTTGTCCCTTTATTTTTGTTGTTACAACCAAAATGCGATGCAAATGACTTTAAAAAAAAGAAAAAGAGACAAATTAATTTTCAAATTTAAAATCAATTTTAATGGAGTTGCCACTAGACCCTTGACCTTTTGATCTATCTAAATTTAGGTAATGTGTAGATAAAGTGTGTTTGCATTAGAGTTAAACAAATGTGATTTTGAACAAATGTATTAAAAATTGATTTTGGTGAAAAGTGATGTTGGTTGACTAATTTCTGTTTAGAAATTTGTTTCTAAAACGTAACTTCTATTGCCAATGAAACGTTTTAACACCTTACACCATAACACTTCCTAACTTAACCAAAACACTTCAAAAATCAATAAAACACAGTTCAAACATCTCAATTATACCTTCCAAAACATCATAGCAGTGGAAAAATACCTAAAAGACACCAGAATTGGGTTAGGGTTGCGGCCACTATAGTATCGTTGCAGCCTAGGAGCCCTTTATTTCGCTGGCACTGTGGACTGGTTTTCTGGTGCTGCGGTGCCCCTTTGCTGATACCATATCAGCATAATTCATATCCAGGGGTGAATTTTATACTCTAACCTTCAATTGAACTAATTCCAACTACTACAAGTCAATCATATCCCAATCTATCTATTGACACCAATTTCATCTCAATCCATCTCCGTTTGAAGATTTTGGATACCTAATACTGTTTTGGCCACTTTTTGACCAAAACTTACAACTTACAATTCTCATTTGCCACCAAAGGCAATTTGACCATTCTAGATCATTCACACAAGTCCCGTTTAACTAAACCAACTTATCTAAAGAGGTTTCAGCTCAAAGAAATTACTCCTCTGAGATTTGACCCCCTTGAATCCTATTTCCTCATAATGGACTACATGCCCAAAAGCACACCAACAAGGCTCCAATCCATTTCGAGCTCACACACATGGCCAATTCACCCCACAGATACACACACCAACCATACAGACCCATATCAACACCATCATCATATATAACCATCACATTCATTCACCATACATACAACATCATCCATATCAAATCCCATCAATATTATACATCCATTACAATCATACTATCCTACTTAGCACAACATACATAGACATTACACACATACACTACATAAACTTAGTATTCTCACGTCCGGTATGCTACTCCCTTGTCTTCTTTTGACTAGTGCCAGAACCTTCACCTGAAATGTTAGCTCATGAGAAAGGGCTGTGAGACAAAGTCTCAGTAACCATGGACAACCACACAGAATATATATCCTGATCCACACATTCGTGCACATGATGCAATGAAATGCTAATGAATGGTATGCATGTACTCCCTCATACATGGCTAGAATTGCGAGCTATCGTCATCATAAGACATTTCAATAGATGATTTCCTTCCAACAGTCGGTGAAGACTGATTTTGGGACATCACCAAACTCACCTTACCCTAAAGCTCGGACCATGGTCCTCCTTCCCCTGGACCACCGCAGATTGGTGGTAATTTAAGGAAGATGCATCCCCAAATCCACTGCCAACTGACTCTCCTAAAGAGAGAATTTAGTGACAGGAATATTTCATCATATCATCTTATTCATTGTCACCTGGCTCTCCCAAGAAGAGGATTTAGCGATAGGAATTATTCATCATATCATCATTATCTATCATATCATCATCACATCATCATCAATCTCTCATTGTGCAATCATATGATTATGATGTCAATGTCATGCCAACATGCCTCAAACACACACATATATCATCATCACAAATATCATATGGATATGCTAGCATGCAATGGTATGTGGATGCTACACATCATACTTACACAATATATACAATCATCATATATCAACTAGCCGTGTGCATACCACAATATATAGAAGACCATACACATACACAACTAATATCGTGATATGAAAAGGAACATGCATATATATATCCACATATAATCACATAATACAAACACCCGATTACCTTAATTGTCGCTACCACGCACTCAAGAATTCCACTGCTTTCTTAAATCTCAATCTCATGACTTGACTTCTCCGATCAACCTAACAACCTTTACAATACCATAAAATCCTCAGTTAATATACAATCCAAATATCCAAATTCTATAATTCAATCATTTAGGCCTAACCCATGGATTCAACACTATTTCCATACACCATTTAGTTCCTAGAGACCATTCAAACTTTACTCAACCACACATATCTCAGATTCCATACTTCCTCTAACAAAAGAAAAGATTTCTAGTAAAAAAAACAAAAGAAAAGATTTCCAGTTGTCTTGAAATTTTAGGATGTAATGACGATACCTGACATATGGAGTGTTTTTCAAGTCAAATTTGGTGAAATTTGGAGTTGGTTTTGGTCAGTCAAATTAGCAATCAAAGTGCACATATTGAATTGAATAGCCGATTAGCCTCTCTTGCTGTGTGCCTTTGAATTGGATACTGATCCTTTGAATGAAATGAAGCTTAATTAATTTGATACACCGTCAGTTTTTGCTGTTTTTTATTTATATCTCTGCACTCTCGAATGATTTCGTCAATGTGAATTTCTGCCGCTTTTCTAGCCCTAGTCAATGTGACCTTCTATTTGAGTAATTAATTCTTATGCCTCATTGATTCTTTTTAAAACCCTTGTGGGGATTTTAAAAAAATAAAATAAAACTCGTGTAGGGGTGTTTATCTTACTCAATAGCCTAGTAGGCCTGTTATATATGATCACTTTGGATAAAGAAAAAGGATAGAAGAATTGGATTTGACTGGGCTGACATATTGTGTTGCACACACCGAGGTGTTGTCCGGCCTGGTGTATATATGTAGGTGTCCGGGTATCTCGTGTGGAGACCCAGTACTGTAGCAGTTTTTCTTTTTTATAAATTAAAAATTATAGATAAAAATAAATTTTTCATGAATATAAATATGTATTTTATACTGTTTTAATATTTTTTTCTTAATTATTAAAAAATTGTATAAAACTGTAAGGTGTAGAGATTCAATTTTTACTGTATAATTTATTTTAATAAATAAAAAATTTAAAATTGTACAAAATATATTTTAATGTATAATTTATTTTAATAAATAAAAAATTTAAAATTGTACAAAATATATATCCGTATAATTCATAAAAAATTTAATTTTTATTTATGATTTTTAATTTAAAAAAATTCTACCACGGCAGGAGGGGTATAACAGGAGAGACTCTGTCCATATATGTATGATATATTTTTATTTTTTGTTTCTTTTTTTATCAATACAAAATATTCTATAGAATTATTTTTCTTAATATATCTTATATAATAAATTAATTTTTTAGAATTATTTTTCATAATACATCTTATATAATAAGTTAATTTTATAATTTTCTTGAAGATTGCCACCTACTAAAAATTCAAAACTGGACTAACCTCGCCATTGTTTCTCAGCGCAAGATCAACGCTGGCGAGTGATGCTTGGGCTCGAAATCCAAATGAATATCAAAATCCCTCGTCACTTGCATGGGGTTGCACGAGTGTTTAAATAATAATAATTACCCTCCCTCGCTAGACAAAAAAATGAATAAATAATAAACCGTCGTTCCTTCTCACTCACTACACTCCTTCCCAAATAAACACGACCACCATTCCTTCCTCTGAACGCGACATCTCACACCGGAGAGTGGAGAGTATCAGACAATTACTAACAGAAACGGCCATGGAGGGAATAAAGCATTCAATAGTGGAAGTGAATGGCATCAACATGCACGTCGCTGAGAAAGGAGAAGGTCCCGTTGTGCTATTCCTCCACGGCTTCCCCGAGCTCTGGTACTCCTGGCGCCACCAGATCCTCTCCCTCAGCTCCCGAGGCTACCGTGCCATCGCCCCGGACCTCCGTGGCTTCGGCGACACCGACGCCCCCGCTTCAGTCTCCAGCTACACCGCCTTCCACATTGTGGGTGACATAATCGCGCTTCTCGATTCTCTGGGTGTGGACAAGGTCTTCCTCGTCGGCCATGATTGGGGAGGCACCATGGGTTGGTATTTCTGTATGTTTCGTCCTGACAGAGTTAAGGCCTATGTCTGCCTTGGCAGCCCCTTCATGCGTAGACCTAAATGGAAGATCATCGATGGCTTGCGTGCCTTGTATGGTGACGACTACTACATCTGCAGATTCCAGGTTCTTATTTATTTCTTTAGTTCATCAGCGAAGTTTCTGGAAGTATAATCAGAGTTAATTAACCGATTCTTCCGCATTCAATGTGGATTGTGAATGGAGTATTGCAGATCCAATATTTGAAATGGCTACTAATTGATTACCTTGAAGAATTACTGCAATTATAGATCTGATTCTTGACATCACTGGTTTGAAAAACAGGAGCAGGGAAAAATGGAGGCAGAGATGGCCAAAGTTGGGACTGAATATGTGTTGAAGAACATCTTCACCACTCGCAAAACGGGACCCCCAATCTTTCCGAAGGGAGAGTATGGAACTGGATTCAATCCTGATACTCCACAGAAATTGCCATCCTGGCTCACTGAACAAGATCTTGCTTATTATGTTTCTAAATTTGAGAAGACAGGCTTCACTGGAGGCTTGAACTACTACAGAAATCTTGACTTGTATGTTAACTTCTAAAATATATATATATATATATATATATAATTTTTTTTTTTTATGGAGAATTTTTTGGTTAAAAAAAGAAAGTAACAGATGATGGCCAGTTATTTTGGTATGTATTGCAGAGATTGGGAGCTGACAGCGCCATGGAGTGGCGTGCAAGCACAAGTACCAGCGAAGTTCATAACGGGTGATTTGGATATGGGATATACTTCTCTAGGGATTAAGGATTATATTCAAAGTGGTGAGTTCAAGAAAGATGTGCCAAATTTGGAGGAAGTGATTGTGCAGAAAGATGTTGGGCACTTCAACAACCAAGAAGTTGCAGAGGAAATTAGCAACCACATTTATGACTTCATTAAGAAGTTCTGATCTTAATCACTAGGTATGCAGGTCCTGTAGTTCGTTTAACCTTTCGACTCAATTGATGGATATTCTCATTTGAACAGCCTGTCTGCTTTGTGCCTTTGAATTGAATAATGATTTGGATGAAATGAAGCTTAAATTTGTTGAGGTGTTCTTTTATTTTTGTTGTTGATGGTACCGTCAGTTTTTGCTGTTCTTCTATTTATATCTCCGCACTCTCGAATGATTTTTTTCTGCAGTTTCCTTGCCCAAATTCAATGTGATCCCTGTGCAATTTTACCTTGATGATTTCTATAAAAACCTCGAGATTTAAAATATATATATATATATATATATAGAAAGAAACCTTGTGTAGGCTGTTCACCACACTGGATTGCCCGATAGGTCCAGTCCAATACCTTGGGCCGGGCCAACCCAAAATTTTTCGACATATCGGGACACCCCTTTAGTTGGATATGAGAACAGCTTGTCCATTCTCATATTTCAACACTTTTATTTATCAAAAAAAATAATTTCAACACTATAGATTCATACTTTATATATGTCCAAAAAAACCAAAGAAAGAAAGAAACAAAATAAAAAAGGTTCACACCGTAAAGCTTAAAATGTTTACGAAAAGAAACTTCATTTTGTCAAAATAGGTAACATGACATCCTTGGGAATAGAAAAAAGTTTAACAAATTTTAAGTACCAAATTTAGTTGTATTTGCCGATGAAGAGAAAAATTCAAAAAAATGATGGGAAATATATAATATATACTTACAATATTATGATATTAATCGAATTAAAAGTACAAATTTAACGGATACTATTTAATGAACATAAGTTCTACGTTCAAATCCAAACATAGGAGACACCTGTTAATCCCACACAAGGTACTATGACAAATAAGAAATTGATCTTGAAGATATACATGAAAAGAAGTCTTAGATGGCTGCATAATCATCAGCAGCTGAAGAACCCTGAGAAATAACAGATAATACAACAAAAGCACCAAATAAGATGGTAATCAAAGCAGTGAAGTTCACAAGGAATGCCTCAGAACCATATTTTGCCAATCCAGAGTTCTCAAGGAAAGTGAGTTTCTCCAGAAACCCAAGAACAGCAGTGCCAATAGCCAAGACATACACAATGAGCCCAAACAGCACATGCCAAGGAAGTGACTCTTGTCTCAGAAATGAGCTCCCTCCAGGGAAGAAGAATGTCAGAAAACCATAAAGCCACTGCACAGCAGATCATCATTCATCAAGACGACTAAACACGCTTTCCCATGGTTACACAGAATATGATAAATGAGCCACACTATTTATAATATATTAATATTGATATCAATGTGTTGATAGTATACTAATATTGATGCCCAATTGTTTGCATTTACATGTGGGGTATAGAGTTGATGTATACAGTGCATATAAGCACACAGCAACTCAAGACTCCCATGTCATTCCACCAAGGCTTCTTTCCTATGTTTTGGTGATGTCTCCTCCTGTCCTCCAGATCTATACAAAGTATGTGCTTAGGTACTTTTATGTAGATCTGGAGAGGATAATTAAACACATTTTCCCATGCATTATTCAGAATCTAAAAGATGAACATCATGGTTTAATGTTTCCTTGCACAGTTTAGGATCCTCTTCATTTGGTTGTCTCAATTCTAATTTTTGGTAATTAAATTAACATTTAACGGTTCAGATCAATCATAATGAAACTATTGAGTTTTGAAGAAATTTTTTTTAGTGATCGGTCTAGACCATTCACTATTAATCTATCAAGAATTAAAATTGAGACAAACACAAATTGGGAGGATCCAAATATAGTGTGTAAATAATGCGGCGTGCTATAGATTTTATTTTATGAATTGAGTGATGACATATTAACATTGATATCAATGCCCATTTGTTTGCATTTATATGTGGGGTATGAAGTAGGTGAAAACAGTGCATATAAGCACACAGTAAATAAAGACTCCCTTATCATTCCACCAAGGCTTCTCTCCTAATTTTTTTACCATGTTGCCTCCAGATCTACACAAAGTAGACCTATTTTGTGTAGATCTGGAGGGGACAGAACCTTTGACCTGTAGACAAGCCTATGATGCATAGATGCTTCAAATTTAATCAATTGGCAGTATCTAAATTCATATCAAATCCCTATTTGTTTAAGTGCTTCTCATATTTCAGAAGATTGAAAGGTCTTTAGGGAATACTGTTTTGATGACAAATTGTTTACCTGAATACCATAAAGGGCAATGACCCCAATTCCAAGCCAGGAATGCAAGCTGTAGAGATTGGCAATCCCACTCTCATTATGGTACTTGAAGGCACAATAGATTCCTATGATTCCAAGTGCTATTGCGATGGCATGCAGAGTAAGATGTATCAGTTTCTTCACCTCCTTCTTCAATGGCAGAGATTTGTAACTTATAATAGCTGCATTTTACCCGAGTTTTAAAGGTGAGAAAATAGAAGGGAAATTAATAAATCATTATGTCACATAGTAGAAATTTGACAGCAGCTCTAGTGTTTTGATAATTACCTTCACCACCGATAACAATTAAACCAATTAGCATAAGAACCGGATGGATCTGTCAAGGGAAAAGAAACATCTATGAGATTCACCTCAAAAGCACATAAATATTGTTGCTCTTAATAATAGATCACTGCCATTAATATAAAAGCAAAAGAGGCTTATTAGATAATCATGGGCATCAACTTGTCTAATTAATTATAAATTTTGATCAGCCCATGATGCTTTGGGACAGGTCATACATCATGATCGTTCACACACGAAGGCACTTTACACATGAACTATACAAATTTTTTAATTAAGCACTAGTGAATATTTTAATTCTGGCCTAGAAGAAAGCAATACACATAAATTAAAGGTCAAACTCTCAGAATAGTGAAGGGCTGCAAAATTCTACACTTCTATCAAGACTATGAAACAGATAGACTTCAGGGTTTTCAAATTCAGCGTCATAAACTCTCGATAATTCAAAGTTAATGATATTACAGCATTAGCCAGCAAGCAAAAAGAAAAAGTTGAAAACAGAAAAGTCATAAAAGGATAATTATTTATCCACGATTCGTCCTTGGATTGGCACCACATGGAAGTACCACACTTGACAGTTCATCTCAGACAAATTACAAATAGATAAGCTCATAAATATGTCCAGCCACCATTATCGCAGGGTATAAATTTAAACCCCCATCAGTGGGAATGGGGACCCAGTGGATGAAAACAAACCATTTTACTGTCAAACCTTTTTTAGGGGTTACTAAAATAAATATTTCACTCGAAAGTTAAAAACCTAACACTTTGTTTTCACCGTTTTCACCTTTCTCCATGTACAAAAAGTTCTCTCTTCCTCCTATTCATTCAGATTTCTTTTATCCAATGAAAAAGTTAAAACTACATGAGTAGGCCTTAAAAAAAAGGGTTTGTTGTGTCGCAGTTAAGAAACGCGTGCAGGAATTATTTAACTATAAAGTAGTAGTAGTAGGAAAAGATCCCCAACTACTACAACAATAATTTAATAACTTTCCACTTAATAAGGAGTAGAAAAACAAGACGGGAGTGACAAGACGAAGTGATGAGAAAATTGAAAATTGGTTTGCTAAAATTGAGCTTCACTACTACAAGTCGTTTCACCCTTAGCCCAGAAAACGACTATATATAGTACAGTGTTGTTTGAATGGTAAACGACAGAGTTTCTGATGCGATACGACATCCAAAATCGCTTGCGATTTTAGAAGAAGATGATGATGAAGAATGCATAGTCTGAACTAGAAATAAAGTAAACGCAATCCTCGAGAATTCTCACGCATAGACATAGAAGTGAGAATCCGAAGCTCCATAATAACCAGATACAACCGATTGAATTTGAAATAAAGAAAAAGAAAATTCAGGAGATAAAGTAGAAAATCAAGAAAGGAAAGGAAAAGAGCAACATACGTTGAAGATGAGGCTCTTGTTGGTGGATTCCCAAGCAAAACCACCCCGGAAGTGTATGTTCCAAACCAAGACCAAAATAGCAGCGACGATGCCGAGAAGATGCACCACGAAGGTGAAGGGAAGGGCAGGCACAGCTAACGCCATATTTGGTGCTCTGGCTCGTAGCAGTTTCAGAAAGAGAAAACCGGTTGGAGAAATTTTTATAATAGGACTTTTCTCGAAGGAAAGGCCTTTTGTGTTCGCCTCATCACAACCGTCCGATGGAGATCCTCATCTAGTATTCCGCCACGTGTACTTATATCATTGTGCCCTTAAATATCCATTTGTTTGTTGCTTCGTGTCTTTGTTCTCTGCCCCATGTAGCTCCTTCACCCCCTTCTCAATACAAAAATGCAGTATTTCTCTATTCCCTTATGGTTAATCAACAATTTTATTATTATGAAATATAATATAGTAGATGAATTATTTATTTACATATAGTCTTTTTTTTTACCAACTTTATATGTAGTCTAAAGTTAGATAAATTATTCTTCCAATAATTTCAATATTTAAAAATAATTATGAATTTTAAAACTTTTAATATTAAAATTTTAAACTTTTTCCTATGAATGGATGGTGAAAAATATTTCTTGCATCACCAAAGGATGATCATAATCAAATATCCAGTAACATTAACATGTCAATTACAATATGTCAAAACAATCAATATCAAGGTGGTAAAAAAAATCAATATCAATATATATATAATTTATAATAAATTATACTACTTACAAATCCCATATATGAATTTTACTATTAATTTAAACTTCATGTATAAAAAAATCTAATTAATTAAATATAAAAATGAAATTTATAAAAAATTATATTATTCACTTTATAACATGTTAATACTTAATAGTTTAATAGTATGACTTTTTCTTTAAACCTTGAATAATATACCTTTTTTTTTGGGGTAAAACTGAATAATATACCTTACTATTATTATAACATAGCAGGCAAGGCCTACATAGAAGATTTATCTTTATTTTCTTTTAAATCCTGTCGTTTTTGGATTTGACTGAGATTTTATTTTTTATCAGTAATTATTATCCACGTGGCTATTATCATTTTCGTATTCTTTATGTAAATTTTCATCTAAAATAGTCATTTATTAAGAGTTAAAAGAACATCCTGACACTGATTAGCGTTGATATGGTGAAAAGAATTAAGGTTGCTTAACCACGCCTTAAATTTAAGATCTTGTAAATGTAAAAGATATCTTTAAAAAAGTTTTCCTCCATTTAAGGTTTGATAACTTAATTTGAATTAGTTAAAATTTAAAATAACAACTAGATACTGAATGATTTTAAAAATAAAAGTAAGTTTAAAAATTTCATAAATGATCACTTCAATAGAAATTGTCATTCCAATAAAATTGGAAGCATTTGATTAAAAATTAAAAATGGAAGCAAAGAATAAAATTGGAAGCATTTGATTAAAATAAAATTCTGATGCACGCAGTTTTAAAGGGGACAAAAACTTCATAAATTTTGTAAGCAAAATTAATAGGAGGAAAACTCAAGAGATTTAATCAGTAAACAAAAATCTAGAGGGATGAGAAGATAAGATAAAGTCTTTTCGTCTATAGTATCCAAATAACAAAGTCTTTTCGTCTATAGTGTTATTCAGATCAGATTATAGTATACTAGATTGAACCTGGATGTATAATGACAGAGCTGATGTAAGCAGTGACGTTAGTAGGGGTTGGAATGTTTGGTGGACTTATCAGTCATGACCATATAAGTTTGGAAAATCACCTTCTGGGATACTTAGCACACTCATCAAGATATAGAATTTATAAAAATTGCCATTTTAAAAATTTTGTATTTCTCAAAATATTTGTCTTATTATTTCATCTTCATTCATATGAAATTAAATATTTAAAAAAGTATTTAAATTATGAACATTTTAGTAAAATATTATTAAATTTTATAATAATTTAAATCATTAAGTAGCTTCATTAACTTGTATGAAAATTTTTAAAATGATACAATTTAGATTATTTAAGTTTAAAAATACTACTAAATTTTACAAAAATTTAACTTATTTATTATTTTTTGAATCGAATGAAGTATATATCATTTCCAGCTCTTCTTCCATCATTCCAACCAAGCTTCCAAATTTCTTTTAGTATTGAATAATTGAAAATTAAGTTAAATTTGTAGAAGATGACTTGAAAATCATGAAGGAGAAGTTGAAAATTCTGGAAGCATGGTTGAAAATCATGAAAGAGAAGTTAAACATGGTGGAAGATAAGGGTGTCTAACTAACTCGGTAGATCGGTAGACCTGGTCCCACCCAGCATATTGAGTTGGTCTCAAAGATTTGGTCGGGTTAGACACTGAGTTAAGGTCAAATCCAATTTCACCCTAATTCTGGTATATATATAATTATATATATTTAAAAATTTATAAATATTATTTTTATATGATATTTTTCTTGATACATCATGTATAATAAATTGTCTATATCATTATTGTGAATATTTTTAAAAATCCAATCTTTTAACTTTATTTAAAACTTTAAATTAATTTCTTAATATTATTTAAAAATAATATATGATTATTAAGTATTTTTAATTTTAATAAATGTTATTTTTTATTATAATATTATTTTTTAAGGAGATATATTTTGAATGAATATAATTATAGTTTTGTTAATAAATAAAATTATTATTTTTTTAATTTTTAAATACTTTTTAAGACCGGACCAATCCCGGTCTTATATGCCAGGTCGGCCTAAACCCGTTGGACCTCACAAAGACCGGGTATCAGGTTGACTATTAACCTAATCTTACTCAATTTTTATGCACCTCTAGTGAAAGAAAACTTAAAAAATATTCAAGATTATAGGTTAAAATTTGTGGCGGGAAATTTGAAAATGTTTCTTATTGCAACTGAAAATTGTGTAAGATGGCTTGGAAACGACTTGGTCCCACATGTTTTCCTCAATTTATCTCGTGTTTGAAACTGTGGAAGGGATTTGGAATTAAGATAAATTGAAAATTTCTGAAGACATGATCGGGGATCATGGAAGATCAGTTGAAAACGATTTGGGACCAAAATATATATGTTCCAAATTATTTCCAATCATCATTTCCAAATTATAATTTTTATAAATTTTTTTATAAATGTAATTTTCAAAATTATATGTAAAGTTATTAATAAATTTGATAAATTGTATACCAAGTTATCAAAAACTACTATTAAAGTGTTGAAAATTATAGTTTTTTTTAAATTTAATAATAATTTCTTATAATTCATATTATTTTAATTAAAATTAGACAAAAGCACACTTTTTATTCTTTAATTTTATACTAGATTTCATTTTAGTCCTTCAATTTTAATTTATTTCTTTTTAATTTTTTAATTTTTAAAATATAATAAAAAATTTCCATATTACTAACACTATTAACTATATTAATACTAAGTGCTGACAAAATATTTTCACATGCTGACAAAATATTATTTAATATTGGCACACATCAATACTTACTGTTAAGTTGTTGATATCATTATGTATTCATTAATCTTAGTTTAAAATATTTTAAATTAAATTAAAAAAAATAATTACAAATAAGTGACTTCTAAACAAAATCTTAGTTTTGGAATTTATTCATATAAACATGAATTGGATAAATATGTAAGTATTTAAAAATACTTTGTTGGCATTTGAGAATATTTTTTTAATATAGTTAATGATGTTAGTAATAATAAAACTTTTCATTATTTTTTAAAAATTAAAAAAAAAATAAAGTTATTGTTGCAAAATGAAATTTAATATAAAATTAAGAGATTAAAAGTGTACTTTTACCTTAAAAATAATTATAATATCAAATCTCTTTTAATATCAATTTTAACTAAAAATAATTATAATGTTAAATTTCATTTTTCATCTTTTCCAACTAAACTTCCACTATGTTTTTTTTATGAGAACTAAACTTCCACTATTTCTGGCTAACCTTTCACTATTTTCACCATAGATACGTTTCCAATTATATAAGGATATTTTCATTCGTAGGATTTTTTTTCCCCATTTTTAGTAAAGGTCTTGGCCCTTTTTGGGAATTTCACAAATTCAATGGCCCCGGCCCATTTCAAATTAACTTCTTTGGAAGGTCCTAAATAAAAAATTTTTCACATAATCGATATCAATAAATATAATAAAATCTTTAGAGAGTCATGCAAAGCATAAGCTGATACCTAGTTTTATAAAATAAAAACTTAAATTTTGAAAAAATTTTACAAGAGTTTAAGCACTTAAAATTGTTTATTTTTTTTGTTACTTGTAACTCAACATTTCAGATATTATAACTTCATAATCATACTAGTTTTGATATACGAATTGTGTGTGCGGGTGAGAGAGAGAAAGAGAGGGATATGTAACAAATAAAATAGTAAGTAATAATTCTTAAAATCATTTGTAACTACTCGATGCTAAAATAAAAGAATAAATGATAATTTTCATGTTCTTAAATTTTTGTGAGAATTTTCTAAATTTAAATTATTTTTTGAAATTAATTTGTCATCCCAAATTGTCACTTTCCTTTTATATTTTATTTTGGGGATATGCTCTCTTTTTTTAATCAAACTTTTTGTTGATCAAATGATAAATTTATAGAAAGCAACCAATTCAAGTTAAAGTGAATGATATAAAGTCTCTCACTCTTTAAGTAAGTAACTTGTTGTTCAATTCTCAACTTTTATATATAAAGTAAACTTAATTAAGTGTCAACTACCCTTTACTCTCAAAACCTCGAAAAAGATTAGTTTTTAATGAGAGATACCTCTAGTTCACAATAAAAAAATAATAATAAATTTATAGAAAGCAAGATGTATTGGGCTTATATATATATAATCACCATAAAAAAGTACAAAACAAAATAAAATGTTAAGGGATTAAAAAAATAAAAGATCCCACTTGTGCTGATACAGAATTAGTATAGAATAGATTAATAAATTTATAGAAAGCAAAATGTATTGGGCTTTTTTTATATAACCACCGTAAGAAAGGTACAAAACAAATAAAAATTTTAAGGGATTAAAAAAGAAAAAGAAAAATCAGACTATCAATGTCTAATATCAAATTTAGTAAGTTGTACTATTAGTAAGATATAAATAGATACAACTCATTTAGACTCCATACAATACATAAAACCTAATATATATATATATATATATATGTATATTTTTTTTTTTTCCATGGCCTATCCAATTGCATGGCGAGGGGCCTCCCCCACCTGCTCCACCCCCATCTTCAAAAAACTACTATCCCAAAAAATAAAAATTGAAGATCTGTTTCAGTATTATAGTAGCCCAAGATAAGTTAAAATATGGGCTCAGCCCCCCAATCTATGTCCCAGAATCCAAAATGTATAATAACCTCCCCTTTAATTATTGGCTACGTGCACCCCTAGTTTCTTTAAAGCCAACTCAAATGGGGTAAGAATTTAAGCAAAAAATTACATTACAAAAAAGTTGGGGAAAAAATAACTCAATGAGTAAGAAGTTGGATTGCTTCAAACAAGACCTAGTTACATCAAAATTAAGATTTGAAAAATTTATTATAATCTTGTTGTTATCAATCAATAACTTAAAAAGTGAATCTTGTGCAAGTTGCATTATTTATGACTAATAAATAATGCAGTTTTTTTATTGGTCATATACAATGCAACTAATAAATGGTGCAATTTTATTCACCAAAAAAATGGTGTAGTTCTCTATGAATTTTATTTCAATAAATTGATAATTATTTTTTATTTTTATTTAATGGTCAAGGAATATTTCTAACATATAAAATCACTTCTTTTATTTTATTTTTTATTGCATTATTCTACGTAAACTTGCGCCACCCATTTCTTAATCATGCGGGGGCCAAAATGTATTGGGCTTGTGAAAAGGTTCTCTAATCTCTAACAGAACAGAAGGATATTCCTCCAAGGCATTGTCTCTCCATTTTGGGCTTCATTGTATACAAGTTGGAGGCCCAATGGCACGAGTTAAATAGTTCCTCCAGCAAGAAAACCTGTGGAAAAGAAGTAATTTTATGAGTAAAAATATTTACCATGTTCTTAAATAATAATAATAATAATAATAACAATATAATGAATATTATATATATCTTAATTGTTGTATAAGAAAAAATATATCTTTCTTTTGTTATAATCAAACAAGGCATCAAAGGTCATTTGATCATTGATTCATAGAGGTTGTCTTTTATTAATTCCAATGGAAGAAAAAATTACCCCATCATACTATTTACTCTTTTTTTTTTTTCAATTTTTGAGAAGATGGGAATTTAATAAACAACGTAACATCATCTCTAGAGAACTCGAATATTTCTCCATCATACAGTTATGAAGTATTATCCATTTATAAGAAGTGTACGTGTCACAGAGAGAGAGAGAGAGAGAGATTGAAAAAGCTTCAAGTCTTGAGAAGCTTCGATAAGTATTGAACGACAAAATGAGTACGTTAGCTTACAGAACAAACACTAGAGCAAGTAATCCACTTTTGGTTTGGTCCCTTGGGAAAGAGACATACGTGTCCATACCTTTAGGGAGTGTTTGGTAGGAGGGATGAGAATGGGAGGGAGGGGAGGGATTTTAATGGAGGAAAGGGGAGGGAAGGAGAGATGAGATATGGAGGGAAGGGAAGGGAAAGGAAGGGGAGGGGAGGAATTTTATGTTAGGGAGTTTGGTTCAGGAGGGGAGGGGAGGGGAGGGAAGTTAATAATAATTTGATCATTTTACTCTTGAAATTAAAAAAATTTTTTATTATTTTTTTTAGCATAAAAAATTTCAATGTTAAGTATAAAATTATACTTTAATATTTTATACTGATACTCATAATTTTATACTGAATATTAAAATTTTAAAATTTTTTATATTAACTTTTTAAGATATGAAACTTAAATATAATATTTTTTGACATTAGGAACCTTTAAGTAAATATTTTTATGCTTTTAAATTTTTTTAATAATTTTTTTTTATTTTTAAATAATTTTTTATTTATTTAAAAAAAAAAACGAATAAAAAAAAAAAATAAAACGATCCCCCCGATTTCGGGGGGATCAATTTGAGGGGGAGGGGAGGAGAGTTGCTCTCCTCCCCTCCCCTTAAAATGCTTAACCAAACAGGGGGAGGGGAGCCCCTTCCCTCCCCCTGTTTGGTATAGGCATGAACAGTAGAGGGGAGGGGAGCAAATCCCCTCCCCTCCCCCTCCCTCCCCCTGTACCAAACAGGGGCTTAATTTTCTCTCTGGATTTGCTTCTCTAACGTACTTATTTTTGTGACAAATGACAACCCGATTTGCCCCCTTCCACGTTGATCAAATACTACTTCTTCTTTTTTCCCTGTTTTTGATATTGATATATTTAAGTGGAAATTTGGATAAGAATCTATACTTTTGGGTCCACATATAAACGATCATATTATTAGGCGGATAAACAAAGGGTATGCTATTAAAATAATGCCCATTAAAGGAAATGGCTCTTAATATATTTGTGTGTTAATGATGAGCCAGCTTTAATTTGCTTATTGATCAGTCGCTTTACCACTTGACCTCTTTTTAAGATTCACAATATTGTTTTCTATCATTATCACAGAAAATAATTTTCATCAAAATAATTTGTTGGAAAAAAAAGATAAATTCAATTATTTTCCAATGAAATTTCAGTCGTCCAAATCAGTCTCTCTCTCTTATCGGTTGAGAAATTATTAGTAGCTGATGTTAGTCGGCAAATAAAATTTAATAATTTCTACTAATAAAGGAGAAATATGTGACACTTCTAGTTGGTAGGTGCATGGTTGGAAATACTTCCAACCAAATTATTAGTCAGAGCACAATTGATAAATTTGGTTGGAACAAAAAATCATAAAATAGTCGTAAATATAAATTGGATCTTAAATTGAACTGATCGATCTTCAGTCAAATTTTAAGTTGGAGTGATTCATTTGATCAAACAACTCTGATTGAAGAGCCCATTCAACTAATCATCTAGTCGAATTCCAATCATAATTGTGTCCTTATTTTTCCAACTACTAAATTTATGGTTATCGTATTCTTTGTCTTCTAATTAGTTTAACTATTCCTTGTTCCTTCTTTTGTTGTTCCTCTATTACGAGTTTAAACAACTTATTAAGTGCATATATAAATTTGAAATAAGTAAATGTAAATCATAAAAAAATTGCCGAAAGAAGCTATCTACTTTTAAAAGAGAAGTTACATGCAAAATTAAAAGCAAAATTTGGAAAAGAAGTGATAATTGACTCCGGAAAGAAAGAGAGAATGACCGAAGAAATTACCAAAAGAAAAGACGAAGAAGATGAGATAATTAAGATACATCAAAATATGAAAAAGCAAAAGAAGATGAGATGAAATAAAGAAACCTTCAAAATAAAAGATAGTCGAACCTTGACGCCATGCATAAACAAGAAGTACATAGATGCAGACAAATAAAAAGAAGAAAAAAGACTAAAAAAAAAAATTCAATATATATGGAAAAGATTAAAAATTCAACACCTTCCATTTTCATTTTTCTTTTTTTAATGTGACTAAGGGTATGTATTTCCATCGGCAACAAGGAATTTCCCTTGAAATATGAAGGTAAAAAGATGTATTTCTCCAAATTAGACTTCATACAAAAATGTTTGGAATTAAAGCCTCAACTATTTGCTTAAGGATGAAAGTTCCTGCCACTCACACCAATTTGAATTTGTCATTTTCACAATTCAGGCTGAAGTGTATTTACACAATTGAGAAAATTTTGTTTTTTAACACCTTCTCTGCTTGCTTTCATCTACTTGTTCGTCCTCTGGAATTTAATTGTAATTCATGTGTATATGTGTGGATATATTTGTGACAGGTGATCCTCTTATTGAATTGGAATAATTGAAGGCCTTGTTTGGCATGTATAATGATTTTTGAGTGAATGAAAATGAGAATAGGGATGAGAATGGAAATGTAAATGACTTTTAAATGTATGTTCAGTGTATCTAAGAAAAAAAAAAAAAATAGAAAATAACAAAAAAATATTACTAAAATAAAACAAAAATTAGTGAAATGTCTAAAATGTCCCTAGTTTCTTCTTCACCATCCTCTTCATCTTCTGCTCGATTCTTCCTTCGACCACCATTGTCATTCTTCTTCCCACCACCATCATTAACATCCAGATGATAGAATAACAATTTCTAGTGCAATGAACAAATGGATTCAAACGGAAATCAAACAAAATAGAGTAATAGTTTCTTCAAATCAAACATAAACTGGATTTAATTACAGATCGCCACATCAAAAATCAAATAAAAGGATTCCAAAGGAAGATTGAAGGAGATCGAAAAGTGGATTGGGCCGAAGATCAAAGAAGATCGTAGAATGTAAAAAATCTCGGAGAACATTGATTTTTGTGAGCATGAGGGAGGTGCCAATTTGGGTAAGCTATGAAGTCACAATTTTCACGCGGTGAAACAGAAATTGAAATCGATGGTGACCTAGCAACTCATCGAAGGTGAAGACAGCACCAACAAAGTCAACGATGTAGAAATTTGTCGTTGTTGCAAAGATGAAGGGATAGATAGACTCGCAAACACAATTGTTTTGAGGATGTTGACATTCCTGTTGCCACCGTCACTGAGAAGGGCACGTTATGGAAGATGAAGGTGGGTCACCAAGGAAGACGATATGGGCATCAAGAGGGAGAGGGGTTTCGATACAAACTTGGGTGAAGGGCAATTTTGGCCTAAATTTTTTATTCCCATGCCCAGCTTAGCATTCCCAAGGTAGCTGGTGGGTTTGCTGCCATTCCATAAGAATAGGATTACTGCACACTAGACACATGGAATAAAGGATTCCCTCACCTATTCCCATCCCCTAGCTGTGATTCTCGTGTACCAAACAGGGCCGAAATGTTTATGATTTTCTTTTTTTGTCATGAACTGTGAGTATATGTCACTGGTAAGAGAGACCAATTTCCTTTGGGTATTGAAAACAAAAGGTTTACATATAATTATTAATAATGATAAATTTACTTAATGAATAATATGATAATAAATTATTAGTTGACTAGTTTGAATTCAAAATATGATTATAGATAAATATGAACTTATTTAGATTTTAATTTTAAATTATGACACTTATTAGTTATATTTTTTCAATTTTCTATATAATATATAATATTAAAAATATATTAATTTTATTATTACTGGTTTAGTTATAGTTTGATTACTGTTGAACTATTAAACTTTGAACTAATACTATGATCAATCCAATGACTAATATGGTTTTGATAACATTAATATTCACTACTGAAAAAAATTATTTGTTCCCATAAAAAAATGAAGTTTAATTGAAATTTCTATTTCAAAGTTTCAAAAGTGAAAAAAAAAATATTAATACAACATATGTCATTAAAAAATATTTGTTCCCCATAATAGGTTTAAAAGATTTTTTTTCCCTTTTGTGAAAAAAATTCTTTGTTTTAGAAGAAAAATTGATCAAGACAATCTAATGTTGCAGATGATTTTGTAGTCCGCCCATGAGAAAAGGTGGCTTTGTCAACCAATGTTTAAAATTTATAATAAAGATTGGTATGAGTTGCAAATAATGAAATATTTGTTTACATGATTTAGGCGTACCACCTTAAAGTGTATGAAAATTCTAACTTCTAATCAGAATCATCATAAATTCTTGTGGCACTTTACCACAATTTCCTCATATACAAACACTAAAATGTAATAAATAAAACTGAAGAACATTGCTAATAACTCAAAGAAATAATATTGAATAGGTTTGGAGTCTGAAAAACAAATAACAATAATACTGGAAAATTATACAAGGCTTGAAGAATAATGAAAGCTAAGGGAAATGCTTAATTAAAATAAGAAAAGTTGATGTAGTGTCTGAGTATATATGTTATGTATGTTGAAAGATGATTACTTGATGTGTGAATGTGTTGCCATTAATGTTCTGAAAACCGGACCAAACCAACCAGTTCAACGAGGAACCAGTACCTAGATTGATTCAGGACAAGCTTAGAACTAGGACTACTAAGAACCGGTCAAAGACCAGTAAAATCGACTATAATCGGAAAGGCCAATAAATACCCAATTTAAACAAAATAACTCTGGACCTTGGGCTTCCAAAAAGAAAGCCCAGCTACTTATTAAAAAAAAAATAACCCAGCCATCTTGGGTCAAAGGTTGCATCTAAGTTAATCTTCAGAGAGTTCTTCAGCAGCTTAGCCTACATGACTTTGATAAATCCTATATTTTCACTATTTTTTACCTCTTATATTTAGTGGTTTTAATAGTTAATTTTGGCTAATTTGGGATTTTTAGATAATCTTCATGATTTTTGCCAAATTTCCGATTTGATGAATTTTAGGGCTAATTCTTTGCAAATGTGTTCATTTTGCATTAAGCATGTCATTCTATTAATTTTAGGGTTAATTCTTGCTATTTTGTCTTGTAGATGCATGATACTATGATTTTGTGTCTAATTGGGCCTTATAGGGTGATTAATTAAGTGACTTTTAGGTTGATTATAGTGAGTTTCTATTGGAGAGTGTTCATTTCTTCATCAATTTGACATTTCCTACCCTAGGTTTAAATTTCATTTTATTTCATGTTTGGCCTCTAGTTTACTAGCTCTGGCCCTGCTACTTTCCCTTTCCCTTTCCCAGAATACCCTACAAAGAGACCCACTTGGATTTTAGTTAATTGATTTTGGATTAGATCACCCCATATAATTATTAGGCACTTAATCTCATTTAATTAATTTTTTGAAGTTGGGTCAATTTGTTTAAAAATAAGATTGAAATTGATCCATAAAGGGGTAAAATGCTTAATCACATACAAAAAACATTTTCTTTAGATTTTATTAGGGTTTTGTATTCCTTTATTTTTCAATAATTTTGGTCCATTATTGCCTTCATTTGTGCTTAATTTTAATCCCTCCATTAGCATAATTAGAGCTTAATTGAATCAATTCACTTAATTAAGATTAATGTAGTTTAATTACATGATTAATTATTTTTCCTATATAATCTATTTTGATTTTACACTTTTGTAGGTTTGAAGACTATTGAAGGGTGTTTTAGTTATTGCAAAGAGGAGAGAAAAATTGACTTTTCATGGGTGATGATGTAATGCCCACTTATCCACATCATCAATTCTCTACTCTTATTGGTCCACCTAAGCCCTAATATTCCACCTAGGCTCCACCTCACAAACCTTAGCCACATGTACATCCACCTCACCTTCATTAATACACCTTACCACCCTCTTACATTTCTATTGGTCCACTTCACCTAAACCTCCTCCCTATTAGGCCATTTCATCAACCCTTGGCACATCAGCTCCAACACACTCTCAAAATCCTAGCTCCCTCTTAAGTCTCGGTCATACTTAGTCATTTTTTTTGTTGGACATTGTGCTCTAGGCCAATTATTGTATTATGAATATTGTTCTTCATTATGAAAAATGTGTTTTTTTTTCTTCTTACATTATTATATTGTTTGCATGTTTTCTTTATAATAACATCCTTGGATAAATTATTTTATCCTAAATGTCCCTAGTCAATCATCTTTGTGGGAACAATAATGAACTAAGGCTAGTATGATTTTGATTGATAATTATATAATAATTATGTATGAAGATACAAATCAAAATCATAAGCTCTTATTAGAGAATAGGTGCTGGATCGACCCGTTATGAGATAACTACATAGATCAAGTTATAAGCATATTTCATATATAACTGTGTCACTAAGCCCTCAGACCTAAAATCATCATAGTTTCCTACTTGGGGAATACTATACTTTGGCACAGTCAAAAGTCACATTTGATCGGGAGATCATAAAAGCTATGATCTGGTATAGTGGAACTCGTGTGGAGGAAGATGAATAATCAAGATGGAATTTGTCCCTCTAATTAATAGAGAGATATATCTGGGCCCCTCGATGAGTGAGATTGAGAAATACATGGTTGTGCTCGAATGGAAGAATTTTCGTTAGTCTGTTCGGAGATCGAGAAAGTAATGGTCAAGTAAAATGAGGATGACATTTCCATGTCTCATACTTGACCCATATATCATGAGACAAAAGGGATGTGATCGGGTTATATGATAGGTTACATCGGATCTTCGATCTCATATGATTTGGATAGTCACAATGTCTTGCTAGAGGCCATTTGTGATTTGTGGGTCCAATAGTGTTATTAGTCCACTGTCAACATCATATGTGCCTATAGGGTTGCACACAAGAATTGGTCAACTCGAGCTACAATGTCCAGATTCATTGAATCTAAAATCTGTCTAGATTCAATAAATTTAATATTCAATTTAAAGTGATAGAATTTATATATATATATATATTAAAATTCAATATATATATATGTTTGATATATTGTATATTTGATATATATATATTATTTTGGAATATATATTGTTCAAATCAATTAGTTTTAAATTTAATTCTATATGATAGATTTAAATTTAAACTAATGTCATTATCTAAATTTGATTTATATTTGATTCTAAATTTGAATTTAAACTAATAATCTAAATTTGATTTATATGATAAATTAAATCTAGATTTGATTCTGGATAAAGATTAGATAGTTAGTTTAAATTTAATCTATTAGATAGATTTAAATTCAAACTAATATATTTAATTAATATTTGATTTAGTTTAAATTATAGATTTAAATTAAAAAAATATAAAATCCTATCTATATATTGATATAGACCAGGGTACATAATATAGAATTTTCAAATCACTCTAAAGAGAAAGCGGCTATATACTCAAATAGTGAGACTGTACGGATGAACGACGAACATCGGCTGTATGGACGAACATCATACAAACATATGGACATCACAACCAGAGGTGCTAGCACGCCGTTTGAGTTGGACTCACCGTTCATGTGGATATCGGTAGAGGGAGCTGACCAGTCGTGTTAGTTCCTGGGGTCTGACGAAATGAAAAAAAAAAACACCAAGGGATGCACCGGAGGTAAATTCTTTTTCTACTTATCAATCTAAACAACGTTGACGGATCCATGGGAGAGAATTTCTTATAATTTTTTGCTGCGTGTATGCTGAAATTCCCAACATTTTTGTCCTTGGCAGCCCTCATCTTCGACTTCCTCTCATTTTCTTTTCTTCTTCTCTCTACCATAGCCACACCATCCAAGTTCCCATTCCCTCTATTCTTGGCCTTTTTCCTTTATTCCTTCACCAAAATCTTTCTTCCCATCATCATTTCTTCACCTTTCCTTCTTCCCTCTCCCTCTCAAGTTCGTGGTTCTCTCTCCTTCCATCAAGCAAGAGTTTCATCCACCATTATCAAGAGCACTTGGCCGTGGCTTCATTATCTTCTTCCATCAAGTTTAATTTTCATTTTCCACCTCCATTTTCTCAAAAAGCCATGGTTGTTATGGGTATATTTGTTGGAGCTTCCATTGCTAGCATGGAGAAGTGAGCATATGGTGATAGCTTAGCAAGCTTGGAGGGGATTCAACAATAGGCAATGGACTACAAGCAAATGATTTGGCTAACTATTCTTTTTCACTTTTCCTTTTCAATTTCTAAGTTAAATTAAAATAGGATTCTTGAACAATTTAACTTTGAATTGATGTTGTCAATGGTTGATTATTGATGAATTATTATGGATTGGGTTGTAAACCATTGGAATTGTGAATTGAGATTTGTATGGTTTGCTATTTGATTAATGCAAGGTTTATGTAATTTTCAGCCAAAACATTCTTGATGTTCCTTGCCTTAATTTAGAATTTAATTACTCAATTTGGCATTGTAGGTGTTAATTAGGTGACTTGATTCTTGATTAAAGTATTGGAATTGTTGTTATGGATGTTGTTTAATGGGTTATAAATTTTGGCCAAGACATAGGCAATATTGTGCATTCCATACATTCATAATCATTTGTCACATAATCTTGTATGTTAGGTGTTTGATGAATTGCCTAGGTATGTGACCATTTTAAGGACTTTATCATGCATTCTATATTTAGAGAATTTATGGTCTTAAAGGAATGTGACACTTAGATCATGATAGTTGCCCAAATCCAATTAACTAATTAAGCCATAAAATCCTCCCTCTCCAAGTTGTGCTAAGTTGTCAACTCCCATATCATTGCATTTTCGCACTTCATTCATCACTCTCTTGCATAATTAGCTTTCTTTAATTATTAGTTTTTGGTGGCTAGTTAATTTAGTTTTAATCCATTAAGCTTCCATTTACTTTTTCAAGTAACCAACAACAATAACAATAACAATAGCATTATCCTATTAAGTGAGGTCAACTACATAGATTATATAATGCCAATGGGCTCAATCAAATAACATCTATTTAGATAAATCATTTATTAAAAGTTCCCATCTTATAACCTCCCTTAGTATCCTTTTCAGTCTTCCTCTACACCTATTGATAGGGCTCCAAGTTATTTGATCAACTCTCATTACTAGCTCCTCTTGTCTTCTTCTTTGTACATGTTCAAACAATCTTAAACATTTTTCCACTATTTTTTTCTCGATAGGTGCTACTTCAAATTTCCCATGTATACAACATTTTGTATCTTATCAATTCTTATATGACCACACATCCATATCAACATTTTCATATCTACTACTCTCATCTTATGCTCTTAATGCCCTTCAAAGCCTTACATTCATTACCATAAAGTATCGCTGGCTTATAACAGTTCAATAAAATTTCCCTTTATACCTTGCAATCACTAATTACTTTTTCAAGTCACTAAAAGAAAAAAAATCTGACTTGTATTTGGTTTAGGTCTCATATAGTTTAGGGTCACTTGCATTACATTTTAATTTATTTGGTTGTTAGTTCTTGCATTTAATCACTAGCATCCTAGTTTGCATTTTTAGTTCATTTTAGGTGTGTTAGAGTGTAATTTTCAGCCTTAATTAGTTTTTATCTTACCATCCTCTTGCATTCATAATCATAATCTTTTCTCATACTTCTATACGCTTTTACACATACATCCACACTTCACATCATACTAGTTTTGGTCTTAGGTGAATTTGGTTTTTATAGGTTTATTTTACATTCTTGCATACACTTAGTTGCATTAGCATCCTTAGTCTAGCTTTTGCACACATAATTTTTCTTTTGCATCATAATTGTCACACTCGAAAATGCGACGCGGATAGCGCGGGAAATGAAAGAAAAGGGGAAAACCGACCCGTACTGCAGAAGGCCGACTTCGGAGGGAGTCGCACCAAAATTTTGAGAAAAATTTTGGAAAACCAAAATAAAAACAAACAGGACAAGGATGGTCTGCGAATCAGAGTTGGGTTCGGGAGTACGATTGTGAGTGGGGAAGGTGTTAGGCACCCCCACAACACCCGTTTCGAAGAACGGTTACCTTAAGTTGATCATGCAATTTTTATGGCTTTGAAAAATTATTTTGGTTGCTCTATTACCATTCACATGCAAAAATAAATATAAAAATAAGAAAAATGTAAAAATGAAAATAAAGAATAAAATGAAAATATGAAAAGTCGAGAAAAATGAATTAAGAGAAAAATATTATTTATTTACAAAAGTGGACTTGACCCAGAATTAGAGTCTGGGGCCTACGTACCCTGCAATAGGGATCAAAGTCGACGTAGTTCGGATTAGAAATGCATGTCACTGGGTTGGTATTTTTTATATATTTTCTTTGAAAAGAGAGGTTAATAGAAAATAATTTTATCTTTCTACAATGAAAATAATTTTCAGAATTGGTTGGTATGTTTTAATTTGTAAAAGACAGATTACTTCCCATTATTTGCTCTTTTCATTTTTATTATATATTTTTTGTTTAATCAATTTCTAAAAGAGAAAATATATTTTTCCTCAAATTTAAAAAAAAAGGATTAAAATTATTTGTGATTTTGAACATTTTATTTGATTTGAAAAGGAAATATTTGAAAACAAATTTATTTTTTACGTAATAAAATCAATTGGCTTATGTGGCGACTTTATCACTCACAATACACCGATTGATACCTAAATGCCAACGGTGGTGCCACTCGAGACAAAAAGGCACAAAAAAAGTTCGAAAGGTAACAAATAAATTTTTTATTAAAATTATTATATATTTTTATTTTCTTTAAAATAAATAAAATCCTTTTAACCCATATTTATTTGAAAGAATTAAAAAACGTGATTATTACATATATTTTGAAGAAAGATAATCATCATATGTGGTGACTATATCACTCACAAGTTACTGATTTTCGCTTGCATGCTCACTGTGATGCCACTCGTGATAAAAGGCAAAAAGACTTCAAAGATAAAATTGGAAAATGAAATCATTTTTTATAAACAAAAATAAATATGATTAAGGTTATTTTATAAGAAAGAAAAATGATAAAAGGAATTTAAGAATGACTTTTATATATATCATCTAAATTTTTCTTATGTATTCAATTTTATTATTCTCTTATTTTTGTACTTATTTTAAAAATACTCAAAGGGGATAAAAATTACTACATATAATACGCATATGTATAATTTATTTGTTTACTTACCAAATAAAAAATTTATTCGTGCCTTTATTATAAAAAATTATTTATATTTCCTTATAAAAACAAAACTATTAAGAATTTTTTTTTATAATAAAGAAACCATTTTGAACTTAAAATGTTTAAAAACTAACCAATATAAGCACCATGGCAACTTCTTGCTCATGCTGCTCTTGACTGACATACCACATACCCACGGAGATTTAGTCCCTCGAGGTAGACTCTAAAAATAATTACTCATGGTCTAAACAAAACTCTATCACTATATTTATACATTCAATTCACAGGATAATTTAATAACTTCACTCAATTAGAATTTCAAAAATGCATAAGCTAACCATGAACCATTTTCTTTTTCTTTTTTCCACGATCGAGAGCATCTTTTAAAGTCAAAAGCAATTTTCCGTGAACCTTTTATCATCAAGACAGAGCAAGTTGTATCAAAAGAAAGAAAGCAACTTCATCCCTTAAAAAAAAAAACAAACGCAGTGGACACACCCCTATTGAACTTCGAACAGCCAAAATGCATAAGCTAACCATGCCTAATGTCCATCATAACCAATGAAAACCTCAAAAGCAGAGAAAATCTCCATATCAATTTCATGCTCTCAGCATAAACATTTTATCATCAGGACAGAACAAATGCGTGTCAAAATAAAAGAAGCTATTTCCTCCATTCCAGAAACACACACATACTGAATATAGCACCACTAAACTTTTGAATGGCCAGAATGCATAAACTGGCCGTGTCCAAGATACACCTAATGATGAAAATCTTGACAGCAAATGTATTAAGCCTAAGACAAGACAAAACATATGATCAGGAAGTTCAAAAATCACCCATCAGCACTCTAAAAAATGATCCCCCTTACAAGAACGTCCCACAATACAACCAAAGACGTGTTCAATCATAACAGAGCATTTACAACATTGAGCCTAGGCAAAATATTCCAGAATAAAGATTAGACTAAGACAAGGTTCAAGGTCCCGAGGGCAACAGAGGACCGCGCTATCAACAGTAAAAGAAAACTAACCAATACCTTGATTCATCCCAAAAGCACTCAATACTGTGAACAAAAGAGGGGGACAAACAACAGCAAGCCCCATTGCGTGATCATAACAAAAACAGCATTAAAAGAAAACTGACCCCAATGGCACCGGTATTTCCTGAACTTGTGCTCTCCTACCGGGTCAGGTCCTCCTTGTTCTGTCAATTTCACTTCTGTCTCCCTCGGTTCCTTTCCTTCACTCTTTCCTCGTTTCTAAAATCTCGGATTCAAGCTTTTTCTTTTCTCAATCTCTGTTTCACTGGTTTCCTCTCTGGCCTCCAGAATTCTCCTCGGATTTTCTTTGCCTCTCTCTCTCTTCCTCTTCCTCTGTCTTTTAGACTCTCCACTCTCAGACCACAGAATCTTCAGCAAAAAAAAAAAAAAAGCCTCCTGGTGCAAATGCCTTCCCTCAACTCTTATAGTGTTCCCGCGAGTGACTTCTACCCAAGACCAAACGCGTGCCTGCTTTAGTCCCATTTCAAGTGCCGTGCGTCTCCAGATGTCCTTCCTCACCCATTTCGTGCTCATCTCTGTCGCGGCACGCAATTTGCCTTTACTTCCACTACCCTGCAGTACTGTGTATGGGGTAGTGGAGGGATTTTGTTGTCCTCTCTGCTCTTCACCCTCCCTCGCACTCTCTCTGATTCTCGTGTTCCTACGCCCGCGGTCCCCCCTGAGCCCTAAAGGCTGCCTCTGCTCTCTCTGCAGCTTCGCGGCTCCCTCTGTCCTTTTTTTTTGTGGCCAGCTCCTTTTTCTCCCTCTGTTTTTCCTCAGCCTCCCTCTGTCCTCTCCGTCGTCTCTTTCCCTTCTCTGCCGGTGGCTCCCCTCGCGTTTATCTCTCCCTCTCTCTCTTTTCATGTCAACGGCCAGCTCCTTCTCTCGCGACCGGCTCCTCTGTTTTTCCTCTGCCTCTCACGCGTGGCCGAGTTCGGCCACCACACTGGGGCTTCTCCGAGGCTCCTTTGGTTCCTCCCTCCCCACTTCGCGGCCAGCTCTCTCCTCTTTTCCCATTTCCCCTTTGAGCCCTAAAGGGCTCCCTCTGCACCGAGCCCTAAAGGGCTCGGTCTGGACTGGCTCACGAGCCAGTGCTCACGAGCCCTCCACTGGCTCGTGAGCTTTTGGGCTGAAATGATTTCAGCCCAACAAGGTCCCACCCCCCCTTTTTTTTTTACTTAGGTTTCAGCCCAAACCTTTTTTTTTTTATATTTCAGATCTCGGCCCAAAATAATTTTAATTATTATTATTTTTAATTAATTTTAATGTTTTAGTATTTTTGTTTATTTATTTACTTTATTATTTATTTATTTATTTTATTTTATATATATATATCTATATTTTTTAGCTTTGGTTCATTTATTTATTTATTTTTTATCTATTTACTTATTATTTTTTGTTTCTTTCTCTTTTTCTTCTCTCTCTTCTTTATGTTGTCTATTATTTATTTATCTATCTATTATTATTTTTTATTATATTTTTTTTATTTTTATTTTTTTATTGTATTTATATATATATTTTTTAAAATTACCCGGACAAAATACGGTGTTCACAATAATCATATATCGTTTTCATAATAAATCACATTTCTTACATACATACCATACATCTTCCATCTTCCACACTTACACACACGCACACACACACACACACATTTATCCACATTTTCACACATATTGGTATACTTTTCTTTGATTTTAGTTTTAAATTAGGTTGCATATTGCATTCTAAGTTGCTTAATTTACTCTCCTAAGTTGGATTATACAAGTTGCTTCTTTGTGAACACAACCTTGGTTGCGCCACTTGCTACATTTCTTTTGCAATCAAGTTTTAAATTACGGCCTCATGACAAGGTTCATCAAACTTGTTTGTCCCTACCACCCTCATGAACACTTTCAAAAGCAGTGACAGCCATTAGCAGTCTAGAATTCTACAATAGCATTTTCTACAAGAGAAAAAGTTATCACAGGGTCAACATCATGGTGCTCATAAATGCATTTGTATTTTCCTTTCCAAATATACCATAGAATCATAGAAATCTTAGGTTTCACCCATTCATCTACTCTTGTAATACTAATTTTAGAGGGAGCAAGATGTAGAGAACTACCAAACCATATCTTTTTGAGCAATTACAGAGGAGAAAAACATGTTCCTAAGACTCATTTGCATTACTACACAAAGAACAAGTAGTTGTCGGACAAATATCTCTCTTATGAAGGTTCTCAAAACAAGGCAAGCCATTATACAATAATTTCCATAGGAAAAACTTAACTTTATTTGAAATTTTAAGTTTCCAAATTTCACTCCATATATTGTTAGAAATGTTGGCTTCCCAAGAGGGGGTGAATTAGGAAATATGAAATTTTTCTGTAAAAATACAATATAGCAGTGAAAGCAAAAGTTTGCAGAAAAAAAAGTATAATGAAAATTAAATATATGAGATAAGGAAAGAGAAGATTGAGTAATTTATCCAGATTCAGTCCAATCCACTTAACTTACGTCCAGTCCTTAAGCCACTACTTAAGATTTTCCACTATCAATAAGAATTCAATGGAACAACACTCGTGCTCTATTCTAAGAACAAAGAAAAACTCTCAATCACCCTCATTAGTGATTTTCTTTATCCCTTTAAGAATCCCCTCACAAAGAATCTTTCTTCTAGATGAAGAAAAGATTTGTTACAAAAATGAAATCTCTCTTAAACAGAGTAAATATGACTTCAAGTAATAAATGATGTGTATAAGTGAAAAGTTTTAACACAGAATTTTAACAGAGTTTTTGCAATATCAAACTTAAATTAATTACCCACAATTTCAAATGAAGTTATATTTATAGATTTATGATTTTACTAGTCGTTAGACATAAGATCTAACAGTTAGAGACGTTAACCAATAGTTACTTTGTAAAAATAGCCGTTCATAAACTGCATTAAATGCATCTAACACACAAAAGTTCAAATTTTGGGGTTCAACAGATGAATTTTGCAGAGACAGAAGATTAAGTACTTTAACATTGAACTTCAAAATCTATTTATTACTAAATGATATTCGAATTTTGTGTTTGTAAAAAATATCCAATGTTAGTTTATGCGAATTTTCCTATTTAAAGTGTATTTGAAGAGATTGAACAACTTCCTCAAGTTTTCACATAGTATTTTGAATTTTCATATTAAATGCATCTAACACACCAAAGTTCGAATTTTGGGGCTCCACGGATGAATTTTGTAGAGATACAAGGTTAAATACTATTAAATGACATTCAAATTTTGTGTTTGTAAAAAATATTTAATGTTAGTTCATACGAATTTTCATATTGAAAGTACATTTGAAGAGATTGAACAACTTCCTTAAGTTTTCACATGGTATTTTGAAATTTGAATTTTAAAAACTATAATTCGTTTGTTAGAGGCATATTCAATATGACATAAAAGTTTTTCACTATAAAGTTCAAACTTTGAATTGCAAAGTTCGTTTGTCAGAGACATACTCTAACAAGATATACAAGTTTTCACTTTGAAGTTCGCATTTTGAAGCTCAAAGTTTGTCTATTAGAGGCTATGACTTTGAACTCACTTTGAACTTTACCAACAGTTAAATTTTAACTAAGTTTCATGCAAATTTTTAACACTTTCAGTAACTATACTTAGCCCAAAATTTGAATTTTAGAACCAAAATTTGTCTATCAGAGATTAAATCTTTGTAAATTTGAACTTCAACAAGCAAAGGGCAAATTTTGCACAGAATAAGCATGAGTCAAATAGAAAAATTCATCTGTTAGCGAATATATCTTAATTTTAATGCATGTTAACATTTCATAACTTTAAAATAAGTCATTTGAATACTGTGGTAACATAAATAAATAAGAGCTAAAGTTTTTCCCTATTATACATAGTAAGAAATCCTAAAAACTAATTCTTCACTTGATCTTTACTGGATTTCTTCACTATATGCTTTTATACTCCTTTCATATTCTCCTTCCATGCTTTAATTGTTTGAAATCATTAAAACTTCTGATTCAACATTCTCCCCCTTTTTGATGATGTCAAAACAACTCACTAATTGGATTATTACTTCAGTTTTCTTCCAAGAGTTCCCCTTCAACATATGCATTGAAATTCAAATTTTAACATATAATTGTAGCATATGTATTAGAGTAAAAATTTTATGAGAATAGAAAAAGACTATTAAGACAAAGAAATATACATTATTGATATAAGCACATTTAATACAAAGATCCATACTAGTACACTGAGACATATAAAAAAGAAACACAACAAAATGCAAATACACAAGCATACAGAAATACAAAGTCCTAAGGTCTAAGCTTTGTTGTTCTGCCACTATCATTCCTTTCTAGCCTTGAGCTTGATCCTTTTGTTATATGTTTTGCTTGATTACCTAGCAGCTCAAGTTGTAACAGCAGCTCTAGTTTGCTTCTCCCCCTTTTTTACATCATTAGGAGCAGATGTACAGGGAGGAGGCATTTGAAAAATGGGTATGGCATGAAGTTTAATTGGTATGAAGGGCATTGAAGGAGGCACTTGAGGAAGTTCTTCATCAGATCCTGAAGATAGCTCCTAAGCTTCCTTTAAGATGTTAGCCAACCGAGCCTATTATTCCACTATAAGTCTAGGTCGAGAAGCTAGAGGTTGAGATACTTGTGGTGGAAACATCTTATCCAACCTTTACTTCTGAGCTTGTACTTGAGCAGCATATGCAATATCAGCAATGTCAACATAAGGCACAATCCCTTTTTCCTAATTGATAAAAGCTTGAACAATAGGTGCTGCTTGAGATCTGCTACAAGTTTTTCCATCTGCTCTTCTTTTTTAGTTAAAAAAATTGATTCCTGAGCAGTTTCCTCCATAATTGGGTTATAAGAGCTCTTCATTTAAGTAGCTTTGACTTCCTTTATACCAAAGTTTAGGGATGGATTAGGGCTAATACCATTGCTAGAAACATGAGGACTAACAATAGCAGTAGAAGGGCTTTCTTCTAAAGGACTCAATAAATGTGGGGGAGTTAGACTTGTGAGGATAAGAGGAATCAGACCGTAGTGAAGCTGATGTAAATGGAATAGAGGTTCATAGGTCATTATAGGTATCAGTAACCACTTCAAGATTTTTGGCCAGATCAGAAATTAAAATTGCAGGCTTGCAAACTGGGCATTCTATTCATCCTTAACACTCATGATCATTTCAAATAAACAATCATATAGCTCTAGTATGGTGTTAGGTTTGGCCAAGTTGTAGTGGGATGGGATGGATGGTTTCGGTGGCTGAATGCTTTGAGATTAGAAAAGCTGTGGTTCAGGTTGGGTAGATGGAGCAGTCTCATAAGCAACTTCTTGTTATTGTTATGGAACTAGCTCTCGTCCTTCATAAAAGAAATCCTCAGTTTTACTAGCTCCCATTCCAACTCATTTGCCCTTCATTTTCTCTATTCCTATCCTTATTAGTTCTTCCCCTTTGAATTCCTCTATGGTCTTTCCTTTGCCTTTCTCCTAGTATTGGATCTTGGCAAACTTGAGAAATTTGGTGATGATCGAGACATATGATAGTGTAGAATCCTTCCTCAGATCTTTGGCCTTTACCATTCTCTGAAGAATGATATGTTAAGTTTTTTCCTTCGAATTAGGGTTGTCGCCACATGAGTTTCAACCTTAGTGATCAGATTAAAGCTGCCTCCTTTGTTGAAGATGATCCTAGATACTATGTAGTGCAAGCCTCTCATCTGTACACTGAGATTTGAAGGCTTTACTTTTTTCATAAGATGCTTATTTTCTCTTCTCTTGAAGATTATGTTCAGAATCGTGCTCTCCTTATAGTTTAAATATTCTCCACCCTCTCCATTTGCTTCATCATTCTCTTCCATGTATTTGGTGATAGAAATATCAATCTTGAACCCATTTTGGTTAGGAATTTCCCAAATGTCATTGATGTTATTATTAGTCAACCAGAAGTTCCTAGACTTGACAGTCACTTAATACTTTTCCTTTTTGATCTTGAATTTTAAAGAGGCATACGAAGTCTTTATTATTTCTTCGTCATATCTTTCCATAACCTCTAGAAAGTTTTTGTACTTCCCTAACTAGATTCCAGCATCAAACTCATTTGGAATAAAAAATTGTTCCAGACTAGTCTAGTGTTGAGTAATTACCTTCATTGCAGGAAAATTTATTAAGAACTCCTTTAGGATATGGTCAAAGCTGCATAAAGGATCAGTAGCAATTTCCAATTCTTCGGACTCTATACTTGATGATGGAGTAGCAAGAATGGGTTTCCTCTATTCTACCTTGGATTAAGCCATTTTCTTTTTCTTTGAAGGTGTTCCCTTGCTTCATTCAACTTTTTGTTTCTAAGCACCACCTTCTTTCATGGCATACTAAGACTTTGTTGATCTTTTGGGCCTTTCCTTTTCTACGCCAATGCTTGCATTATTCACTCTCACTATTTCTTCCAGAAATTTACTTTGAGGAATGCTTCAATAGTGTTTGTAGGGTTTGGTTTTGGGTTTAATCAGTGGAAATTGGTGTTTGGTCAAAGGATTTTAAGAATGGTTGAAAGAAAATGAAGGTTGTAATGGTTGAAATACAAATAGAGTTGTAGTTGTTTAGTGTATAACCCTCTGAATCCTTTTTAGTAACTATTCGATAGACAAATTTTAGGGGCCAAAATTCAAATTTCAAGTGGTTACGTTCCCTACTTAACACAGAAACTGCCTTGATAAAAGAACTTTCAATCTTGAAGTTTGATTGTCAGAGATTTACCACACAGAAAATGTCTCAATAGTTGAATTTCAACTTTAAAATATGACTATTAGACACTTAACACAAATAGAAACTTCAACAGATAAACTTTGTGTCCATTAAGTTTGAATTTCAAAGTCTCAACAGAAAGCATGCAAATACATGAGGTCCAATAGACGAATGTTGAGATTCAAAGTTCAAAATTTGAGACTTTATGAAGAAATGTCCGAAGTGCGAATATTTAATCATTAAAGTTTAAATGTTATACACAAGCAGATATAACACATACACATGCAAACAATCAAAATTCATATTTAAGATATCAATGGATGAATTTTGAGTAGATAGAAACACAATTCCCTTTTACAACTTATTAGGATTAACTATTCCCAATTCTTTTTTGATTTTTATATATTTGTCTTCTGAAAGTAGTCTAGTCAAGATATCTGCCAACTAATCTTCTATTGGGACACACTCCAAGATAATATCTCCTTTTTTAGCATGATTTCTTATGAAATAGTGTCTTATCTCAATATGCTTTATCCTTGAATCCATCATTGGATTCTTTGTGATGTTAATGGCACTAAGATTGCCACATTTGATAGGCACTTCCTTTAGCATAATTCCAAGATCTTCCAGTTGCTATTTCATCTAAAGAATCTGAACACAATAGCTGTCAGCTGCTATGTATTTAGCTTCTACAATGGAAAGAGCTATATTATTTTGCTTCTTGCTAAACCAAGATTAAGGATCCTCCAAGAATTTGGCATGTACCACTTGTGCTTTTTTTGTCAATCTTGGATCCAGTGAAGCTTGCATCAGTGTATCTAACAAGCTCTTCTCCATTGCCCTTTGGATACCAAAGTCCCATTTGAAGTGTTCCAAGTAGATATCTAAATATTCTTTTCACAGCTGTTGCATAGGACTCCTTGGGACATGATTGGAATCTTGCACACATACAAACGCTAAACATGATGTTAAGTCTACTAGCTGTTAGATACAACAAGGAACCAAATCCTTCTTCTGTTATTGAGTGATATCACATGGTTTTCTTCCTTCATCCATATCGAACTTTGTAGCAATGGCCATTGAAGTTCCCATTAACTTAGCATTCTCCATTCTAAATTTCTTTAGCAATTCTTTCAGATATTTCAATTGGCTCACGAAGATGCCATCATCACATTATTTGATTTGCAGTCCAAGGAAAAAGTTGAGTTCTCCCATCATGGACATCTCAAACTTACTCTGCATTAACTTAAAAAAATCCTTGCACATAGATTCTTTAGTGGCACCAAATATAATATCATCAACATAAATTTGAATAACAAGTAAATCTTTTTCTTTTTAGTAAAAAGTGTTGTGTCAACCTTACCTCTGTTGAACCCTTTTCAATTAAGAAATTTCTTAACCTCTCATATCGTGCTCTTGGTGCTTGTTTTAAATTGTAAAGAGCTTTCTTTAGTTTATATACATGATTAGACTTAGTTGAGTCTTTAAAACCTTAGCTTGATCAACATAAACTTCTTTCATGATATAACCATTCAGAAAAGTACTCTTTACATCCATTTGATATAACTTGATATCCTTTATACAGACACAAGCTAAGAGAATTCTTATTGCTTCCAATCTTGTAACTGAAGCAAAGGTTTCCTCATAATATATACTTTCCTCCTAGTTATAGCCTTTAGCCACCAACCTGGCCTTGTTTCTGATAATCATTCTTGACTCATCAAGTTTGTTTCTAAATACCCATTTGGTTCCAATCATCGGATGATCATTGGGCTTGGGCACTAAGTCCCAAACTTGATTTCTCTCGAACTGATTTAGCTCTTCTTGTATGGCTATAATTCGGTCCTTATCTTTTAATGCATCTTCTATACATTTAGGTTCAATTTGTGATATGAATGCATAATGATTTATCTTATCCCTAAGCTATCTTCTTGTTTTAATATTCTCTTGAACATCCCCAATCACTTGATTAACAAGATGACTCTTTTGATATCTCTAAACTCTAGATAGTTCTTGAGAAATTTTTTCATTAACTTCAAGTTCATGATCTTTCTCCTGAGTATCTTCCTCTACAACAGTAGATTCTGATATTTTTATAGGTTAAATTTTATCTTCCTTAGAAAGGTTCATCTTTTTAAAGCAAGAAGTTAGTTCATCTTCATCTAAGTCAGGTTTAGAGAGAGTTTCATTTTTAATAAACACTCTTTGCACAGACTCTTCTATGGCTTTAGTTCTTTTATTGAAGGCTCTATCTGTTTTACTTCTATTAGAGTAGCTAAGAAATATATCTTTATCTGACTTGGGGTCAAACTTACCCAAATTCTCCTTTCCATTATTATGGATGAAACACTTGCATCCAAATACATGTAGATGAGATGTTTGACTTTCTTCCTTTGTAGAACTAATAAGGTGTCTTCCCCAAGATTAGTTAAATGTATGCTCTGTTAATGATATAGCTTGTTATGTTTACTGCATCAGCCTAGAAATATTGAGAAACTTTTTTCTCATTTAGCATTGCTCTTATCATCTCTTTCAATGTTATGTTTTTCCTCTCCACCATGCCATTTTGCTGGGGTGTCCTTGAATCTGAGAAATTGTGATCGATTCCATGCTCTTTGTAGTACATCAAGAAGCTTGAATTTTCAAACTCTCCTCCATGATTAGACCCGATGGACACAATAAAAATACCTTTCTCATTTTATACTTTCTTAGCTAAGGTTACAAATGCATCAAATGTCTCATCTTTAAAGGAAAAAAATAAAGTCCAAGTAAATCTAGAGTAGTCATCCATAATTACTTGCATATATAGATTTCCTCCAATGTTTTTCACTCTTAATGGACCTACCAAATCCATATGTAGTAGTTAGAGTGGTCTAAATGTGGAGATGACATTTTTAGATTTAAAGGAGGACTTAGTTTGCTTTCCCTTAAGACAAGCATCACATTCTTTGTTCTTTTCAAATAATATCTTAGGTAAGCCAATAACTAAGTCATTTTTAATTAACTTATTGAGTTGGTTCATATTAACATGTGTTAATATTCTATGCCATAACCAGCTCTCATTATCTTTACTGATTAAACATATAGAGTCTAAGGGAGTTCATATAAATCAATAGTATAACAACTACCATCCATTTAAGTTTTGAGGATAATCTTGTGATCACTTTTTCTTACGACCAAGCAGAATTTTGAATCAAACAGCACCCAGCTACCTTTGTCACAAGTTTGACTCCCACTCAACAAGTTATGGTTGAGACTAATCACAAACATCACTTCTTCTATGGATGTTTCAGGATTCTTGTCCACGATACTTATGCCAACCACTTTCGCATATTGGTCACCTCCAAAGGTTACTTTTCCTCTTTTTTTATCTCTGAGGATGATGAAATTTTCCTTATCACCAATCATATGTCTTCAGCATGTACTGTCCATATACCATTTATTGCTTTTACTAGCTTTAAGACACACCTCAGAGTCACTTTCATTGTCTTGGTTATGATTCTCTTCCTCCTCTATAGTCTCTTGAGCCATCAAGCAAATATTTGCAATCTCTTCTTCTTCTTTTGTTGCATCCTCTTCATCTAAGCTATCTCCCCAGATGGATGACATGAAGGCTTTCTTCTTTTTTCCTTTTTTTGCCTTCTTGTCTTTTCCCTACTTCTTGGCAAGCTAAGTACACTCCCATTTGATGTATTCAGGTTTCTTATACTCATAGTATATGATGGAGTCTTTGTTTTCTTTCTTACTACTAGTGGTTCTATCCTTCATTATAAATTTTCTGAACTTCTTCTTCCCGTACATCTTTCCAAATCTTCTCACCAGAATAGCCACTATTTCTTCATCCAACTCAACATCTTCTTCAGAATCATCATCATCTTCTGATTTTACTTTGAGAGCCAGACTCTTCTTTTTCTTATCAGAAGAAGATTCTTTTAGAGCTTTTAGTTTTCCTTCATATTCTTTTAGGTTTCCAAAGAAAGTTGTGACAGATATCATTGATTCTCCTCTAGCTTTTTCTATGGCTGTTATCTTTAGTTGCTACCCAATGGGTAAAGCTCTAAGAATCTTTATGACTTTCTCATATTGAGAATACTCCTTTTCAAGACTCTTTAGTTAGTTCACAATAAGAGTGAACCTCTTTTATAAATCTTTGATTCTTTCTCCTTCTTTCATTTTGAAACTTTCATATTGACTAATGTAAGTGTTTCGTTTGTTCTCCTTTACGCCCTTGCTTCATTCATGAGCAATCTCTAGAATACCACATTTCCTTGGCTATGGAGTAATGAGAAACTCTATAGAACTCATTCTGATTTAGAACACTAACCAAGTATTGTTTTGCCTTGAAGTTTAGCATAACTCTTCATTTGTCTTCATCGTTCCAGTCTTCTTCTGACTTCTCTTTGTATGTGCCATTGTCCTATATCTTCATGGCCATAAAGTCACCCTTTTTATGATAAACCAGATCTCCAGATCTATGGATTGAAGATATATCAGTGTTCTCCACTAAAACCTAAAGGTCTGTTAATGTTGTTCCCTTCTAGTAGTATATTTTCTCCAAAGTCAGCCATAAGTTCTCTCAAATGGTGAAATCCTTTAAATTGGAGCCCAAGCTTTGATATCACTTGTTAGAAATACTCGTTTCCCAAGAGGGGGATAAATTAGGAAGTATGCAAATTTTCTACAAAAATATAATATAGCAGTGAAAGCAAAAGTTTGCAAAAAAAAAAAGAGTATAATGAAAATTAAATATAAGAGATAAGAAAAGAAAAGACTTAGCAATTTATCTTGATCCAATCCAATCCACTTGATCTACATCTAGTTCTCAAGCTACTACTTGAGATTTTCTACTATCAGTAAGAATTCAGTAGATTCCTTGCTATGCCACAATACAATACTCATGATCTATTCTAAGAACATAGAAAAACTCTCAATCACTCTCGCTAGTGATTCCCTTTATCCTTTTGTGAATTACCTCACAAAGAATCTTTTTTTCAGATGAAGACAAGATTTGTCATAGAAATGAAGACTCTTTTAAACAAAGTAGATATGACAATTGAAGAGTAATAAATGATGTGTATAGGTGAAAGCTTTAACACAGAATTTTAGCAATATCAAACTTAAATTCATTACCCACAACTTTAAATAAAGTTCTATTTATAGATTTGTAATTTAATTGATCGTTAGACACAAGATCTAACCATTAGAGATATTAACCAATGGTTACTCTACAAAAATAGTCATTCACCAACTGCATTAAATGCGTTTGACACACCAAAGTTCAAATTTTAGGCCTTAATAGATGAATTTCGTAGAGATAGAATGTTAAGTACTTTAACGTTGAACTTCAAAATTCATTTATTACTAAGTGACATTCAAATTTCAAGTTTACAAAAGATATCCAATGTTAGTTCATGTAAATTTTCATATTGAAATGTGTTTGAAGCAATTGAACAACTTCATAAAGTTTTCACATAGTATTTCGAAATTCGAATTTTAGAACATGAAATTCATCTGTGAGAGGCATGTTCAACGTGACACAAAAGTTTTTCACTATAAAGTTTGAACTTTGAATTGCAAAGTTAGTCTGTTAGAGGCATGTTCCAACAAGACATACAAGTTCTTACTATGAAGTTCGCACTTTGAAGCTCAAAATTCGTCTGTCAGAGGCTATAACTTTAAACTCACTTTGAACTTCAACAATAGTTGAATTTTAACAAGTTTCATGCAAATTTTGCACACTTTCAATAACTATGCTTAGCCCAAAATTCGAATTTCATAGTTAAAATTTGTCTATCAGATATTAAACCTTTGTAACTTCAAATTTTAACAAGCAAAATGCAAATTTTGCGCAGAATAAGCATGAGTCAAATAATAAAATTTGTCTGTTAACCAATATATCTTAATTTTAACACGTGCTAACATATGATAACTTTAAAATAACTCATTTGAACACTTTGATAATATAAATAAGTAAGATTTAAAGCTTTTTATCTAGTGTATATAGTGAGAAATTCTAAAAACTAATTCTTGACTTGATCTTCACTTAATTTCTTGACTTTATACTTTCATGCTCCTTTGATATTCTTCTTTCAAACACTAATTGTTTGGAATCATCAAAATTTCTGATTCAACATAGATCACTAGGGACCTTAGCAGAACAACTTTGGCATTGAACTTCCTACCTATCTAATAATTGTTTTGCCACTACATAACCTTCCCTAACTAAATAAGTACCCTTCAAAGGGACCGAGATACTTTTAATTTCTTTAATTTTATTGTCACTCAACCACAATTCAATACATGAGATATCCCAATAATTAATGTTCAAAAGTTCAACTACTTTCATGCTCTGAAACTCCTCAAAATGGCACATAGAAGTTAATTTCATACCTTGTAGAAAGGGAATCCGATGATCATTCCAAACAACTATTTTGGCACCATTGCCAACATTGATGCACCAACATCCCTCTAGCAATGATCTACCTTCCAAAATACTATTCCATATCCACAAGGCCCTATAGCCTTTTTTGATAAATAAAAAATCACAGTTAGGGAAATATGTAAGGTTTAGTATAGTATAAGTTTTGATGATGATAAATATAGAGTAATAAGGAATAAATACATTGTATGTATCTGGCATATATAATGTTCCTTAAAGAAGTCAAATGTGTATTAGCATGTATTTAATTATAGTTATAACGTATATATCATGCTATGTGCAAATATATCCACTATACTTTTACAATGAATAACATAAGTTAGATATATAAACTGGACTAATTACTTGGTTTGTAAGTGTAATATATTAAATATAGGTTGGTCCAAGTAAGAAGAGTGAGCATTGGAATACAGAAATGGAAATCAATATCATGCCTCACTCAAGAAAGAAGAAAAGAAAGGATGCTCTAAAAATGGAAGATCAGAAGGGAGCATGCCAAGAAGCAAATGACCAAGTGGAAGTGGAACTCAACATTTGAAGACCTAGTCACTAGATATATTTTGTTTCCACTTAGGTCTTGAGGTGGGATTAATCTTTGAAATTACTTAATCTTGTTACCATATGTTTTAAATGAGTTAGATTAAGTAAATCTGGTGTTAGCATATGTTAGATTTGAAAAACTCTGACTGACAGACGAATTTTGAGAAGTTAAAATTCTTATGCTTTGTGAAAATATGAACTTTGCTAACTGAAATTTGAAGTTCCAGAGATATCACCTCTAACAGATGAATTTCAAGTATTGAAATTCGAATTTCGAGTCAAGTATAGTTAGTAAAAAGTGCAAAATTTGTTTAAAGTCATGACAAAGTTCGTCTCATAATTAAGCACTAAAAGGGTTCAAAAACATTCCCTCTGATAGACGAATTTTGGATTTCAAAATTTGAACTTTAGAATAAAACTCAATAATTTACAATTATATTTGATTAACTCAAGAAGTTTTGGGTATCAAAGTAATATATCCTTACTTTTAAAATATAGTGAAATATGATTTTCAAGAATCTAGAGTTTGACATTTAATTAGTATTTTTAATACATCTCTCAAAATATATATGGATTTAATTAAAACTTATTTCATATGAAACTAGACTTAATAAGCTTTTCAAAGAAGGTTATTTCACTCAAAATAAAGGTCATATGAAAAAGCTATGGTCATTTAAAGTTGAGTAGTGAGATATGAATTTCCAGTTTTGACCTCTTATCATTATTTTGATCATATCTCATAGAATACGTTTGTTTTTGCAGTGAAACTTCTTTCATTTGAAATTAGATATTGAGAGCTTTCCAACCATAGGTCATTTGCTTAATTTAGAGTTAAAATGAGAGAGTTATAGCTTCTATAAGACTGTCTATAGTGCAAAGTTCGAAGTTATGAACGTTCCGTCTCTTATAGACGAATTTCGGGCCTCTGAAATTCGAAATTCTAAGAGAACTTTTGTGTTATGTTAAGCTTACCACTGATAGATGAATTAGTCTTCCAAAATTCAAACTTCAAGTCTAACAGATGAATTTGAGTTTTCAAAATTTGAATTTCGAAACACCAAAATGTGAAAATACTTTTAGAAAAGCTAACAGACAAATTTTCATGTCTAAAATTCAAACTTCAAGTATAATAGATGAATTTTGTCTTTGAAAATTTGAATTTTGAATCTCTAGAACATGGAAATACTTTTGGAATAGCCAACAGATGAATTTTCATATCCAAAATTCAAATTTCGAAAGGAAGAACTTGTGCCATATTGAGTTGCTCATTGACAGACGAATTTTGGGCACCAAAATTTGAACATCGAAGGCATTGTAGCAATATGGAATAACTGTTCATACTTACCAGAAGTACTTTAAACTTGAAAATTCATATGTTCCAACATAGAAATATTTGTCAAGACGAAAATTCGAATTTCAGATTTGAACAGACGAACTTTGAAGTTCAACGCTAAAGACTTTAACTTATAGTCTCTTCGAAATTCGTCTTTTGACATCCAAATTCAAATTTCAGAATGTCAGAAACATTAAATATGGTTGGTAAACAGCTAGTTTTGCAGAGTAACCATTGGGTAACGTCTCTAACGGCTAGATCTTGTATCTAACATCTAGTTACACCAAAAAACTATAAATAGAACATCATTTGAACTTATGGGTAATAATCTTAAGAGAGTTTATGCGAAAATGCTGCAACTATTTGTAAAATCTTTCTATCTTAGCATTGGTTAAAAAACCCACTTCAATAGAGTGAACTTTTAATGTATTATCTACTCTTCAAGAGAGTTTTCATTTTGTAAATATTTCTGTCTACATATTCTGGGTAGAATCTTAGTATGGGAAAATACTAAGGGATTTACACATCTTGTAAGGGTGTGAGGAGAGTGGCTTCACAAGTGTCTACTGAAACTTGTGGGAATGTATTGAGGCTTCACAGGTGCCCGGATCAAACCTATGGGATATAGTGGAAAATCCCAAGTGGTGGCTTGGGGACTGGATGTAGGCCAAGTGGTTGGGCTAAACCAGTATAAATTGTTGTGTATTATTCTTCATTTTCTCTATTCAATTGTTACACACAACTCTCTCTGTTTATCCCTGTTTTGTTGCATTTTTAGTGAAATTGGGTTGTGATCTAAAAAGAGCGAAAATCTTGCATCACCCAATTTACTCCCCCTCTTGGGTGACCAGCCAACCTAACAAAATATAAACATTTAAGAATGTAGACCGACAATTCATTTGGCTCTCAAAGAATTCTCCAACCTAATTTTGACAAGAAAGCTAAATTGAAACTAGTAAAGTCTCCAAAACCCAAACCGCCCTCAAACTTAGACTTTCCCAATTTCTTCCAAGAAACCCAATGAATTTTCTTTTTGAGATCAGAATCCCCTTACCAAAATTGAGCAATAAAGTTATCCAATTCTTTCCAAGTGCTTTTTGGAAACAAAAACCAAGACATAGGGAAAATTGGGACTACAGTAGCAATTGACTTAATGAGGACTTCTCTTCCAACATTAGAGAAAATACCTTTTTGCCACCCCTGAATCTTTTTTTTTCACTTTATCAATAATTTTTTTTCAACTCTATTAGTAACATAACTTAGGGCTTGTGCTTTAGATCTACTCCATAAAATGGGTAGTCCCAAGTATTTGCCTAAAGCATCAACTAAGGCAATTTAAAAGATATGGCCTATTTCCTCTTTAATCAGGTTAAGTGTATTCTTTGAAAAGAACAGACACATTTTGCCAATATTAATTACCTGCCCTATAACTTTACAATATGAGTCCAGAATATGCTTAACTTGCCTGCAATTATCTATCTTTGACTATAAAAAGAGAACAGAATCATTAGCAAAAAAGCAATGGGTGAGGGAAGAGCATCCTTGAGCCAACTTAATTCCTTGTAAAAATCCATCTCCCAACCTCGAGCCAACTTAATTTCAACAGAGTTTTTGCAATATCAAACTTAAATTCATTATCTACAATTTCAAATAAAATTCTATTTATAGATTTGTGATTTAACTCGACGCTAGACATAAGATCTAGCTGTTACAGACGTTACCTAATGGTTACTTTGCAAAACTAGTCGTTCACCAACCGCATTTAATGTGTCTGATACACTGAAATTCGAATTTTGGGTACCAACAGACAAATTTCACAAAGACCAAAGGCTAAAGGTTTTAATGTTGAACTTCCGAAATTTGTTTGTTCAAGAATGAAATTCAAAATTTGATTTTGTCAAAATATCCCATGTTAAAACATACGAATTTTCATATTCAAAGTGAATCTGTTAAGTGTGAACAATTGTCTTATGTTTCTATAGTGCACTTGAAATTCGAATTTTGGGATGCCAAAATTCATCTGTCAGTGTCAAACTCAACATGGCACAAAAGTTTTACTTTGAGAAATTCTAATTTTTCATTTTCAAAATTAGTCTTTCAAAGACACCACTAACCAGACTTACAAGTTTCATTCTAAAATTCAAATTTTGAAGTTAAAAATTCAACTGTCAAATGGACTATTTTTAAACTCTTTTTGCACTTTAATATTAGACGAACTTTGACATGACTTCAAACAAACTTTGCATATTCCATTAACTATGCTTAACTCGGAATTTGAATTTCAACACTTGAAATTCGTTTGTTAGATGCGACACCTCTGTAACTTCAAACTTCAGTCAACAAAGTTCAAATTTTCAACAAAATATATAAAGTTTAACAATTCAAAATTCGTTTGTTAATCAGTGTTTTACAAACTTAACATATTTTAACATAGGATAACATGAAAAACACATATTTAAACGCAATGGGAGTTCGAGTAAGTAAAATTAAAGCCTTTTACCATGTGTACAAAGTGAAAAATCCTAACAACTAATTCTTCACCTATTTCTTCTTGGATTTCTTCACTTGAATGCTCTTACACTCCTTTAATATTTTCCTTCCAAGCTCTAGTTGTTTATAATCATCAAAACACTTGATTCAACAGTGATTTCTTGTCCACATGTAAAAACTGCATTAGGAGTGCGTAGTGGTTTGAACCAATTGGTTCCATAGCAGTACAAAAACCCTTTGGAAAAGAAGAACGCCATTGTAAGTTGACAATTGTATGATCCAATTTTTCTCTTATAAATGCATCTCCTTTACGATTGTTTGCCCAAGTGTATTTCAATGCATTAGTTTCGACTTCAAACATTGTGCCATTTAACATAAACTTCCTGAAACAATCTAGTTTTGTTGCAGAGCATAATCTACCCCCTCTTTATCAAAATTATATAGGATATCATTGAAAGTTTCCATTACAAGCCATGGGATATTGTTCCTTGAAATAAGATTATTAAGCAATCTTCACCATACTTCCTTACCTTTACTACTAGGGGGCCATAGATAAATGAAATACGACCTTGCAATCTTCACCCTCAACATTACACAAATGAATTATGTTTTTGTTTACAATTTCCACCTCAAATTTAACTTCATCTTTCCACCATAATGACAAGCCTCCTAAAAGGCCAACAAGGTCCACATAGCAACCAAGATCAAATCTTAATTTCCCTCTGATTGTCTCCACCTTTGTCTTTTTCATTCAAGTTTCTGATAGGAATAATATAAGAGGTTGAAACTTTCCATAGAGGTGTCTCAAGTTCCTAACTATCAAGATCACCCCCAAACCTTGATAGTTCCATGCAATGCAACTCATGGTGTCCTGGTGGCTGTGGACAACCAGCCACCACACTATCATTATAGAGAAATATAATTTCCTTCATTTGAGAGGTTGTCCTAATTCTCAAGAAGATTCTAATTCTTGGTGTTTTCTATTGAAGACTTTTCTACTAAATCCTTATTACCTAGTGGAGAATTCTTCGAGAAAGAAAACTTCCTTCTTCATCTCCTTTTAACGATATTTGTATCATCATCTGATCTTCCAATTTCCAACTTAATTCCTTTTGCAATTTTCACTTGAATTTTTTTCATTACTTATCCAATTCTTAGCTCTCTTTGACAAATCATCATGTACAATTTTCTGACTTTTAGGATTTGGTGAAAGGAGTTCTTTTTCAGCAGTACGCTTTAGATTCACTCCACCAAATCTACCCATAAGCTCTTGAACAATCACACAATTCTGAATATGAAGGATAGTAGAGATGGATCTCTCCTCTACTTTGTTAGGGGGACTGAATAAAATACGGGCTCTTAAGAGAATCCTACTTAGGTATTATGGGTCGGCCCAAAGGAGAAGATAACTCCCCCATATTCTAGATCCTTTTTTGACCTTTCAAAGGTAACCCATGTGAATTGTCAATTTCCTTAATAATTACTGCACTCTTTGGGGAAAGATTAATATTAATATTTCCTAGACCCCTAAAATTCATATTTAATGGAGCATGTGAAGAAGAGCCACTCTTTACATTTTGAGAAATCCCCATGTGACTAGAAAAAGGAGCCCTTGAATTAATCTAAATTACGCACCTTTCCAAGTAATTGACATAGTTCTCAAGTCCATACCAACTCCACAAACATGGGAAGATGAAGGGACATTTCCATTCTCCTCGTTGCCGACGTTACCTAGGGTCACCATTGTCGAAACTGCAAGCACTTTCCATAAATCAACACCATCAATGATTGCAATTTTTATAATGTTTCTAGCTAGAGAAACACATATTTCACCATCATACTTTGGTTTTGTGGATTCCTTGGAGATCTTCTCCAGCTTGCTAGTGCAAAAATGATGTTCATGTCCAACCTTACCACAATTGTAATAGAAGTCTCTTAACTTCTTATATTTCAATATGATCCATATATTTGAATTCTCCAGATGTAGAATCCATACTCCCAGAAGGAATGGCTTATTGATATCAACTTCTATTCTAACGTGGGGAAAACTCCTTGTGTTTGCACCATTATGCATAGGATCCTCAAAAGTAATAACCCTACCCACCTTAGCACCCAATTTGAGAATATTACTACACTCCATCCCTTCAAGAGGAATACCATGAAATTGTACCCAAAAATCACAAGTACTCATATTCACATCTTTTGCAATTTTTCGCTAATGTTATGGTTTGATAACACTAAATTGCATCAGATAGTCTAAGGACTATCTCTCAAAGTCCTCTGCATGTCACTTTCTTCCATAAAAGTAAACATGAACATGTTTCCACCTTCATCTTTAATGCCCATTCAAGGTTCTTTTAATCCCCAAGCACGCTCAAAAAGTGGCTGTCAATTGTTCTTCTTATAAGACTTTGTAGCAATGACATTTCCCCCACAAAGCAAATTTCTTTCCAATGCATTTTTTGCCAACAGACTAGTCTACAACCAGAGTTTTCCATTGAGAGACCGTGTTTACCTCCACTGAGACAAAAAAAGTGTTGCTAAAGATGTCAAGATGATGAAAACACCACCCCTAAAACTCCCTAAACTATCATCAGAGATACGAAACAAGAAAGGAGAAGGAAAGATAGCCGCATAGGCTGACGAACTCACACTTCACATGCAAGGGTTTCTATGCACACTTGGAGAGAGTTTCTGATTCTTCTTCATATTTATGTTTTGTCGGATAGAAATAATATAAGAATGGAAATGAAAGTTATTAAATGACTATAATATCCTAAGTGAAAAAATACATTAAAATAACCAACAAGCATATGGCTCAGTTATTATGGGTTATGCTAGTTTAACTAATAGTTTCAAGTTTGAGCTTTCGATATGTAACTCTATTAAAATCTTATTAAGAGAATTTTGTTGCCCTTGTATCCTACTCGACTTGACTTAGATTAGTCAAAATCCAATATGATTTTCAGATACCAAATAATTTGATATAAAAAATATTAAAATATTTTTTATTAATTAATCGTTAATTAGTAAGAAATTGTTATATATATTTAATAAAAATATCAATAAAAATTATTTTTAATTGGTAAAAATATTTTTTTAAAATAGTAATAACAAAATACGATTTTTGGTTAGTAATTAAAATTAAAAATTTAATTACTAGTGATAATAGAATCTGCATTTTATTTTGAGATTTATTTCCATGAATATATATCTCATTAATTTTCTTTTTAGCATAAAAAATAAACCCAAAATTAGCTCCAAAATTGGGTGTGGTTGCCAAAATGAACTTCCCACCCCTCTATAAATGTTCACGGAACAAAACAAGTGTGCCTGATTCAAGTATGTGCTATTTGCCCATTCGATTAATTTGCTTACTTTGGAAAGGGGGTTTTTTTTTTTTTTGGTGCCGGGGGGGGGGGGGTGTGTGGCAGGGAATGTAATTTGGTTTACATTACATGAGTTGTTGTATTTGGTTAGTCTTTACACTGGGAATCAGGTTTATCTCGAGCATGAAGATTGCCTAAATTCAAGTAATCTTGATGCCTTCCATATACCCAAAGCATCCAGGGCAAAAGACTTTTTTACCCTTATGAAAACAAAAAAAATGGCAACCATCCTCATTCTGCCAACGGTGACCCTGCAATGACAAAGCAGATTCAACAGCGAAAGACCAAAGGTCGCCTTCAGATGTTCATCGTCCGCCATCATACATTCTCCCTCTTGTCCATCCTCATCCTCTGTCCTCAACCTTAATCCTTCAAACGCTAAGGCCACCTCAATCTTTGAATCTTCTTCCTTATCAGTGGAGGTCGCCTTCATCTTTGAATTTGAGACCTTCAATTTGCCTTTCTATACGCTCAAACCTTTGAATGGTTGCTCAAACCCACATATCTATTTCTGGAACAAAATCTGAAACCTTGAATCTTCTTCCCTCCGTGCTCGAACCCATAGATCTGGTTTTTGGAACAAAATCTCATAGTGGCATACCAGCGATCTTCACGACTACCATAGTTTTTTAGTTTATTGATGTTGAATGTGGTGTGTTCTGATTTGTGCTAGCGAAAATGATGACTAGCTATGGTAATAATGTCGGGGAAGGGAGGAGAATGATGGGGGGAGATTTTTTTGGGAAGGAGCAAAAGTGTCATTTTATATTTATCTGTATTTTTTTTTATAAAAAATAAACATTATCCCTTCATCCTTTTATATTATATCAAATAAACTCATTATAATCATTATTACATTACATTCCCTTACCTACCATTACGTTACATCCCCCACCATGTAATTGAACTAATTAGGCTATAAGAGTTGGCTTAGGAAAAAAGAAGTATGCATTTAAGTGTCCATTTGGTTTAATGTGAGAATGGGAAAGAAAATGAAAATAGAAGAGTTCTTTATCATGAACATGGGAAATTCCTTTTTCAACAAAGTTATATTATCACCTACCAAATATGATTTTTATACTTTCTCTTTCCATCAATTAATTTTCCATATACCAAATGCAGTATAAGAAAACTTCCATTTGCATGATGGCATTTCAATAATTTTGATTTGTTTACGAGGATCTTATAATAGTTTTAACATCGAGTTCTATTCTCACATGAGATTCTTTTCATCCAAGGATGATGAGAATCATCATTCTCACATATGTTGGGATGAGCTTTGCAACTTTCATTCCATTGAGCCCAACCAAACATGCTTTAATCTATTTTGCTCCCTCTCCCATCCACTTTTACAGTGTAGATTACTACCAACCAAACAAAGCCTTTAGATAAAAAAAATTATAAAAAAAACTTTTCTAGGTGACCATCTTTATTGAAAAAAAAAAACGTATCATTAAAATTAAGTCTTGGATTACATCATGTTCAAACAGAGGAAGTATACTATTTTGTTTTGAACTTGATGTGTTTTTTTTTTAATCATTGGTAAAAAAAAAAAGATGTATACAATATATATATATATATATTTTATCAATCCACTAAATAATCAAAAGCGTTTTTTTTTAATAAATCAAGAGTATCCGTTATCAACATGAATTAATCTTCCTCATATATTAATGAAGATATTTATAAAGATAAAGTATATTTTTTTTAATTAAATTGGTTTTATATATAAAAATTAAGGTCAAACCACTTATGAGAAATCCTACCATTCTTTGTGAGACTTGTGTTGGTTAATCAAGTGTCTTTAAGTTGACGTTAGCTCCATCATTGTCAGACTACATCAATTTTTGGTTAATGGAGAGCATCAGTAAAAGCGCTTAACCACTACCCGATGACTTTTGGACGCCACGTTGGTAATCGATGATTTCCCATCGATGATTTCCCATCACTTTTAAAAAGCTAATCTCACCTTTTTTCCCACAGTATTATTATTATGATTATCATTCACAACTGGATCGTGGGGACCTTATTAGACCAAAAAAGTCGTAGCCTACTTGATCTAAATATTTTCAATTCAACAAATAATCAAATTTTTAGTCTAAGAGATAAAGATAATAAAACATAAATTACATACATATTTTTATTTTTTATATTATTATACACAAATATAATAAAATGTAAAGTTTACATTATATCACGGACCATATTTACATGTTGTGAATAATCGACTTGACATATAAATTCTATGCAAAAAATGACTGTTTGTTTATATATTTTTAATATTTAAATTTAATTTAGACTGTTAAAATTTTAATGTTTGTCAGTATTAAAATTTTTATTTTAAAAAATGTAAATAAATATATTTTTAAATAATATCTTTAATAGTGATTATTTTATTAGAAATAAAAAAAATAAAATATAAACTTTTTTTAATCATCCTAATAAAGAAATGAAAATTTTATTCCCATAAAAATTGATTTAGTTGATAAGAATGTAGCTTATATTTCATCGAATCCCACTTCCAATATAAAGATTTTGTTGACTTTTTTCTAACTATGAAACCTACTCTGGTTATACTAAATCCTTATGTTTCAACCTAGCTAATTTTTTAAAGAAAAGTACAAACTATTCATTTCTAAAAAATTCAGACTCACAAGTGATCAAGAACGGAAACATAGGTTGAAGAGGGATTTTGTTTTCCTGTGTCGTTATTTTTTTTTTTGGCCCCATTTCCCATGTTTTTAATTGTATGAAGTAATTAATCAGGCCCAAAAAAAAATGAAGTAAAGAAAGAAAGTGGGGAAACAAAAAAAGCTGAGGACACAATTAATTTGTGGTGAGGGTCGTGCCGGAGAGAATGGGATGAAATAACAAACTTCCTACGTGACAAGGATGTATGAGTCGGGACATTGAAAGCCATTAATTGAGAGCTCCGTAGAATAACACGTACACTTTTACGTTATCATTAATACTGCATGAGACTTGACACCTGCGCCTTCTCAATATTCGAATTTTTTTCTAATATTCGTTTTGGATAAAAAATTATTTTTTTCCTCAAGAAAAGGATTCTGCTTTTTTTTTTTTTCTTCCAACAAAGGATTCCGCCTTATCATTGAAATGGATATATATATATATATAGATAATATTTCCTTCTATCTTAATTATAGTTTTTTTTATTTTGATATTAAATATAAAATTATTTAAGATATACAAGATAATATTAATTATATATTTAAAAAAAAATTATCCCAAAAAAATTAGTTAAGGATTGTTTTAAAAAATATAATTTTTAAAAAAATTATGATAGTTAACTAACTTTAACTTATCTTCTTAATTCATATAATTCAGACTAAAAAATTTTATAATTATATAAGTATTAAAATGTTAATCAGCGTTCAGTCCCAAGAAAATTTTGTTAATCACATTGATGTCCGATCGGCCGCCGACAGCGGCACATTCCATCAATGCTTATTAATTACTTACACAAATAAGAAGCCACTAATCCAAAATTAAAACGGTGCATTACAATCCTTTCATTAGCGCTTAAAGTTGTGTGGCGGACCAAATTCTTTAGGGGAAATTACATCTATGAACCCATATCTTAAAAAATTAAGTTAACAAAGAATATTATAAATTATGGTATTTTTAAAGAAAGACTGAGGTTAATTACTCTATTTTTTTTAAAAAAATATTATTTTTAATAGAATTATTGTCACCGAATTTTAGAAAAGTTACTATTCGTCATCTAAAATTTTTTATTTTTTATTAAAATTTAGTATTAATTGTTTTCATTAATTAATAATTCTCTAAAATTGTATATTTCTTGAATTTGAGCAATTTTTTTAAGGCTTAGTACAAAATCCATTCAAATTTGGCTAAAATTTTTTTATCATTAATTAAAAATAATTATAATTTTAAAAAATTTTTCATCCAAAATTTTTTAGAGAAAAGTTCATCGAATATAAATCTTAAAAAATTTAAGCTAAAGAAAATTTAAAAGTTATAATTATTTTTAAAGACTAGAATTACAATAATAATATTTAATGGGACTTACTATTTTAAACAAAAAATTTTAGGATTTTAAGAAAGCTACAACTAGTAATTTTTTTTAAAAAAAGTAACAATAAATTTTTGTAAAAATTGATATATATCCTATAAAATTTATCAATTTGATATTAACTAGATATATCTCCATTGTTTTTTAAAAAAAAAAAAAACTAGACATCTCTCCTTTACTTGTAGCTCTCATGATTTTGCTCTATTTGTTTGAAGTATAACTCAGGGTCTTGTTCTACTCCTCTTGTATGTTGATGACATGATTATCACGAGTAGTGATATCATGGGTGTTCAGAAACTCAAGACTTACTTGGGAATGTAGTTTGAAATGAAGGTTTTTGGTCGACTAAGTTATTTTCTTGGTCTTGATGTACATAATGTACAGGATGAAATTTCACTTTTTCAAGTTAAATATGCAACTAATTTGATATCACGGGTATATCTTTTTTATGAGAATGTTGAAAATACACCTATTGAACATAATGCTCACTTTACCCCAACTAATGGCATCTTATTGAAGAATCTCACTCATTATCGTCAACTAGTTGGGGGACTCATCTATCTTACAGTGACCCATCCAGACATTACCTATGCAGTTTACATTGTCAGCCAATTTATGTCTGAACCCAGGACTACCTATTATGCAGCTATTCTTAGAATTATTCCATATGTCGAAGGCACTTTGTATCATGGCCTCCACTTTTTTGCTAGTTCTTCTCTTGCTCTTCAGGCTTATTCTGATGTTAATTGGGCGAGTGACCATGTTAATTGACGGTCTACCACTGACTTCTGTATTTTCTTAGGAACTTCCCTTATTTCTTGGAGAAGTAAGAAGCAAACCTTAGCCTCTTATTCTAATGCTGAATCAAAATATCACACACTAACTGACACAACCTCTAAGGTACTCTAGCTTTGTTGGTTACTTGATGAGATAGGGACATCATGTACATCCTCCACAAATATCTATTGTGATAACCAAGCTACAATTAAAATTGCTTATAATGACTGTTCCATGAGTGAACTAAACATATTGAGATTGACTGTCATTTTACTCAGTAACATATTGTTCAAGGAACTATCTAACTTGTTCCTATTATAACCAAGCACCAGTCAGCTGATTTGTTCACTAAATCCTTTAATCCATGCCTCTTTCAGTTTTCTAGTAAACAAACTCAAATTGCTTCCTATTAAACTATCTTGAGTTTAAGGAGATGTTACATTCTAGAATATTATGTAATTATGAGTATAATATCTTTTGCATTTATTAGCCTTTATTGTATTTATTAGTCATTATTAGGAAGATTAACTATTTTGTGCATATATTGGTGTAAATTGTTGTACAATCAAATATACAGAAATTTTCCATTCACTCTGCTAGTTTCAGCATTGTAAATACTAAATAGCTTATGAAATAAATCACATTATTTATAATCTATAAATAGCTCTATTTGTAGCTATATATTATATATATTTACATATTGATTTTGATCTTTAAAAATAATTTGATTTTATGACTTTTTAGCATAAATTTTGTGTACCCGGGTCCTTAAATGTAATTGTCTCGACTTTTAACGGTAAGATGTAATTTTGGCCTAATTATATTCGCATTTACAACTCATTCCCAACTGAACGCTACTCATATTGTCCCAGTGCAGCAAGGCGATCCACTTATTTTTGAGTTGTGAAAGACAGCGCAGATGCACATGGTCCCCTTTTGAAAAACTGTGTCTATATAATATAGGCCACCTTTAAAAAAAAAATGAAAATTGTGTGTGGGGTGTAATTTTAGTCAATTATGCCCTATGACTTTAAATCGTAAAATTTATAGTGATCAATTCTTCACAACTAATGTGAGTATGATTTGATAGGCGGAGTTAAAGAAATACTTTTAACATTCTACAATGTTGTTAAACATAAGTCATATTATAAAATATCTAGAATATTATTTTTTCAATAAATACCCTATTATTAGAAGTTGGTTAATTTGAAAATTTAAAAGTTAAGGAATGAGTTTAATTGAATGTAATCTTAGAAAATAATAATATTTTTTAAAAAAAATTTAAAAATACAAATTATTTTAACTATTTTCTTTAATCTGTATGAAATAATTAAAAATAATTTATAATAAGAATAGGGTGAAATAAGTTGTGCTTATTACAGTTTTTTTATATATAGATTGTGCATTATGATTTAAAAATTACCATCTAGCTGCTAATTTGAACCTTTACTCCTAACATTCTGTGGCCTCCTAGTGAGATCGCATTTCAGTCTCAGAGCAACTCTAACGCCCCAATTACAAGCATCTTGACATTACGTGCGTCCAATTTTAAGAATAAAGCAACCAAAATAGATTCTCTCAATTTGTTTTTTAATTGAAGGTTACCATCATCAGTCTTATTTAAACTGTTTAGTATCTTCTTACTACATATATTCATACTCATTTTATTTTTTGATATGTAATTTTAAATTGGTTTTAAACTTAATGAAGCATCAGAAGAATAATTGAGTCTTTCTGTGCATTGTATATAATTGAAGAATGACTCATGTTGCTCGCGAGTTGCGTGAATTTGTTATAAATTTTATATTTTATATTGATATTACAAATAAATTATTATTGCTGTTTGAAAAAAATGACATGAGACATTTCAACTTGAGGATGCATGGCCACAAAGTTGTAGTAATTCTTATTAAATTAAATAGACATCTAAATTAATTTTACTTTAATTTTATTTTAACTAATTAAAATAAAGAGGAAGAAAAGAAAAGCCAGCCACCGTGAGTTTCACGTAGAGACAAGTCAAGTCTCTTCTCGTTCCTTTCCCGCAAATTATTGAAGGATCTGAATCGTACTTAAGCTCATTAAAAATATGGTTATACTTCTTCTTCTTGATTCAGACTTTAAATGTGTATAGTCAATTTTGCCGTTTGAAAGTTCCTCCCTCAGTTTCTTCATTGTCCTTAGCGTTACGAACTCAAAAGCAGCGTTACTCAGAGCAATCCGTGATTCAAAAACTCCCAAGGAAAAGCTTCTAAGAAAACTGGTCTGTATCAGGTTCAATTTTTTATTCGAATCCTAAATTAATTTAGTTTACTAATCAACCAAGTTCAGGGCAGGATCTAGTCTTAGACAAGCAAATGAGGAGAATCTGTTAACTGGTGACTACACACGAGACTCGTTGGTTTCAGGACGTCCTGATACTGCCAAGTGTGTCCAATTGGAAATAGGTTGCTGATTTGAAATCAGCAGGTCACACAAATTTCTTCCGGAACCACAATGAGGTTCGGCTTGTAAGCGGATTTTCTGGCCTCTAAACTGTGTCAATCTGCTGGAAAAATGTTCAAGTCATGGAGCAAGAAGAACAAGATCAAAGCGGTATTCAAATTGCAGTTCCAGGCAACTCAGGTAAGACGAAGAAAACTATTAAGCTTTTTCCTCCCCTCTCATTCTGCTATTAAACCTGAATTCTGGTTTGGCGTAGCGGTTATAATTGAAACATAATGCCCTGTAATTTTAAAACTCGATTGATTCAGAAAAGTAGGAAAGTTATATAGCAGTGTACAGATTCTAGAGGCAGTCTCACCTTAGCGTGTGTCTCGTTTGTTTTAGGTGCCAAAGATAAAGAAGTCTGCGCTGATGATTTCCCTGGTGCCTGATGATGTCGGGAAGCCGACGGTGAAACTGGAGAAAACTGCAGTGCACGATGGAACCTGTATATGGGAGAACCCGATTTTCGAATCAGTTAAACTCGTCAGGGATTCAAAATCAGGAAAATTACATGAGAAAATTTACCATTTCGTTGTTTCAACTGTAAGCAATTTTTTTTTTTTCTTTACCAGACAAGCAGTTGGCTGGAAAATTTAATCGCCGTGGTTTCTTGCAGGGATCTTCAAAATCTGGCTTTCTTGGGGAAGCTTCAGTCGATTTTGCAGATTTTGTAGCAGAAATTGAGCCGCTGACTGTTTCTCTCCCCTTGAAGTTTGCTAATTCGGGTGCAATTTTACATGTTAGTATCCTCTCTCCCTTTCTCATTATCTCACTTCTTGCGTCACTCTCAACGTACCCAAAATCACAGTCTCACATTTTTCATTCTCTTGATATACAGCATATATTTAACATTGTGAGCTTCATAGGAGCTTTGTTAACTTTGAAATCTAGTAACACTTTAGTAACATCAGATTATTAGTGGCCAAAAAGAAAAAGTAGCATCAGTTTACTAACATGAATAGTGATTCCTCACATGCAAAATAATTGTTGAGACAGGTGACAATTCAGAATGTGGAAGGATATGCTGATCAAAGGTGAACATAAACCACAACAGCTTGTTGATTGAATTTCACATTCAGCTTGTTAATTACACATTTAGAAACCATGTATCTTAATTTCAGAAACGGGGAAGATGGAGCTCTGGAGCTTTACAATGATGGAAGCTTGAATCATCAACTGAGCTATGGCAGTACAGATGACAATTCTTTTAACGTTGAAGTAATGTTTCTTACCATGCTTTATAGCTAGCACTTTATAGAATTGAACATAGTTGAATGGGCGATATGATAAAATTCACATTTGTTACCCAATTGTTTCATAGGATGGGCAATTGGCCAACATCCAAGATGGAATGACAATGGCCCAGGACTCAACGTTCAGACTGAATAATGGAACTGTTCAGGCCAATGCTAAAGAAACCCATGTGCGTAGGAGGTCAAACACAGACTGGTCATTGGGTTCAGCATCAGATAGAAGTTTAGGTGACTGGACAAACAGCCTTGAAGATAACGTTCCAAGAGATAGATTTCGAGAGAATTCAGATAATGCCTCTGAAAAGCTCAAAAGTGAAATTGCTACTCTAATGAGGGAGGTAGAAGTATCAGAACTTGAGTTACAATCACTTCGTAGGCAGGTAGCAAAAGAAAGCAGTCGAGCACAGAATTTGTCGACACAAATAATCAACCTTAGAGAGGAGAGAGATATGTTCAAAACTAAATATGAACAGCTTGAGTCCCAGCGAAGCAATGATGAGACCAAAGCTACAAAAACCTTGCAGTCTGAGGTCAAAGATGCTAGGCTTCAGTTAAAAGCATTAAGGGAAGAGCTTGTTTATGAAAAGGAGTTAAGCACTAATCTTCAATTACAACTGCAGAAGACACAGAACTCGAACTCTGAGCTACTGTTGGCGGTAGGAGACCTGGAAGCAATGCTGGAACAAAAGAATAAAGAAATATTGGATCTCTCTATTAATAAAAAATCCCGAAACATTACCAATGAATATGCTGATACCACAGAAGTAGATCTCTTTAAACAGAAGATTGCGGACCTGAATGGTGAAATAGACATCTATAATAAGCAAAATGAAGAGCTAAACAAGCGTTTAATGGAGCTCACCTCAGAGTATGAGCTTCTGAAGAAGGAAAACCTGGATATTTCTTTGAGATTGAAGCATGGTGAAGCACAACAAATTGTGTTACAAAATGAAAACTCGGCTTCTTTGGCTATTGTACAACAACTTGAATCACAAGTAGAGATATTAGAAGAAAAGATGAAGCAGCAGACGGATGAGTTTTCAGAGTCTTTGGTCTGTATCAATGAACTTGAAAATCAAGTCAAGAATTTGGAGAAAGAACTGAAATTGCAGGAAGAGAAATTCGAAGATGATCTGCATGCTATGAAATGTGCAAAAGATGAGCAGGAAGAACGGGCAAAACAAGCTGAGGAAGCCTTGAAAAAGACAAGACACAATAATGCTATCACATCTGAGCGTTTTCAGGAAGAATATAGAATGCTTTCAGTTGAAATGTCATCCAAAGTTGCAGAAAATGAAAAGACGATGATGAAAGCAGTTGCAGAAGCTGATGAATTGCAACAGCAAAACAAACTAATGGAAGAAATGCTTCAGAAGTGCAATCAAGAGCTCAGGCTTATCACAGATCAGAATGAGTTGAAACATCAAGAGCTCTTAAACCAAATAGACTTGAAAGAAAAAACAATAGAACAAATGTCAAAAAACCTGGAGAATAAGTCTAAACAGCTCGAAGAAGTACAAAGGCAAAGGAATGAGAAGGATGAGGCTTTCTTTGTTCAAGTTCAAATGCTCAGATCTGAAATTAAAAAGCTGATGGCAGAGGAGAATAGATTGACCAAGTCAACAGAGCATGTGACTGCGATCACAAAGCAAGAAGATAATAAAGAAATAAATGATCTGGAGAAGGAGATCCCGCTAAATGCCCTGCTTTCAGAAGTACAAATCTTCAAGATGCATCACAATAAATTAAAACATAGCATGCATAATGAACAAATAGAGAAAGAGAATATGAAGAACAAGATATCTCAACTACAAGGAGAACTGAAAAATAAGGAAGCAGAATTAAGCATTATGGAAAAGAAGCTCAAGAACAACAGAGGACGGGTTCCAGCTACAAATGCCAATTTGACTTCAAGAGATGAGTGCACTGCAGCTGCTTCTTCCACAAAGGCATGTGTCAAGAAGTCAAAATCAGAAACACCTAAGGTAATTATCCAACTTTCCAGACTCTAAATCAGAAACTAAAAATAAAAAGCATTTCTAGTGCAGTGGGAGATCAGATTATATAATAGGATCACTCCCACATGAGGATCCGCTACACAGTAAAGAAAAATCAGTCAAGCCTATATTGCCACCATGGCCATCAAATGTTATAAAATCTAAATCATTTCACTGCACTGCAGGAAGTTAAAACACTTGGTGGGAACACAGGAACTGTATTGCAAAACAAGTTAGAATCAATTGGGTAGTACTTAACTGGAACTGTTATCAGTGGTTGATTAAATTTATCAGCTGCTACTTCATTTAGACTATTTTATGGGCTAATGAATCAAGGGTTCCTTCAAAGCTACATTAGCTTTTCATTTCTCACTTCAAATGCATGTCATTCTGTCCTATACTTTACGGTACTATTATATTTTACTGCTAATAAGGAAAGAGAAAATCATGTGCATGACTGAATCATAATTACATTGTTGTCTTCTTTCCATATCTAAAAGTATAAGAATAAAATACATTTATCTGAAACATTATACAACTGGTAGAGATGAATTTTCTGCTTAAATTTATTTGATATTATCTATCATATTATGCATAATCATGATACAACTAGCATAACTTTAAATAAAATTAAAGTGCCTTAAAAATAAACTCCAAATGCACTTGAACCTGAAACACATGGCAAATCACATTCAGAGAGAAGCAAACATTTTTTTTAAATGAGTTTTTGGGACTGGAAGAATAATCATGTTAAACATTTTCTGTTCACGATACAACTATAGATGACAAGGTCTGCGAGCTGGAGAATTAAGATCTCTCAAACATGAATTTGAGCTGAAAGAAATTTTCTGGTCAAGGTCGCTTTACTTTTAGTTTACACTCGTCTGTTCAGTATATTAATTCAGATGGATTTTATTTTCGTAAAGGGAACATATGCTACAAGCACCACTAATGGCAAGTCTGAAGAAAAGAGAACAGTTGTCAAGTCAGCAGACAGTGATGTTTGTCTAGCACCACGTAGAAGGTAAAAATTAAATCCATTTCTATCTACATCTCTAGATCCCTCATACATAATAACTGTTGATCTTTATATTATTATTATCCTTGTAATAAAAATTTCACACACTGTGCTTCAGCTGTCAAATTTGCAATTATACTCACATCTCGCTGCGGCATGTGTTTTTATTTAATGTCATTTTCACTTTATTGAAACAGTGAATTAGAAACTTGCACGGGGAATGAGGCTGTTGCCTTCCATGATAATCACAATGGTGAGTGCAATACAAGTGAATTGATGACTGAAATGGCAATGCTAAAGGACAGGAACAAAAGTATGGAAAAAGAGCTGAAAGAGATGGAAGAGAGATACTCAGAGATCAGCCTTAAATTTGCCGAGGTAGAAGGTGAAAGACAACAGCTTGTTATGGCTCTACGTAATCTCAAAAATAGTAAGAAGAACTAGAATTCTTTCCCGCTGTTGTATCTTAACCAAAACATACATGTGATATGAAACAGATAGGAGATGAGCACCAGAATGGTGGAACCAAGTTTAATCAGTACTTTGCTCTGTTAACCTATACGCAAATTGAATCATCTAAATATATCTATTCATGTGTTTGAAGATATAGTGATCTAAAAGAATGTGTTTAGGGTTTATATCACTTCTTTATATTCATAATAATTTCCTTTTCCTTTTTTGTCTCTTTCTGAATGAATTAATATATATATATATATATATTCATTTTTTTGTAAGAAACCAAAATTGACCTGCATATGTACGTAACTTTACTTTTATATCATTTAAGATTTGTTTGGCCATGCGGTCCAATACTTCTGGTCATGATTCGTATGATACAATGACAAGGTAACCATGGACGGTTCACTGGTGCCTGATATTGCCTACGAAGCAAATGATTAATCAGTTTGACTTTTCTAGCGAAACCGAAGATAAATATGAAATATGATATTCATAAACATTTGATGCAAAGTGGGAAAAGAAATATGAAAAGTAAAAGCATTTTAAAATTCCTATTATATAAAGAAAAGTAGGTGCATGTTAATACTTGTGCCCTTCCAAAGCCACTGTGCTAATGTCAGAAGTTTCACCCTTTATAATTCTTTTAAACATGAAATATAAACAGTTTATCTATTTTTTAGAAGCTATAAAAAGTTAATTAAAAACATTTTTCATGTATTATAAGTGTGTTTTAAATTTTATTAATACTTAAAAATTATACATAAAGTTTTCTTCCTTTCCTTTATGAAGTGTATGCATATGCTCTTCAAACTTTTGCTAAACTAAACTGTCCGTTGGTCCGAACTCCGAACAAGGCATTGGACCAGAAAAACAGCTAAGTCGGTAAAAAGAAAATTCTTAAATCGGTTTTTAGTTGCTAATAGGGATGTGCACAAATTAGGCCATGTTGGGTTCACTTTTACCCAAGAATTGGGCTATTTTTGAAGTCTAGTTATCCTTTTCGGACCCAAGGCCTAACCTGGACCAACCTCAGCTCGGTCTGAGATTAGATCGGGTTGGTCAACCATGCCAAAAATTATATGAATTAGTTTCCTTTTTTTAAAATTTTTTTTAAAAAATAATTCACAATTTTGAAAGTTTGCGTTTAAATAAATTTGATTATTTTAAATATATAATTAGTCAATTTGACTTTTTCAGCAAAAGGTTGATGAGTGTTTGCAAAATCTATGTAGTGGAAGTTAAAAACGATAAAAAAAATATTAATTAATGGATAGTTATCTATAATTACACTTAATCCTTTTTTAATAAAATTAATTTTTACATTACATATTTAGTTTAAATATAAAGATTATGTTTATTGTTGTATCAAAAATAAAAACGCATGAATTAAAATTTAAAAATGGTATGAAAGAAAGAGCAGCTACTGTGTGTTCATCTTCATCATATAATTATACTAATTAATAATTATTAATTTTTAATATAAATTGAACAATGTAGATATATAATCTACCCGCTGAAACGCGTGATTTTTAATCTAATAATTTTAGAAAGTACCTGCAAATTGCAGAAGCATCCTGAAATATAGCACAAATATTAGAAGGCAAATTTCTTATTGAGTGGACCAGAACCTAAATCTATTATATGTTAAAGCACTCATTGAAAATGTAGCATCAAGCTCACCCAATTTCCTATGATATAAAATCCTCTATTTTCCGCACCAATCCTAGAGAGATTTTGGTGCCTGATACCGAAACTTCTTGGTCTGACCTTGAGTTTCGTCATTCCAGACCAACTTAGTTTGACTTTGACTTTCATTCATCGCAAACGTCAGCATCTGCGATTGAATATATGCCAATTTTTAGAAGAAAAATCGCATCTCAAGACCTCTAAAAATGGCAATCTACAACTAAAAGCTAAATCCAACAAACGTTCATCAGAATACTGAAAGGGGGTGGAGGCCTATAGTGCAAAATAACAATTCATGCATCAATCCATCTGTTCTACCACCCTATGATTCCGAAGAACCAAAGAAGAGCAAATTTTAGTTGTTCATTATAGCACTAGCACATTATTGGATTTACTTCAATTCTTCAGTGTCGCATGAGAATCATAGATGTTTGTCTAATGTTGTAAGCACAGAGCATCTCCATAATGTCTGAATTTATCTCCTATGAGGTGTTAGTTGTAATACTAATTACTTTTACTCTTGCAAGAGATATTTTTATTAAACAAAACTACTTACACCATTAATCTTTTATAGTAATTTATTTGAAAATTAAAGCTTACATTATAGGTAATTTGAGAATTCCAGATTCTGTGATTTTAAGTTAGAGAATTTCATATGGATTACAATAACTTGAGTTTGAATATTTGTCCAAATAAGATTAAGTAGCCTATATAAAGCTTGGTCTATGAATTCCAACATGTAGCTTTTAAATATCAATAAGAATTTTCAATGTGCTTTTGGCATTGTTTGATTTAATTCCCCTCCTTGTTCCGTACTAATGACAGAAGAATGCGAGAGGATGTGAAACCCACTTCTAAAGGTTGCAAAATTTTGTAATAATTGAAATCCTCAAATTCCCAAGACTTTACTAATAGGTGAACGAAATGATGCATATCTACCAAGGCCACGACCATGCATTATTAATTGTCCCTCCTACCTAAGTTTAGACTGTTTATGCATGAATTCAAACACGAGCAGATTATAAAAGATTTTAGTTGCTCTGACTGTTTGTGATTTGGTATTTTGCATTTACTTCCCCATTGCGATAAAGAAGGGACTGTGGGCATACCTTCGTTGCTTTCTTATCATTAGGTGTCCATGTAGGAAGTAGGGAGGCTGGATGTTTTCCATTCTTGGCTGACTTCGAAGATTGTGCACACTGCTTCTGTCTTTTCTGTTTGGGAATATTTTCCGATCTTCCTCGTTGATATGTGAAGAGCTCGATATTAGGAGGACGTCTTCTATTAGTAACTTCCAACGTACTGCCTGAGTACCCAAAACAAGGGGAAGACTTCTCACATGATAATGCTTTTTGACGCAATCTGCTCTTTTCTTTGATTCTATTAATAAATTCTACTGTCCAAGGTGAACTTTTTAATGGACTAGCTGAATGAAGAGCACGGGAAAGTGGAGTTCCACCAAAATGTGACATCTCCTCTTGGAAGGGTAATCCTTGTAGGTTTCTCTTATATGCCTGAGTCAAATCCTCATCAGAAATCTTTGCACGGTACTTGGCATCAAGAGGAGAGACCTCCATTCCAAAATCCGGTTCTAGTTTATTGTCAACTTTCCCTTGTGTATCGTTCAAAGACTTCCAGATTTTTTTTGACTCTGGCTGACTGTACTTATCAAATGACAATCTTCTCACGATTTTATCTTTTGTCTGATCTTTCTCTGTCTCAGTCACTAAATCCGGAAAATTCATGAAGTCAGAACCCAGAAAATTCTTCGAGTCAGCATCGAAAGAAAATTTTTTAGTTGGTAGGGGATCCTCAGTTAAGTCAATGACCTCGCCTTTAATGTCCTCATCCAGCTTCTCCGAAAAATTGAGGCCATGCCAAGTCAAATTTTTGCTCATCCTAGCAGTATCCAGTTTATAATTTGGAGCCAACGCTTCATCTTTCAAAGACAAAGAAGGCTGTTTTTTCTGCTCCAATAGTAGGGGAGATTTGTAACTCCAAGAATCACATGATGGATGGGATACTCTGGATGGGGTTTTCATTGTAGTAGTCACATTGAATCCTTGCTTTGTTGAGTCAGCGGATCTTCCAGCATAATTTGATTTACCAGGAATACAAGGTTCAGAAAGATTAGAAGAATCCAGGAAGCCATCAATTGGTTGATGTAAAGGCTCAAACTGCAATAATTCATCTGAGAAGGGTTCAAATTCTTCGGAACTCCTTATGATGTGCTTTTTCCTTTTTCTTTCATTGTCGACTTGATTCAAATGACATTTGTCTGAATCTGGGCCAGAAGATACAGAAGAGGAGCAATCTGTCATTATGGACTTTGAATCCTCCCGCTCCCCATATTTGCAGAGAGCACTAAATAGAGCAACACTTTCTTCAGGAACTTGATACCTTTCCAAAACATTTATCCTATGTTCATGCGACCAGGCAAGAAACTCAGTTAGCGTGGCCCCAGAAGACAGTATAGCATGTGCCACCATAGGATTTATTGTTGGAAATTGAGTTAAAAATGACTCAGCAAGTGTTATTGAGTCAGGCATTTTAGGATACAGGCCCCTTGCCAATTTGGTAGCATAATTGATGCAGCTTACTATAATTTCATTGGTCAACTCAGGTGAGTAAGAGAAGAAGATTTGCAAATCAATTCCCAGGCTTGCTGCTGCAGCATAAAGTCCATCTGAGGATTCCATTGTGGTTGAAATAAAGTTAACTTCTCCCTCAAAAACCTAAAATGAGAACCAAAAAGTTGAAACCAATTAACTGAGCAAAAAAAAAAAAAAAGCCCAACTAATAACTTCCATGACAACAGCTTTATTAGTTAATCATATTTTCATCCATTGTTATGCTTCCACTTCATCATATTCAACATGACAAGTAAAGTTCTTGCATCTTCTCCCGTGTGTTTTAGCTAATTATCTTCCAAGCACATAAAATGCCATACTAAGCCGGCCAAGCATGTGTTCTGATATGAATACAATAGGCAGATATTTATGAACATAACTGGGAAGCACTATGGGTACACTCGCTAAAGAAAATCAAGTTCTTATAGATTAATGACCACATTGCCTAAGAGTTTATATCCAGGATGAGACCAACTAATTACTTTTGATTTAACCAATGGAAAGAACCAAAATAACTAGTTTTGCCAACCCCAATACAATTTGCATAATAAAAATAGACTACAGCATATTAATGAAGTAGAAGGAAAGTTATTCCTTTTGTACACTTTCAAGAGACAGTGCTTCAAAGTATCCTCAGAAATGGAAATCCCTTCCTTCCCCTTTTTATTGATCTATAGACTAGAGTATCAGCCTATTCCAGCATGCCAAATTAAATTTATTAAGCATGTGAAATGGCTGAGCAGAAGCTAATCTCCAGTTAGTCATGTTTTGCTGGCATGGCTTTTAAAACAGGTCATAAAGAACCCAAGTTACCAGCCTCAAGTACATAATTCTTGAGCTCTAGTTGACACTACAGTACACTGTAGAAACATTTTCTTCCAAACAAAGGCTTGAAATTGCCAGTATAAATGTTAAGAAAATTGTACTTACCAAAAAGCAGCCATCAAAGGAAAAACTCAGCAATGTCAAAATATTTGTTGCAATATTTTCAATACATAAAGCCAAGCTTGAAGAAGCTTCAGTCACTGGTGTTGCTTTCTTGCCAAGGTTTTTATTATCATACCACACCAAGCAGATTGCTGAACTGATAATGATATCCACAGGCAAATCTAAATCGCGTTCAACAACTTGAGTGCCTTGTTTCTCAATTGCAAGAATTGCTTGATAAGAGCTTCTTCTAGACACTATCATTTCTTTATCTACATTTTGAGTATTCACAATGATAAGTGTTTCAGGGAAAGACTCCATGCTTTGATGACTATGTTCAGACTGCCCTGAAGAGAGTGGAGGCACAAAACAGTCCACTTCATCTGCCTTCTTTGAAGATCTTATATCACATTTTTCCCCCAAAGGACAAAAATTCAATAGCTTCTCCAGTTTGGGATTCATCATTCTTCTATTGGAGTTGATGATATTATGAATCTCATTTTCCTAGGACAACAATCATTAATTGCATTAGTTTACTAATATATACTTACAGATTGAATAATAAACAGCTTATGAACCAAGAATTAAGAGTAGCAACAACAGATACGGCTTAATCCAATGAAAAGGTGACATGTGCATTTGATTTACAGATTGTTATCACAAATATAGAAACTCTAAACTAAAAAATTGGTCCCAAATTTGAAGTCATCGATTGTTTTTAGCTATTGAATTAACTATAAAATACATATGGCAACAAGAATTCTGTATCCAGGTAAGCTGCAGGCAAAGAAAGAAGTTTGATGCTCACTGCGAATATTTATGTCCATTTATCATGTGTCATTAAATTGTTTTAACCCCAAAATTACCTCATGAAATTTTTCTCAGATAGTTGATCGCCTGACTAATATGTTACTAGTGTACGACATTATGATAAAATACACATAGTTTAGTGTGGCATTCTTTTCTTGGCAAGTCATGTGCTGGTGATTCAGCTATAAGCCTTTTAACATCCTGATAAGTGATAGAACTAAACATGTATGTGGCCAGGTAATGAAAACTTACGTTATCAGTAGGAGTTAAGTGTTGAGGTGAAAAGTTTATTGATACTGTTTTCAATAACATACAATTTCACAGAAAACATTAGAGCAACAATGATGGCTCCTTGTTGTTGGCAAGTCTAGGGTTATAGTTTCATCTATTTGGATCTGGCTATTCAGGGTTTCCTTGGGCCATTAATTTCTTTCTTTTGTATGCCTCACTTCATTTGAATGTATGCTACGGGAGTTACTTCTTAGAAACTCAGTATGGTTGGGTGCACTAGATACTAATAATTTCAGTTACTGGTGCCAATTAAATCACAAGAATATTTTATGCTTCCTTAATAGAAGTGATTCCTAAATGCCCATTAGTACGAAGCTAATAGTATGATTATTCTCCGGCTTTAATCCTTTATTTGTTTCTTTAAGTTTGTTGGTTGATGGGCCATGATTCTTGGGCATTTAGTAGGCAGATTTTTCATAAGAATTACATGGGCTTTTTTGTTGGTTAACAAGCTAAAGTAAAATGTCTTTTTTTACCCCTTAAATAGTTTCCTACTTTATGAGTCTTTATTATTTACGTTCATGTTTGTTTTCTTTAGAGGGTGCTGGCTGAACCTTGTATGGCCCATATTCTCCTTCAAATTACAAGCATTATGTTCGAAATAAAATAAGGAATTTCAAAGTGAAATCGTTCATGGTATCGAAGTCTACAAGGCCTGAATGACAAAATTTAGCATGAGGAAATCATACGTTGATGGCTAGTGTAAGAAAACCAAGACTTCTATCTCACAAAAAGTGAGGTGAAGATGTCCGAAAACAGGACCCTCACAGTAAAGTGGGATGAGGAAGAACAAGTGTCAAGACTCCATAGTAAGAAGTAATGAAAAAGAAGAAGAGGGTCAGAAACCAAAATTACAAAAAAGAAAAAAAACGGTGACCAGAAAGAATTTTCGGGAAATATCCAAATGCTGAGAAAGAAGATTGACAATGCTTGCTCCAAGCTGTACCCAACTTAAGAAGTGTTGGAAACCACATTTAACATGTGATTATTCTCAGGCATTAATGCCTTTATTTGTTTCCTTATTTTGAGGATTTAATGCCTTTATTTGTTTCTTTATGTTTGCTGGTTAATTGATCATGATTCTTGGACATTTCGTAGGAAGATTCTTCATAAGAATCACATGGGTTTTTTGTTGGTCAATAAGCTGAAATCAAATGTCATTTTTTCCTTAAATAGTTTCCTACTTTATGATTCCTCATTCCTATTTATTGATGTTGATATTTGTTTCTTTTTGAGAGTGATTAACTGAAGCTTCAATGGCCAACATTTCAAAGTGAAATCCTTTATTTTCCATCATTGCTCTAGATATTTCACTATTCATAAGCAGATCTGTAAGCTGTTTTGGATTCTCAGTCCCCAACTTTTCCGAACTATCATAAAATCCTAACTCTAATTCTACCCTACTAAACTATGTAGGTCTTGCATTATGAATTACTACCATACGGTTCTCAAGAAAAATATTATATCAGAATTTGTGGAATTGAGAACTAAATTACGTACAAAACTTCGACAAGAATGGTTTGAGAATCAGTTCTGCAGAATAAGTGATAATTTATAGGATACGAAGCTATGCATATTCAAGCATTGACTTACCATTGACACTTCAGCAGCTGATGGCATTTCAACACCCTCACAAAGTGCTTTGACAGCTGGATGGACATCCAAATCCACCGTAAGAAAGTGAAGATGAGGCAACCCAGGGGAGTTTGTTGACAGATTAGATATTCTAGATGAGCCAAATGGACCTCCATATTCCAAAATAATGCCAAACTTGTTGAATGGGAAGAACGGAGAAATATGCCTTCAGTTAAATGGAGCAATTGTTATAATGGCTTAAAATGCAACAATAAAATCATTTCTACTGCATAGACACTCACAATATACAAGTGATAAACTGAATTGAAGTAAGCTAATATGAAATCTATGTCATTTAAAAACACCCTGACATCTACATGCCTTTTTGGTTATTGTTGCTCCATATGTTTTTAGTCACCTGTGTTTTCTCTATATGACAATAGTTGTAGCTAACATACATGTCTCAATCGCCGCTAACCAATGCTTAAACTTTGAACCAATTGTTTATCCTGCAAAACTTCTAAAGCAAAAACGTTGGAGTAAAACAATTAACCATAGATGGTCAGTGTATCATAGAACAGAGATTATGACTCCTGCTAAATATCTTCTACACTATATAAATATTTGAACAGATGTCATTACTATAACTTCTGTGTCTTGCATATATTTTAATTAAAGGACTATAGTATTTTTTATTGTTATTATTTTTTTCCAAATTTTCTTTTATGCGAATTGATTAATAGCTTTGCATTCCCGATCCTAAGCCTGACAAGTCTGCTTGTGACTATATTTGTTTTACACCTTATTAAAAATGAAGACATATGAAATTTCTACATCATCTAACCCTGAGGTTAGAAGACAGGCCTGTGGCTCCTGCAGCTAGGTTTAACCAGTTAAAAGGCAGTCAATGCATTCTTAAAATCATCAGGATTAAGGTGGAAGAGCACTTTTGTTTGTAAATAGGACGTTTACGAGGAAACCAGAACAGAAGGGCTAAATAATAGCTGGTAAGAGGAATGTATTGGAACTGTGAATTCGTAGAATCATGCAGCGCAAGAAACAATGAGGTCCAGTACTGCTGTTCAGTAATTGTAGTTTAGAAAATAAAACGCTGGGGATTTTATTTGAGTCATTTAGGCCATCCGGCCCCGGGGGGAAGGACGCGTGCTGGATTGATGATGTGCTGACTTTTAGCTTAGGATATGTGAATTTAAAAAGGATGGAAACAGGTTTGGGATCTGAGATTGGAAGACAAAGGAGAAGAAAAATAAGTTTGAAAAATAGTCCAAGATCCCAATAGACTCACCGAAAAAGAAAAAAAGTGGCTACTCTTTCCAATCCAAAGTATAAATTCTATTTTAATTAATTATACAAAAATCAAAAAAAGATAGTTTTACTCATTAAATATATAAAAAAATATATTATTTTTTAATAGTAATCTTATTTAATATATTATATTTAAAGTTTACTATCTCTCTCATATTTAATTATAGATAAGAAAAAAATAGGAAAAAAATATTTAATATCCTAGAAATTATCAAATGAAATTTATATTTTGAATAAAAAAAATTTTTAAAACATGATTTATATTTTTCCCTTATCTATAATTAAATGTGATAGAGATAGTAAACTTTAAATATAATATATTAAATAAGGTTACTATTAAAAAATAATATATTTTTTATATATTTAATGAGTAAAACTATCTTTGTTTTGTTCTTGTATAATTAATTAAATAGAATAATTAAATAGAATTTATATTTTGAATCGAGGAAGTATATTATTAGGTCACCCAGTTTGAATAAGTTAATGGGTAAATTACCCTCTCATCCTTCATAGCTGTCAAAATTATCCGACCCTCCTTTGTATTTTAAAAAGTGTTTTACTGACATATCGTGCAATAAATTAACCTATTTTGACCTAAATACCTTCATTTGTTATTTATATAATATAACAAGTATTAAATATGTGTTTGTCTAGGATAAATAGTCATTTTTGTTAGTTCATAATAAATTAAAGATTTTCAACACAATAAATAAAATTGAAATGAAAGTTTAAAAATAAATTTTTAATTTGTATTTTTAATAAAAGAAACAAATATGATATTTGAGAGTATTTTAACAATATTTTGACTTTGAGGAAGATTTGCATATATTTTTATAATAGAAGGAGGATTATGTAATTTGGACATCTCTCTCAAGGAGGAAGTAATTTATCCTTAATGCCTGAAATGAAAATCAAGAATGATCGTCTAAGTCCAGTTCTCATTACAAGACTTGCTAAATGGTATTAAAGTCTAACCACTATGAAGGAACTATCTCAAAACTCTAAAGAGGAGTATAATTTCCAACCAGAATTGTCTTTCAAAGAGCCATAACAGAAAATAGAGAACAATATTAGACGAAGTCAGCTAGGGAACACCTTTTATGAGAAGCAATTCATAGAAAACTAATGACTAAAATGCTTTAGGTCTGGTCTCAATTTTTCTTCAATTAAACAAATCCAAGAATAAGGATTGCTGCTCATACTTTTTCCAATTACTAAAATACAAGAAAGCAATACGATAAATTTCTCACCCCATGCATGACTATCTGATGCATTCAAGCATATTCATCTAATTGACTACCATGACACGTGAAGGCATCTCATTCATTTACATAATTATAAACCTATGAAGATATACATAGGTAGGAAATGTACCTGCTATAAATGAGTAAACTATTTATTCAATTATTAAACTACTACGGGTCAATACTCAAGAATTCAGTTCGTAAAAACATTAAAGTTGTCATGAACTTGTACACTTAAAGGAAAAAAAAGGTCGCCATGAACTTGAAATATTGTTATAAATTTGTCGTGCAATGTTTCTGTCAACAACTAGAGAATGAAAAAGGGGGAAAAAATCATCATACAAAAATAGAAATTTTAAAAACAATGATTACCATGTCACTTTAACCACTAAAAAAGAGGGAAATGGTGTATTTCCTTGTATGCATGATAAATGCAAGTATTCTGAAGCCAAAACTTACCTGTATGATACAATCAAGCAGTTGGAATTCATAAGGTTCTTCATTTTTGTATGAATGTCCTCAACCGTGTCATAAGCATATGGCTGATTTGAATGAGAATTATGGAATTCATTAAATGACAATCCTATGTAGATAAGGAGACGTTTCAATGACCACCAGAAAACTTCTTCAGACACAATCAACACTTTCAGACCATCCTGTTTGATGTTTGACTGTAAAATTTCGTCAAAAACAGCTAGTGCAGGATGTGCTAGAGTAATTTTGTCACCAATCTTCTTGTTTTCATCCTTAATCAAGGATTGGAGGAATCTAAATCTTAATTTCAAGTCATCCAAGCTTTGACATAATTCATCTACATACGAGCAAGCTGGATGTACGCCATAGAAACACAAGTACCAAGCAGCCTGTTTTATGGCACATAACACAACAAATGCCATATTTTTGTCATTTTCATGTAATTCCATAAGCTTATGTTTTGGAAGTTTCATCAATTGAAAATGATCCATGGATGAGTTTTGTGTCTGTGTTAGTTCAGTTTCACTCTGCAAAACAGCCCAATAAAATTTTTCAAAATTCCCAACTAAGGCCAGAATGTTATCGGACAACAGAATTTTGTGCAAATCAATGTTCCATCCTTGAGATTGTAAAACAGTGTGCCTGCATGTCTCCTTCAAGTCAGTGCAGGTAGCCCTTAAAACATTAACATCTGCATCATTAGACTCCACTGCTAAGTTGCAATTTCTCCTAGAAGTTGCTTTCTGAGGGTTTAAGAAATAATCAAGATGGCTGACTTCTGACGTAGACTTAAATAACAATGAAGCCCTCTCAGCATTTCTTTCAGCTAATTGTTCTCCAATTCCTTGCTTGGGGGATCCACCATCCAACTGATTGGCTGAAGCAACTCCTATGGAATGATTCTCTGGCTGATAGGCACAATCAGAAAGCAACCTCTTCAACTCCTCACTTTGATCTATATCGCATGCACCAAGGATGTCACTAGAAAAAACAAGATCAAATATTAATTTTCCATCATCGAAAGATTTTCCCCAAAAGACTTTGCCGTTCAGATCTATCCTGGCCCACATGTTCTGATAATAATGATAGAAATTGCAATTTCTTTTATCTTCTTCCAGTAAATCCCAGTTCAAGTATATACCATCAGATGCAGATTGGGGTTGAGTCTTCAAATTGGAAAGCCTTTCTTCAATGATTACATACAGAGATCTCATCTTGACATAATCAGAGATAACAGGTACAGGCAGTGACTTGAAGACATCATCCATTAGCGCTATCTCATTAGTAATAATCAATTCATCAAAGTTTTTGAAATTAAAATCTTTCTTAAACAGCAACTCACTTGTTACTGGATCATCCATCAATTTTGTGTTATAAAAGCCTTCAAATATTCGAAATGAATTCTCATCAATAAACACGAATTCCTGGAAAGTAACCATATCTGACTGTGATTTCCCTGTCGGTGCAGAAAGCCCATGAAAGTGTTCGGTTTCCAACATAATAATAAAATCCATTTCGTGAAGCATGTCGGATAATACTACACTCTGTTTTGATAGACTGTCATCTGAAAGAAACTTCATTGTGTTGTTCATAGCACCCAAAATCTCCTTGTGCTCAATGACACGTTGTGTTTCATCCATATTTTGAGATTTGATGTCATCAAAATATGAACCCACATTGTCTTCCATACATGAGGATGTGAGAATTCCCAGACTTTCCTCATCCACTTCCAGAATAGGAAATTTGCTTTGACCTAATTTTGGCAGATTTTGGAGATACATATAATCCTCTGAAGAATAAGCATTTTGCCCTGCAAAGTACTCTGAAGTAATATATTCAACTAATGATATTGAATGCAGGACCTCATAAGGAAATTGCATTGAGAGCCCAGACTTGGGCATTTCCTGAAAGGAAAACAGACTCATTTAAAAAGAAAAATCGGTAATAAGAGTATTTTGAAGAGAATTTGTAAAAGGCAAGCTGTAAAAACATTCCATGTATAGACCTAGTTTATATATGGACACACTGCAAGCGTCCAAACCTACAACAATTTGGCAATTCAGATCATTAGTTTTATGGGCATGGATCTAAGCCAATGAGCAAGTTCCTTTTACATAACTGTGCTTCCCCTTCAGCAGTTGACTATAAAAAAGGGGGAAAAAAAAGATATATAAACAGATTATAGGCTGATAAATAAGTTACTAGCTTCAAATGCCATATAAAACCAAACAGAAGTGGATTTTTTTATTGTTATTCAGCAAATGCAGTTGCGACCATCATCATCTAGAATTAAATTGTTTGCATCACCAAGTAGAACAGCTCCAAAGTTTTGCTAATATAAAACTGCGCCTTATGTTACGGTACCAGATTGTATTGAATAAGAGGATCGGCGTTTAAAATCCTAAAATCTTGAAAAGCTACAGAAAACACCATCTGTCGAAATCATATATTATCCACATTCTGCATCTCATAATAAAAAAAAGAAAATATCTCTGACAGTATTTACCGAGTACTACAGAAACTTCATAGAATTTTTCAATAATATCATTCCCATCCACTAAATTTGAAAGGATACATTTAATTCAAATACATATTGCACTAAAAATTGGAAGTTTTAAGTTATGATGGGTTATAAAGCCTTTACCAGATTATTTTCATTCTCTGAAGTTTCATACAATATTTGCAACACCGCCTCCTGAGGAAAGCAAGCATTTCCCTTTAACACACAAAGAAAAATGTTTAATTCGAAGATTGAATAACAAGATACATCCTCAGGTAGTCAGGTGTTTCATATATATATCTTACCAGAAGTAAATCCAGCTCAGGCGTTTCAAATTGAGACATATCATATATGCTTTCCTTCTTTTCAATAAGAGCAGTGCTTTTACTCTCCTGAGAACAAATTGACTAAATACTTCAGGAAAACAACATGCAGAGAACACGAAACATAAAACAACACTATCACTTTGAAAGTATGTACTGTACATTTTGGAATTCAATATCAGCTTCAGAATCCAAAATTCGGCAGTTCTCCATCTCATTCTCTTCAAATATAGCCACTGCTTCCTACCAAAATGGAACCAAAATTACCAAAAAGCACAAGTATATTCAGGACATGCCTCACCAGGTTTTCTTTAACACCATGAATTCGAAATTAACGAGTTATCCCATATTAACAGAGCACGTAAATCTATTTCAACTGAAACAAAACCCGAGCTCATATTTCCTCATATTAAACTTTCCCGCATCAAGAAGTCCGATAATCCACTAATTCCGTCATCAAAAGCACACAGAGAGAGGGAACAATAAAGAAATATGATAAAGAGAAAAATCCGCTTCTCACCGTGGAAGATGATAAACAGTTATGGTCAGGAGAAGGCACGGCTGCCTCAAAATATTGGAAATCAACATCGATTCTGTGAGGAAGTACGTCGGAAAGAAACTTGGAGAGAGCATCATCAATGGGAAGTCTGTCGATGTGAAGGGAAACGTGAAAGGTCGAATGGAAGCGGAGGTGGTCTAGGACAGTGGACGAAGGCGGAAAAGGGAGGCGAGCGACAGGTAGATGGAGGAAGGTTAGGGTTTCTGCGGATTCGGATGGAGTGAGACTGAAGTAGTCGATGTTGAGGAAGCGAGATCGCATTTCAGGGGAAGAAGAAGAACAAGAGGCTAACGGAACTGTCTAGCTGACAATGGAAATCAAATTTCGTTTGGCGCTTTAACATACGTACATTGTCGGGTTCGCGCTTTGGAGCCCCGCTTCTATGCGGTTAACGACTATAATAAATCTGTAAATGCAATTAATTATGCTGGTTTTTTTTTATCCGATGAATATGCTGTGGTTAGATTGTCAAAACATAGTAATGAAATAGAATAAAATAAAATGGATTGAAATAATTATCACCTGTGTCTCTTTGATATGACATTAAAAATATTTGAAATCAAATTTATTTTTATTATAAATTAAATACAAATAAACAATGAAAAGACAAAAATATCCTCACACAAAAATTTTTCCCATCCCTATGTTTCTCATACTCTTCGAGCATTTTTGGCTCAATTTTGTAAAATTAAATTAAAACAAATAAAATTTATAAAAATAAAGTTTAGATAAAATAAGTTAGTTGTAAGATATATATTTGGATATTCTTTTTATAAAAGTAAGTTTGACAAAAAAATTATTTGGATGATAAGAGTTAAAAGTACTTTTAGATGTATAATATAGAGTAAATTTACTTCTCCTTTTTCAAAACCCACATTTTACATTCTGTTAAAGAAAAAGTAATTTTTTTTTACTTCTTCAAAACCACAGTTTAACATATTTTTTATTTTTAAAAAAGACAGTTTATGTTTAGTCAAATACATTTTCCTAAAAAATCATAATTAAAAATCATAATTTCTTTAAAAAAAAAAAAACCAAACATCCACTAAAATGTTACAACACCCATGTATTGCAAATATACAAAAGCAAGCCATGCTCCTAGAGTTGGCTAGCTTTTACAAACTCAGAAAATAGATGTTTAATATCATATCAGAAAGATGAAGTACAATGGGACACACTGCAAAATTCTTCCTTGAACACAGAAATGTACAAATCTGCTCTCCCCTGTGAAGAACAACAATCCTTGTCTTTTCAGTGTAGGCCTTCGTTGCGTGCGGTGGAGATAACATTAGAAAACACAGGTGAAAAACCGAGCGGGAAAGAAAAGAGGGAACTGAAATGACGATCAGGGCACTTTCTTCTATAAAAATTTAAAATAATAGCAACTAAATTCCTGATGATGGAAGAAACAAAAAGTCTTTTTTAAGTGTTTATCTTGATTTTCATTTTAGTTCCATATTTCTAGAAGTTTTCAAAACTTCTCTATGCATTTTCAGAGTTGTAGTGTTAATCCTCATACATTAAGGGCCGTTTAGTTTTTAGTTAGTTAAAAATTAGTACGTAACTCGTGTGATACACAAGATTAATAAGATTAACTACATTTTTTAAATATGATAAATGATAAAATTATACAAATAAATGGAGAGCACAATAACATTGTAAATTGTTTAATTAATAAATAATATTAAGTGACCATAAAGTATAGATCAATATAATATAATTAAGTGAGATTATTAAACACTTCCTTGTAAACAACATTTGTGATTGTGTCACTTGAATTATCATCTTGATCTAGAATTAATATCTTCAATCCACTTCTAGATCGTACACGTGATAAAGCAACATAAAGTTGTCCATGTGTGAATACTGATCTTGGTAAGTACAAACCCACATTGCATAGATTTTACCCTTGACTTTTGTTAATTGTCATAGCAAAAGCTAACATTATAGGAAATTGACGTCGCTTCATAATAAATGGCAATCTTGAATATGATGGAATCATAGATATTCTGGGTATACAAACTTTCATCCCTTCATTTGATCCAGACATGATTTTAGCTTGAAGTACATGTTTGTCAGCTTGTGTAATAATGAGACGGGTATCATTACAAAGACCTTACGACTTATCAATATTTCTCATTAGAATAATAGGTACACCAACATTTAACTTAATTTCATAATTAGGAAGACCTGACATAGAAATTGAATTCAAAAATTCAGTGGAATGGAGATCATCAACAGAATCCATATTGCAATTTTCCTTAATTATGCTATCAGAACTATAGTACACCATCTCTTCTCCTGGTAATAAACACAATATATATTCATTAACATGATCAATAACAGACAAAGTAGAGGCTAATATAGCTCTATCTCCAAAGTAAGATGATATATTCAAATTGTCATAGAGATTCAAATAAGTGGCTTCTACTATTGATTTAATAGGATCGTTTGACACATACAATAACAAATCTTCAGGAATTTTGATATCAATGTTCCCATCATTAGTATCAGTACTTGTTCCATCACCTATAGAAAGAATCCAATCAGAAAACTCTTGTATTTCTCTATTGGCATCAGATGAGTTTGTTACAAGGAGTCTCATATTTCTTGTCAGAGTAAGTAGTTTACAATGATCTCAAATGTAAGATGAATTAATAGTAGAAAACACTATATCCTCCTGAGTCCCTCTTGGTATCACAGGTAGAATTTGTTTAAAATCCCCACCAAATACAATTACCTTACCTCTAAAAGGGAGATTCACAGCTGATGGATTGAATAGTTTTAAGATATCCCTTAAGCTACGGTCAAGAGCCTGAAAGCAAAATTTATTTGCCATAAGTGCTTCATCTCATATAATTAAGGAAGTATGAACCAATAGCTCAGCAAGATAACTACCCTATTTTATATTACATATAGTATTTTCATGAATATTAAGAGGTATACAGAATTGAGAATGAGCAGTTCTTCCACCAGGTGGTAATAAAGAAGCAATACCACTTGATGCTACATTAAAAACAATTTTGCCTTGAGATCTTAAAAAGGTTGAAAGAGTATTCCATACATATGTTTTATCAGTTCCCTCATACCCATAAACAAAGAATACTCCTCCTTTACCAGAGTCAATGGCTAAAACACTATCATCATAAATTCTCAATTGTCCAAGAGTTAAAGATTTAATCAATGCAAGCAATTGATTAATAAGAGCAACTCTATCATAATTTAATTCTACTCGGATCAACTTGTTCATACTTACATTTATGCTTGTTGTGTTGGGAACAGACATAGAATGTAAATCAATAAGGCTCTTACCATTTGATTATAAAATATTCTCAATTTCTATAAGAGCAAAGTTTTGAATTTCTTCATCTAATAGATGCAATTCTATGCAAAAAAAAAAACACATTAATATATAATACCTTTTGAAATGACTTGCATTATAAATGTAATTGAATTATCAAATTGATTATTTATATAAAAATAATTGAGTATATATTTGAAACACACCTTGATGTCCTGTTATAGATCTTTGTTTATACAATATGTCATCTGAGAGGAATTGCCATATTTTCTCCCATACGAACTTTGATCTTGACATAGAGCTAGACAATAGAGAAATACAATATAACATTCGAAGAAACTCGACAGTAGCCCAATGACTTGCTTCTATAATTCCATCTATGTAATCCTTATCATCATCTAACAATCCAAGTGCATAACATGCATCTCTAAAAGTAGGATAAATAATTCCATCAATTGTTCTAATACTTTCATACGATGTACAAACTCTACTTATAGTTAATAAAGTTCGCAAATAGGACAATCCACCACTACCAGGTGGAGTATAATATAGTTTTCCAAATGAAAATCCTTTCTTCCTAAGAGTCCACTCATGGTTTTTCTTCTTGTACACAAATTTAGTTGGGAATTCATGGTAACACAATTGCTTTGCTAAATCTTTATACTTAATATTAGCTTGAAACCATGCCAAAAACATGGTGTTCTTGTTTGAACTTCTTTCTGGCGTCGAATCAAGTGGCTCATCATCATCAAATACAACAGCTTGTTGATCTGGCAAATGAAAAGATAACCTTTCCATAGATAGTTTCCTATAATTGATATCAAAAGAAAATATCCTCCAAACAGCCTCACAGGTAGATAGATATCTGCAATCATAGTACAATTTTATCTCATCATGTATTCTATCATGATTATTGTCTTGTGAATCTGTATAAAAAGCCATTGTAACCTTATCATGCCCTTTGTTTACATACTTAAATAAATACTTAATTGATTGAGTATGATTGCAATGCTCAACGTTTATGTGAGCATTGTACTTTAGCAACAAATATGGATTATAAGGGATAATAAATCTATAATCTAGTTCAATGCCATTTTTTACTATGGTTGCACCATTATCTGACATTCTGTACTTGGGATATCCATCTTCATCAATTATTGTGCTACCATTAAATGTCTTTGGATAATACTTGGAACATTCCCCATCAACCATACATGGTGAATTTGGATTCATTAAGCCACAAAGTCCATGAATCATAAAAGTGCTGATAGCTTCAAATAGTCTAGGATTCTTATCCTTACCTGGGATTTCAGCTGATATTATTTTATCTATATCACTTGATGCACAAGGTCAATAAAATTATCTACATTTTTAGACATGTTTAATGATAAAATTATACATATAATTAGAAAAAAAAATAACATTATAAAGTATTTAATGTATTAATAATAAGTGACTATAAAGAAAATAATATGCAAAACTATAAGTTAAGATTATTAAACACTATTTTGTACATAATATTTAAAGTTGTGTCACTTAAATTGCCATCTTTATCTAAAATCATTATCTTTAATCCACTTTTAGATCATACACACAATACAACAACATAGAGTTGTCTATATATAAATACAGATTTTGGCAAGTATAAACCCATGTTGCATAGACTTTACCCCTAACTCTTGTTTATGATTATAGCAAAAACTAACATTATAAGAAATTACCGTCTTTTCATACTAAATTGTAGTCTTAAATATGATGGAATCATAGATATTATGAGCATACAAACTTTCAACCATTCATGCATTTGATCCAGACATGACTTCAACTTGAAATATATACTTAATTCAGGAATTTAGGGTGATCGTATTCATGGAATGATAAAAAAAGTGTTCTTCTTCAAGTTTAAGGATGTATTGAAGGAGGGCAAAGTGTATATTATAAAGACATTTGGTGTTGAAAATAATATCGGTTCATAACGCACTACTAATCATGAATTCAAATTACATTTCCAATATTCAACCTATGTGGAATTACAAGTTGATAATAGAGATATACATCCATATGGTTTTTGTTTACTTCTTTTAATGAAATTCTATCAAGGAATTAAGATAATCGTTTCTTAGTTGGTATGAATAATTTTAATTATATTTAATTTTACTTTTTATTCTATAATATGTATAAATTTATTTATCACTAATCAATTTATTATAGATGTTATTGGCAAGTTAAGTGGCATTGGAGTGATTGAGGAATCGGTGAAGAATGGTAAGCAACAAAAGATGGTAGACATAATGATTGAAGATAATGAGTATGTGTGTTTAAAGTTGTTGAATTGAAACGTATCTTTTTATTATATATATATATATAATATTACCTATATATATCTTCTTTTTATATATTCATTTGTTTTGCAAGCTAATTACATGAACTAACTTGACTTATTTTTTATTAATCTTTATATTTAGGAGTAATCAATTGAGTTGTACTCTATGGAGTTCGTTTGCTGATGATGTGGTGAAGTATATGTCAGATGCTTATATCCCACCTATTGTGGTTATCATGCAGTGGTTTAAGATTAAAGAGTTTAATGGCATATATATATGTGTGTGTCAATAAGTCTATGCTTATTAGTAATTAATGTTTTTTATTGACATTAGTGAACTTATGATGGTATTATCTTACAGGTGTTTGTAAATTATATTAATGTTTTTTATTGACATTAATCTAGTATGTACCCCGTGTGATGCACAAGGTCAATAAAATTATCTATATTTTTAGACATGTTTAATGATAAAATTATACATATAATTAGAGAACAAAATAACATTATAAAGTATTTAATGTATTAATAATATGTGACTATAAAGAAAATAATAAATGCAAAACTATCAGTTAAGATTATTAAATACTATTTTGTATATAATATTTGAAGTTGTGTCACTTAAATTGCCATCTTTATCTAAAATTATTATCTTTAATCCATTTTTAGATTGTACACACAATACAACAACATAGAGTTATGTATGTATAAATACAGATTTTGGCAAGTATAAACCCATGCTGCATAGACTTTACCCCTAACTCTTGTTTATGATTATAGCAAAAACTAACATTATAAGAAATTATCATCTTTTCATACTAAATAATAGTTTTAAATATGTGAACAAACATCCGAGAATAATACAAAGAGTTTGATAATTTACAAACACTTGTAAAATAATACCATCATAAGTTCACTAATGTCAATAAAAAACATTAATTACTAATAAGCATAGACTTATTAACACACACATATATATACCATTAAACTCTTTAATCTTAAACCACTGCAAGATAACCACAACAGGTGGGATATAAGCATCTGACATATACTTCACCATATCATCAGCAAATGAACCCCATAGAGCATAGCTCAATTGATTACTCATAAATATAAAGATTAAAGAAAAATAAGTCAAGTTAGTTCACGTAATTAGCTTACAAAACAAATGAATATATAAAAAGAAGATATATATAGGTAATATATTATATATATATATAATAAAATAAATATACATTTCAATACAACAACTTTAAACACACATACTCATTATCTTCAATCATTATATCCACCTTCTTTTGTTGCTTACCATCTTTCACTGGTTGCTCAATCACTCAAATGCCACTTAACTTGCCAATGATATCTATAACAAATTGATTAGTGATAAATAAATTTATACATATTATAGAATAAAAAGTAAAATTGAATATAATTAAAATTATTCATACTAACAAAGAAACGATCATTTGAATTCCTTGATAGGATTTCATTAAAAGAAGTAAACAAAAAACCATATTAATGTATATCTCTATTATCAATTTGTAATTCCACATAGGTTGAATATTGAAAATGTAATTTGAATTCATGGTTAGTAGTGCGGTATGAACCGGTATTATTTCCAACACCAAATGTCTTTATAATATACACTTTGCCCTCCTTCAATATATCCTTAAACTTGAAGAAGAACAATTTTTTTATCACTCCATGAATATAATCACCCTAATTTAATATAAAAAATAAAAAAGTTAGAGAATAACATAACCAAGGACAATATATACACTATACATTAAAAACTTACATCAACATCTTGCAAAACCAACTCAATTGAGTTATAATCATTTGGTGCATGATGTAAGGGCATCTTCCACAAATGTATAACTCTAACTTTAATTCACCAATCATGTCTCAGAAGATTGATAGCCCTCACAACATCATAAGACACCTCACAAACGTTCTTCGGCATGAAGAAACAATGAAAAAAAATAAAAGAACAAATTATGGCAGCAACTAATTGAGGGACAATGAAAAATGTGATATGGATGCTAAATATGAATGCTGATTTTATAGAAAAAAAATAGCACATCACAATAATTAAAGAAAAATCAATTTGGATTGCAATCATATCATAACAATATTTTCCAAATATCATAGATAAAACAAACAATAGGATAAAACATAAATAAAATATATTATATGTTCAAAAATAAACGTATGTCAACCAAAAGAAAAAAAGATTTCCATAACAACCCTATCTTAATTGCTCCTATGATATAATAGTAAATATAGTCTAAATCACATATCTTAACTGCTCTTAAGATATAATAGTAAATAACTAATATAAAATCTCACAAATAATATAATATTTTTTTCATTTTTTCCAAAATGATGACATGGAGGCTTGAGGTTCCAGCTTTTGGTTCTACTTTTATATATATAATAGATGAGTTTTAATAGAATTGGTTTTGCAATTAGTTATAATAAAAATTGGTTTTGCACTAACATATTTATGTTTGAATGATTTATTTGAAAATTAATTTTGGCAAAACTCATAAGTTTACTCTAAATTGAGTTTAAACTCTATCTCATGATTAATTTAATTTTCTTGGAATAAAATTTAATTTGCATTTATTTAATTGGGAACATAGTATATCTAATATAACATTTTCTTACTAGTCATGTTCTATGGAAAGTAAAATTTTGAAGGGACATTTTGGGTCAACAGATAGGAGAAATTTTATTTTCTCAATTTTTCCATTTTTTCTCATTTTTATTGATATATTTTTATCTAACTTTAAAATAAATGTAGATGGAAACAAAAAAACAGAACAGAAAAGCATGTCCTTACCTACTTATACTGAAACTCCATTTTGAGCTAAAAATGATTTTTCAACAAGATTGAAAAATTGAGTCAAACACAGTCACTTTTCATCAAACCAAGTTTAGAGCATCAAATTTGGTTTCAATAGTGATGCCAACATGCACTAAAATGTTTGGAAGCCAATCTTCTCTGTGCATAAGTGGCACAACAGAATGTTTAATGAATCTGAGGTTAAGATGTAGACCTTGTGACTTAGATAGTGTCATGTATGGGGTGAAATTGCAAATTACATAAAATATGGGGCCTAGAAGTAATTTTAGCTCTTTTTACAAATAATACTAAAGGAAATTCATAAAAAATTTGAAAACATAGGCAATGTGGATCCATCATTGTTGTGAATTGGCAAAATTTGCCAAATAAGATGCCATTTGACTCTTATTAATTTATTATATGTATAGGAGTAGATAATTTATATGAACATATTCGGCATAATTTTGGTACTTCAAATGAAATTTATTGGGATTCTGTGCTTTAGAATCTCTCGGAGTTGACACTATTATTTTTTTTATAAAAAAATTAAAAATACCAAATATAATGATATTTTTTTAATTATATTCTATTTTATATATAAAAGTAGGTAATTTAAAAGCCAAATCTACAAAGAATCGAATCTTTAAATTTCAAACAATATTTATCCATTTTAATATGCTTTAATTTTTCTCCCAAAAAATCTCCTTAAAAATCATACCAACTACTAACTAATTGCAAATTGTATAAGAGATTTAATATGAATTTATATAATTATATTTATAAACTATATTGAATAGAATACGATAATGTGAATGCATTGCATTAATATATATATATATATTTAAAATTGTAGATTTATATATTTATATATTAGTGTAAATGCATTGCAATTAACTTTTGTATATTGATGTTTTCTTAATTTAAATTTATAATTACTAAAAAAATTTGTATAGATCTCTAAGATATTTTGGGCAACTCTTTTTCTATATAATTCTTCATATAACCATTAAGTATCATCGCCTTTATATTTTTCTCTTGCTTTGCATTTCAAACTAAGGCCAACACTTTCTTTTAATTTTTGATTCTATGCAAGTTTTTTCCTTGTCTCATACACATAATATAGAAGTATCATTTTTATTTAATTTTATTTATCTCATCTATCTTCTTTATGATTTATTTAAAAAATTCACACGCATGCATAGGGAAAAGGTAGGTATGGGTTCAGATGTTGATGCTATTAAAGCCATAAATCCAGACCTCAATGATTGGAGTTTGAAGGTTCGAGTTATATGCTTATCGGTGGCATCGAGAACTTATAAGTCAAAAAAATGACAGACACTTGAGATGGTACTATAAGATGTGGTCATAAGATGTCCTTTCCTTAATACTAAAATTTTTATTGTATTATTTCCTATTTATCCAATTTAATTTGGTTTGTTTTTTTGCATAATGATCGAATTTCTGCAAGCATCAAGCAGTTCTTTTTTGAAAAATTTAAGGAAAATATAAAGGAAGGCATTGTTTATAAAATAAAGGGATTTAATCTAAGTATATGCTTTGGGAAGTATAGAACCACTAACTATAAGTATAATTTGTTTTTTCAATAGTCTACCAAAGTTTGTCTTCAAGGAGATGACTTGAAGATTGATTCGTATGGATTCCCCTTTGTACTATTTACCCAAATAACTTCTAGAAATGCTGATGAGAACTTTTTAGTGGGTATATGTACTCATAATATTTTTGAATCCATCCTTGCTAATGTATTTAATATTTTAATATTGAATAATTATGTGATTTACTCTTGACATTCTGTAGCAGATATAATTGGTAAGTTGATTGTGGTTGGTGAAATCGAGGAGACATGCAAAGAAGGAAAGAAACAAAAGAGGATTGACATTGAGATAGCAGATCATGAGTTAGTATAATTTTGCTTTTCTCACTTTCTCAACTGACGACAACTCTTCTCTTTTCATTCTATGTTGCTCAACCACCTCTATTTTTCTCTATCGGCAAAAATCAAAAGCCAAAAACTATAGATTCTAAAACACGAATACATACTCCTAGCAATCAAATTTCAAATCCAACTCTTTCTTTGTTTCTTTTTTTGTGTTGAGTTCCTTTTTTCTTTTCTTTTTTTTTTACATGGATGAAAAGTTGTACTAAAAATGTGAATTATTTAAATCTTTTTTGACCAACAAAAGTGAATTATTTTGTTAACGTGACAAGTTGACTCGTGTACCAAATATACATAAAACAAATGAAATTTAGATTTTTTTTATTGAAAAAATCATGATTGACAAAAAAAAAACTTTGATTATATATTTTGCATTATTATTAGTGCCACTCATCTATGAAAAATATGTTTTTTTAGCAATAATCGATTGACATGCACATTGTGGGAGCAATTTTCCAATGAGGTTGTGTCTTATATGTCCACTGAACATCAACTCTCCATTATTATTATTGTGTAGTGGTGCCAGATTAAGGAGTTCAATGGTGAGCCAATTACATGTAATTATATTAATGCAATCAATATAACTTTCAATTAGTTATATGTTTTCAATTAGATGCTTATGTATTTTTCAAATCATACAACACAGGAATCCATAAGATATCAAACTCAGTGTACGCATCTAGGCTATTTCTAAGCTCGAAGCTTCCAAAAGTTAAATCATTCATTGCCCAGTAAGTGATACTATGTTAATTTCTAGGTACCAATTCCTATATCGAATTGTGTGAATTTATCTAAATACCTATTTCTATATATAACCAACATTTAAATGTTTACTTAGGTTGAAATTAGATGACCTATCTAACTCTCAACAACCTTACCAAATGACTGGCCAACCAAATCTATCTATTCTAGATGAATTGGAGCAAGGAGGTATTAAGATGAATTTAGATGATATCATTGAGGCTCATGACGTAAGTTTATAATGATTTATTTCATCACAATAAACTTAATTTGAATCCACATTATTTATTATGATATATATTTTTATGCATTATTAGGGAACTATCTGTTTTACCAAATCAACTATCTTTCGTATTGAACTTGATCGAGGATGGCAATACATTAGATGCCATAGTTGTAGCAAGAAAGTCACCCCAAAATGGAGATGGATTTTATTGTGGAGAAGTAAGAAAATAATAAAAGTAACTAATCCAAGATATTGAATTTTATATTATTGTTGACTAGTAATACATTGTTTCTACTATTTGTGTGGCCTACTTGGGAATTTTATGTATAGTATAATTAATAGTGGACACTCCATAGGTTTAGAATTGGTCAGGGTCGTTGATGAAATTGGCTCTGCCACAGTTATCATTTTCAGCCATGAGGTTGAAATTTTTTTTTAATGTACTGCCATTGAGTTAAGAGACTCTATTTACCAGGTGTGTAAATTGGTACACTAATATTTCAACTTAGTTAATATGGTACATTGCTCAATCAATTTTTCCCTATATAATCAGTCTATGTGATAACCTGAAATTAAAATGTGCTTTATTGAATTATTAAGAGGACGGTGACACGAATCAACTACCAAAACGATTTGACCAATTTCTAGGCAAAGAATTTAATTTTAAGGTTTGAGTTTCTAATGACACTTAAAGGAATGTCTCCCTCATGTACCATACTTTGAATGAATAATAACAAGAAAACCATATAGTTCTTCAACGATGAATTGCACTCCTTGACATCAAATCAAGATAAAGTAATATATTTCTTCATTAAATTTAATTGATTCAAAAATCATTCATAACTACTAATATGGACATCTTTTGTTCTTTTCATCAGGTTTTGGAAGCTTCTATAATTGAGTCTGAGGTATCAACTTCAGATTCAATCACTCCTATCAAGAGGGGTCATCTTGATTAGACTTATGAGGTAGATGACTCCAATAAGACTCCTGGAGAATTATCATCAAATTCAAGGAAATGCATAAAACTTGATAAATAAGTTTTAGTGATTGAGTTGTGTTGCTGCAAAATGTGTTTTCCCCCTAAGTACTAAACTATCAATATTGGGTTTGGTTTCACTAAATTTTTTCATATAACATTAGTTTATTTTAATAATGCTTGGTTTTTTTCACCTTTGATAAGATTTAGTTAATTACTACTTATGTTCTACTACTTTATGTAGAATAAATTCATAGGTAATAAACTTATGTTCTGGTGATTTATATTTAATTCCTTTTTTGTACGATCCGTTTGAGCATTCTTTATTAACTATGATATCACTTTTATTTTATCCAATTCAACTATTCTTTGGTTATAAGAATGTTATATAAATAGATGAGCAAGTTCACCATATTATAAAAAAAATAGATATATATATATATACACATATTTAGTTAATGTGAAATACATTAGTATTTATATTCAAATTAATATATACATATTAAAATATATAAACGTTTTCACATTAGTATCTATATTGAATCTTTAAAAATATTAACGTATTCACACTAACTGAAAATTGAAATCTATAAATATAGATATATATTTAAATTCAGATTAATATATGCATATTAAATATATATAAATTTGTAACTATAATTATATAAACCTAAACTAAAAAATTTAATGTAATCTATTTAAATCATTTATATACTTATATGTATAGATTTCCATTGTCAGTTAGTGTGAGATACATTAGTATTCTTAAAGATTAAAAAAAATCCATTTTACGTTGTAATTCAATTTTATAGAAGCATACAAATGTTATTCAAAGTAAAACATGTAAATTATTATAGTTAAATCTAATATTAAATCCCCTTTATACTCTTTCAAGAAGTTAAATTATTTTTATACATAATCAACAAATTTTTAACGTTTGCGTATATAAGATAAGTTTTAGAAATTCATCATCGCCAATTTATAATGATAAAGTTCTAATAATTCTATTTCATAATGAAAAAAATACTCATTAAAAGAAGTAGAAAACAAAAGAATTAATTATCTAATTTATGTAAATTATTATTATTTTTCTCCTTCATTAATGAGTCATTCATTATTTAACTTATATGATGGCCATATATTCAGTTGGCTTGATAGACGCAACTCTTTGACAAAAAATAGATATATATATATATATATATAATCATAACTCTTTTGATTGAGTAGTACTATTTATTCCTTTTATTATTAACAATTTCGAAATAGATAAACCTTTTTATTATCATTCAAAAAAATCTACTATAATCTGTGGCCAAATAGATATTTGCAATATTCTGTTAAACACTGGATTGGCTGAATATTCCAATAGTATTTAAATATATATATTAATTAATGTAATTTTGTCACCTCCCAGAAATATGTGTGTGACTAGTATGGAAAGTGAGGAAATTTCCTTTTTTCTCCATAAGCCTTAAATGCCTTTAAACTCACTATTAAATCCAAAAATATAATGATAATTCAAAAGATCATAGTTGAACTTACTTTTGCATATATATATATATATAAGTTAAATATTTTGTAGAAATTTCAACAGAGTTTCCCCTGTAAATAGGACCTTCTGAAAGTTCTATAACAGATTTACCAAACAAAATATAATAAAGAGAGCTCCGCTCCACAACAATATATATATATATATATAATAAAGAGAGTCCCAGTAATTGTATCCTTCCGGATCATATGGTATTCCAAAAGTTTTGAATTTTTCAAGAGGTTGCCCCCATCCAGAAGGAGTGAGGACTTTTAATATCTGAAGGGTACTATGCGTTATCATTGGTCCACTTCTTTTATCATTTTTCTGCTCGATGTTAATCGACTCAGAATGAACCAAAATTAACTCATAGAACTCTCGAGATTTTTTCAAGTTAGTTGGTCTATAATGAAATCCTGAAGGGAAAACATTAAGAGCAACTTGATTTGGATTTGGATTATAAAATTCAGGTTCTATTTGAATCAAATTCCTTACTTGATTTTCTTTATGGTAGTAAGGAGTGGTTAAGTTTGCTGGAGTGGGGAGTATAATTGCTTTGGAGGAAGAGGAGGAAGCAATTATTTGTTTTTGAGGATTGTTTCTGGTTACGAGTGGGTTTTGGGACAAACTATCATACTCTTGTTTTGAGATAATAGCCCGATTGTTAACAATCTGCTGCCAGGTGTTATTAGGTAACTGTTTGTTGGCATAAGATTGTGCATAAGAGGCAAGGGTCCTTTTGGAAGAGTGTTTGGTTTGAGCCGAAGGCCCTGTTTGAGTTTGTTGGGCTGAAGGCCCAGTTTGTGTTAACTGGATTGATGATCCAGATGGAGTAGATGACTCCTGTTTAATTTCAGAACTGGATCCTTGGGTTTGAGATCCAATTTGCTGAAGTAAATTTTTTACCACACTTTCAAGTTCAGCACTTGAGACTGGTGGCTGGGCATCTTGAAAGATACTCAGTTCTCTCTGTTCTTCTTTTGGTTCTTTTTTCTTTTTGGGTGGCATTTGGTTCACTCTGCTTGTTTTCCCTGTAAAAACTCTCGGGTAAGAAAGTCTGGAAGAGAGTTTGAAGATCCTTTTATAAACTCGATTTCAAAATCAAAAATGCTTAGGATAGCTTGCCATCTAGCAAAAATTTGTTTTGAAGCTATATTTTTAACATCTTTTTGCAAAACATCTTTGGCTGATTTACAATCAATTCTAAGTAGAAATTTTTGATTTAATAAATCAGATTGAAATTTTGAAATGCAAAGAACTATTTCAAGAATTTCTTTTTTGATTGTGGAATAATTCTGCTGAGTATTATTCCAATGTTTTGAAGTGAATGATACTACCTGTTCTTTACCATCAATTCGCTGTTTTAGAATACCTCCATAACCAATATCAGAGGCATCGGTTGCTCCAAAAATCAAAGAGCTAAATATTATATCTTCCAAACAAAAGCAAATTAATTTTCTTAAGCAAGAAATATCTTTTAAGAAAATTGAAGAACAATTAATTTCAAAACCTGTTCAAATACAAATTTTGAAATGTTTGAAAGAAATTGTTAAAACCATTTGTTCAGATTTACCTAATGCTTTTTGGAACAGAAAAAAGCATATAGTAGATCTGCCTTATGAAAAAGATTTTGACGAAAAACAAATTCCAACTAAAGCTCGCCCAATTCAAATGAGCTCAGAACATTTACAAATCTGCAGAGATGAAATCAATGATTTGTTAAAAAAGAATTTGATCAGAAAATCTAGAAGTCCCTGGTCTTGTGCTGCTTTTTATGTTAACAATAGTGCAGAACAAGAGAGAGGAGTTCCTAGATTGGTAATCAACTATAAACCTTTAAACAAAGTTTTACAATGGATTAGATACCCAATCCCAAACAAATCTGATTTGTTAAAAAGACTCTATTCTGCAAAAGTATTTTCAAAATTTGACATGAAGTCTGGATTTTGGCAAATACAAATTGATGAAAAAGATAGGTATAAAACTGCTTTTACTGTACCATTTGGTCAGTATGAATGGAATGTTATGCCTTTTGGTTTAAAAAATGCCCCCTCTGAATTTCAGAGAATAATGAATGATATATTTAATGATAATGATCAATTCATCATTATATACATAGATGATGTTTTGATTTATTCTCATTCTATAGATCAACATTTTAAACATATTTACAAGTTTATAAGAATTGCCAAAACCAATGGCTTAGCAGTTTCAAAAAAGAAAATAAGTCTTGACTTTCAGAAGTTGATGAAGAAGTTTGTTGATTTGAGGAGGATACCTGATCTTGAGTTTGAAGTAATATCAAGATGGAGTTGAGTTGATTAACTAAGCTGACTTTGTCCGTAGTGGAGGCCAGCATTGATTGAATCCGGGTCCTTTGGTTTAAGAATTTACTTTGTTCTGTTACACAAAGATATTTAGGGTTTTCTTTGAACCATCTTTCGACCGCTTTGTCATCAACTCGTTTGATATCAAATTTAGCCCACCATCTTACTGAGGGTATCCTTTGAAGTATAGGCAAGGTGTTTGATCCTGGAACTGTTATTGAAAACTTGTTGTTGTTCTTTAATAAGGCGAATTTCAGTTTTAATATTTTGTATTTCGAACCGAAGGTCAGAAATGGTAGTTTGTTTAGGCTCTTGTTTAAACCTAGCTAGAGTTTGGGTAAGGTCATATTTAGTTGGGTTTTTCGGTTGTAATGGTTTACTGTTAGATGGGCTAGAGAGTATTTCTTTGAATTTTAAAAGATATTCTCCCTTTTCAGAATCTGGTAATTTACTAATGATATCAATAAGGAGATCATGTTCCTTACTAATAACATTTATTTCAGAAGATGAATTTTCTTGAAGATCATCATTTTGAAGAGATTTAAGATCTTCAGAAGATTCCTGTTCTGATTCCGATGCTGAATCTTCTAGAAGAATATTGTTTATTTTTTCTAAAACATCTTTCTCAATTTCAATGTTTCTTAGTTTTCGGGTGATTCTACAGTATTTTGAGATATGACCCGGCCTACCGCATTTAAAACAAACAATGTTTTTCCTTGGCTTGGATTCAAACTCTCTTTTGGGCTGAAAGTTTGATTTAGGCTCGGATTTGGGTTTTGAATAGTATTGGGCCTTTTTGAAAAAGGGTTTTTTTTATTTTTTGTGAGGTTTAGGTTGTTTGCAAGGAGGGAAACCGAATTGCTCACAAAAGGTTCCTAGTTCTCTTTTATCGGAAGCTTTCTCTTTGGCAAGCTGATTTTGCAGTTTGTTATCTTGACAAATCTTTAGCGCAGTTTTTTGTACATATGATACTAACTGTCCATATGTCAAATTCTCATAAGGGATTTTGCCATCATTTGGGTTTCTTAATTTGTCTCTAACTTTATTACCAAGTGAAGTTGGTAATCCAGCTAAAAACTTTTCTTTCCAAAATGGCTGATTAGAATCATCCCTAGTAAGAACTCGACTTAAGAAAGTATCCTTATACCATCTAAAATCAGATAATGTTCTGCACTTAAGGTTTGATAAAAGTTCTGCTGACCTATCTTGCCATAAAGAAGGATCACCAATAAAATGTTTAATAATTGTAAAAATAAGGTGATTTGTAGAATCGGGAATCACCTGATCATTGTGCAAAATGGGCGTTCCATCTACTTGTGTTTTGATGGAAGAGTAAATGGTATCCTTATCTTCAGAAGAAAGACAAAAATCCCACCAACCTTTTAATTGTCCAGTAAACCCGGAGACTAAAAGATCAGTTATTTGTTCATCTGTATAATCGTTTTGGGTTTGATAAGCATTGCTTACCATAGTCATATGTTGGAGAGTTTGAAGGATAGCTGGTTCACTCAATCCATCTATGTTCCATTCATAGAGGTTGTCAGAGTTGAAAGCTTTGAAATTTTGATGGGGTTTTTCTTCTAAGAGGACATCTGGGGGTGTTGCCCTACTGTAGTATAGTTTGGATGGTTTTCTCCAATTTTGTTGGTTTATTTGAAGAGAAGAGTCTTGACTAAACTCTTCTTCTGTCTCAACTACTGAATCTTCTTTAAGGACTTGTATGGCCTTAGAGGTTTTGGATGGCGCAGGAGGAGTTTCTGGGATAACAGTTTGATGAAGTTTGATTTGAGACATTTTATTTTTTATTTGTTCAATAATTTTGTTTTTTGATTTTGTTTGTAAATCAATTTTCTGTTGAGGTGTGTATTCAAAGGGTTTGAATAAGGGTATTTGAATTGAAGGAGTTTCTAAAGAAGAAGTTCCTATCTCTGTTTTATTCTGAAAGTCTTGCTGAATTAAACAATCACCTATCCTTTGTAAATAAAGGTTAGTATAATTATTTTGTTCAACAATATTCTTTATATCAGAAGGTTTTACTTCTTCAGAAGTGTGTTTGTATTTGTAAGGAGAGGCCCAAATGGGTTGGTTAAGGTTATCAACCTTTCCAGGAATTTGGACTGTTCCTGGTGGAAATTCAGAAGAAACAGTTTGATCAAAAGTTTTCCATTCTTGTTTTATAACATCTATTTCAGAAAAATATGGATAATCCAAATTTTCATTTTTGGCGAAAGCCTCAAACCAGTCAAAGAATGGAATATTTTCTCTTACAATTTCAAGAAATGAATAAAACTGTTCTTGAATTTGTTTTCTCTTGATTCCTTGAAAGCGTTCAAAAAACCATTCTTTTTTCAAAGTATTTTCTGAAGAGTAAAACTCCTTTTGTAAAGAAGGTTTATCAATTTTGAAATTCTTTTGTAAGACATTTATATCCCTTGGTTCTCCTAATGCAGAATAATCAGGAGACTCAATTGACCTTAAATCGTCTTGTGTTTCATAATTTACGTGAGGGACGTTTGTAGAATTGTTTATTCCTGAAACGGAAGTATTTTGAACTTTAGGTTCAGGATTGTTTGGGGCTGCCATATATATGACAGAAGGAGGTTGTGGTAGTGAAGAACAAGAGAATCTTGCTGATTCACTTACTGTAGACCTACAATCTTCATATATAGATGGTTTATATGTTTGAGACAGATTTTCTTGGCCTGTCAAAAGACAATCTAACAGTCCCATCTTGGGTTTGAGCAATTCTACTGATTTGTGGCATCATTTTAGGAATTGGCTGAGAAGCCCTTTCCATGATCCATTCATCAGGTAGTTTGACTTCTTCCCACATAATGGTTTTTGGGATTGAAACATTGACATTATTATAGTCGGTTAAGAAAATTGTTGTTTGACCAGTATCAGGGAGTATTTGGGCATTTGTGGCGTTTGAGTTTAAAACTTTGTAGCTAATCCTATAGATTAGTGTAGCGGGTATAGACCCTGGTTTCATATTTAAACCATGAAGCTGTATCCTAAGTTTTAGGGCATCTAGGACATGTTCATCGGTTAAATCTAGGGTTCGATCCGGATAGCAGTTGAAGTAAACAGGCCCATTGTTTAAGCCTATTTCAGCAGCTGCTAGAAGTGAATCGGCATACGTATAATGTCTAGTATCTTGTAGACATACTAAACATGATACGTTTAACCCTTTTCCTTATTAATGGTTTAATTGCCACCTGGACGCATCCTATGTGTAGGTAATTAAACTCTTTTTTATGTTTTTCAATTGATTTTTTCGAAAGAAGGAAAAAAATTTCATTTTCTGGTTTGATAGGAACTGATTCCTCAACTGTTCTGATTATATAATCAGATTTTGAGAACCATTTCTTATCTTTTTCTGAAATTTCATAAAGACAGTTTGGTTTGATAGTTGGTAAAGTCCAATTATCAATGTTTTGGTTTAAGTTTGAAAAAGAGATTTCCTGTGAGAAAATCTTTTTGTTTGGTGATTTTAATTCCTCATTTGAAGGAGGGTTTGAAGAAGAGGCAGAAGAAGAAGATCTTCTGGAAGAGAAAGAAAAGGAGCGTAACAAAGACATAATAACGAAGGTAATGAAGAAAGTAAGGAAAATGAAAGCAGTAGATAAGCAGAAATTAAAGTAGCGGTGAAAGCTTATAAGAATTCTCCCATATCTAAGCATCATTACCATCTGGATCCATAGTGGTATAAGAATTAAAACTTTATCTAACTCTAAGGTTCAGAATAATTTATTAAAAATTCTAGCAGAATTATTTTAGAACTTACTCTAGCCAGATTTGAACATAATATCTCATATATCATACACTACTGTAGGGACCAATCGCTTGCCTCTCCTGGGACTTACAGCCTTACCATCCCTAGAAATCCCAGCCTCATCTGTTAAGTATGGTTTAAGTAAATGGGCAAAAGGTGCTCCCAGGATAATCTTGGATCCCATTCCTTTAACCATAATAAACGGAGTTTTGACTTGAAAACCTTGATTTTCAATGATTACATCTGGAACTTTAAACTGTACCTGGAGAAGGGTTCTTTCAACACCTCTAAACCGCTCGGTTGTTTTTTCAAAATATTTTGTTGGAATGATTCCTTCTCTGAAACAGTTAGCCTCAGCTTCTGTATCAAATAAAACATCTTCTTCCAAAATAAATTCATTGTTTATAATTATTTTGGCTTTAATGTAGAATTTTTGTGTAAGAACTTTTGTAACTAAGTTTAAAAATGGTTCTGGAAGATTTGGTTCATTGGGGACACTATCTTCTTTGGTTTGATGATTTAACTGTATATCCTGTATTTGGGATATAGCCTATATATATATATATATATCAATACATTAAAAGGTAAGGATCCTACTTATAAGTCTTGTGAAGCATATCTAAGCTAAATACAAGAGTTGTGACAACAAAATTCAAGTTTTATATTCAAGTTAATTCATCCACAAGAAATGATCAAAAGCTTCCTAGCAGTGGAAGATACCTCTCAAGGATCAACCGAAGGGGCATGGTCAACTCTACGATTTGAAGCCAAAATATATTTCCCAGTAAATAACGTCTTAAAATAAAAATATAAATATTGAAAACAAGGTAAAATAAACAATTACAAATTCCACAATAAATAATTAATCTTGAAACAAAAATCAAAACCATGTAAAGCTACCATATCACTTACAAAAGGAAATCTTACTTTAATCAAAAGTAAACAAAGCCAAGTTTAACAAATTTAATGAACAATTTTTCATAGAAATAACTTAATCAAAAATAGATACAGGAGTCAACATATAAATATATAAAACATGTTATAAAAATTTTCTATGTGAAATTTAATATAAAGATTACAACTTTTCTCGAGAAAACTTAAACAGAACAAAGTAATAGATGTGAACACGCAGTCCACGAGGGTAAGTAACCAATTTGATGTAGCTAAAGCCATGAAAATAGGCGTGAGTGCTAAGCTCACGAATAACAAGTGTGAGAACAATGCATACGAAAAAAAATTCCATCCCGCCGTTCCATGTGTGTTGGCTGACACAGGGGGCTAGTACCTCCTATGTATGCACTCTGTTAGTTGGGTGTTAACCATGGTGTACCAAAGACTAACGAAATTGTCGTTAGCAACCAATGTTCTGTACTCAATCCCTTAAAAAATTTCTGACATACATGGAATATAAATAATCTTATATTTCAATCATTCACAATTTAGGAAACTTAAATAAGTAAATTTCAAATATTTATAAATCATCTTTGAAACCTTTGTCAAAGTACAACATCTTATAACAATTATGGCAAAGGTAAAAAACATAAAAGTTTATTTAGATAGAATTTAGTAAAAAACATAAATGAAATTGGTAGTGGAACGTTATTTACTTACCTGAGACACTTCTCACATATAATAGCTACTCACTAGAAAACCCCACGGAAACTTATTCATATAGGCACCTATGTATATAAAAAAAACCATTTAATATTTTATTTAATATAAATAACTTAATAAAGTTATCATATTACTTAAGGAAATTAAAGCTTTCCCTTTTTCTTACCTATTGATTCCCAAACTTTTATCATTATAATAATTTAATCTCCTTCTACATAAAGTACTTTTTTCAACTATGGGGAGTACAAAAATAGTTGCATTTAAAATGGTCTCTTTTTATCACAACCATCAAATTTATATACTAAATTTTATAACTCCCAACTTGATTCTCATCACCATAAATTTAAAAGTCTTAAGTTTTAAATCACATTTTTTTCATGTTCTACAAGAAAATTGAGTAAGTTACATACTACAAGTTAACTAATGGTTCTCCAACTATAATTACTCATGATAGATAAAACACATTTCTCAAGGATTTAGACAAACATCTAATGTGCATACAAATTCAAGCTACTAATATATATATATATATATATGATCTCCAACCAAATAACTATCATGTAACATTTAAAGTTTCACAACATCTTCCTATACATCTATTTATGTTGATTAGTTTAAAAACCCCAAATTTCCCAACATTCCTAAGGCTTAGAAAAGAAAAGAAATATGATGTTAATAACCTCTAGCAACTTAAAGCTACAGCCAGAAAAATTATTAGAAGAATACCTATAGAAGTGAGCACCCTTAACTACAAATTTCAGTTGGACCCTCACAAAAACTCTTCCCCCTGTTTTGTACAATAGCAGCGATTATAAGAAAGGAAGCTTAATTGAGAGACACACACAATCACACACTCAAGCACAATAAGGAGAAGACAGCAAAATAGCGACACTATAGGAAAGTGAAGGAAAAGAAACTCAATGCAGCAAGGAAAGAAGGAAAAAGGAAAAGAGGAGCAACCACTTACAGCTCTGCACCAGCCAGTGGCGGACAAAGTTGTCAATTACGGGGGCCCTCCCCCCTCAATTTTTTTTTCAAACATTGTTTTCAATTGTTGGATGAAAACGTTCAGATATAACATATAAAAGCCTAGTTCCGTAAACACCCCCCCCCAGCTCTCAAATCCACAACATTGTGGGTTGTAAATATTGGAGAAGCCACTTCCACAAGCTGATTGGATGCAAGTCTTTGGCACATTATATTATATATAATGTTTACAAATAAATTGCAACCCCACACCCCCCCCCCCCAAGGGAGATTAAGCATGGCTAAGTGAAGAGGGGAAAGAGAATGTTGCAGCAGCAAGGGAGTGATGGAAGAGTCACCGATGAAGAGAACCTAGGGCATGTTTAGAAGGCAACAAAGATTTTTTTCTTTTACAAAATCTGATGCGTTCTCTAATTTAAGAAGGAAGGAGATATGTGTTGGGAAATAACCAAAAACCCAACTTAGCTAAGGTAGCATGAAAGGGTGCTTTGGGAATTCACAAATAATGAGAAAAAACAATCTAATTGAAATGCTATGGAAAAACTGAGATACATTCACCGATAATTCCCAATAGCCTACTTTACTCGATGCTCATTTACCAAAATTAAGATATTTATTTATTTCTATTTTCGTGCACATATATATTTATACATAAATAAATATAAGGATAAAATAAATCAAATAATTAACTTTTACTTATACTAAATATATATTATATTTATTTTATTTTATTTTTTTATTATTAATGTTGTCATATTTTTTTATATTATTATTTTATTTTACTATTATTATTATTTTAGAAATTACCACATCTACGGTCATTACAAATTTATTCAATTAGTTAGAAAATGATCTAATTCAATAGTTGGTGTTAGATGTATAAAATCTATATTAAATCTTTAATAATACTAATGTATTCATACTAATAGAAAATTGAAATCTATAGATATAAATATAAATATAAATATATAGATTTCAATTCAGTTTAATATATAAATATATAAATCTATAATTTAAAATATATATAAACTTAAATTAAAGATTAAATGTAATCTATTTTCAATAAGTTAATAAATGATCTAATGTGTAAAATCTATATTAAATCTTTAAGAATACTAATGTCTTTCACACTAACTGAAAATGGAAATCTATACATAAAAATACATAAATGTTTTAAATATATATCTTACAAGCATTTTGGCAAGCTTCAATAGAGCCTTCAAACATAGTAAGGTAAATTGCTAAAGAGCACAATTCATCCATTGAACCCCAGATAATTTTTTTTACTCATGGCCTCTAAATCTGAACTTTGATCAAGATTGAATATCATTTTATGGATTTCTAATATGATCCCAACCAATTTTATGTGATCTCTGAAAATAGAAAAGTAAGAAATACTCCTCTCTTCTTATGTTTTTCTTTTAGCGAATCTCTTCGTATCTCTTTACGTGGCCTTCTCTTTGCTCTGAGAGGCTTAATTTGGTGGGTCATGAGCATTAGGAGCTTAGGGGTATATATGATAAAAGCACTAATGAAAAATGATTTTTGGGTGGCAACCCAAACATACTCTAGATCTCTCTAAGTAGAGAGAATAGTAAAGGAATGGACTCTATCTCATCTATAAGACTAATATATATATGTTTAGATGAAAAATTTACTATTCTCTTTGACTCAACAACACTATGCCAAATTTAAGTTTTAATGGCACTCAATAGTTAGCGTTTATTATTAAAAACGCCAATAAAAATTTGGACTGAAAAATTAGTTGGTGTTTGTTAAAAAAATGCTAACTAAACTCTATATTTTAGTTGGCGTTTGTTCAAAAACACCAATTAAAATTGGAACTTTAGTTCGCGTTTGTTAATAAAATGCCAATAAAATTTTAAAGTTGACGTTTATTTTATCAAACGCTAACCAAAGTCCAGACTTTTGTTATAGAATTTTGATGGCGTTTGTTAAACAAGCGCAATCTAAATTATAAAATTTTTATTTTAAAAAATAGGGAAGACACAGATTGATATCCTATACCGTGGATTAGAAAAATATGAACGGATCATATCACTATTCTTCCTTACTTTTTTTCATTCTCCTCTTTATTCTTCGGTGCAAAAGGCATCTTTGCCAACTCCTTTTCCCATCCCTCACCTCTCTCTCTTCTCACAATAGCACCGATCTCCTCCTTGCCTTCAATTTCACCGGCATCGATCTCCTTCTCACTAGGTCGTTCGGTTGATCCTTTTCTCCAACTGGATTTCGCCGGCATAGATCTCCTCCTTGCCTTCCATCATTGGGTCGTTTGCTTTCACTTTCTCCGATCTCCTTCTCACTACTTCCTAGTTCAGATCTGCTTCTTCTTGGTTCAGATCTCCTTCAACAGACTTCATACTCTCGCTTCTTCTTAGTTTAGACCATGCTTCCTCCAAGCCATCGATTTCTCAACACTACACCAAATCTAAGTTGAAGGCTCCAATCGGTGTTGTTGCAGTAATCCTACAATGATACAATTAAAGGTAAGAGTGCCTCCTAGCCATTGATTTAATTTGTGGAGTAGCTTTCTAAATCCTTGACACCAGAATTAAAATTGTATATTTTTGTTTCAGTAGAATTCATATATATATGTGTGCTGCATATTAGTTGAGCAAGTTGCTCTGTCACCCACACTCATTGAACTCATCAATTTCTTATAGCCCTTATGTTGCTATAGATGACATATTATAGATGGATATACAAATCGAGATTTAATTTACTTTGAGAAAATTAAAGCAAAGGTTAATAATTTATTGAGTTTCCAGTTTTGATGGGTCCTCTATGAGAGACATCAAATTTAGAGATGTTTTTCCCAAAGGATGAAGTGTAGTAGAAGTAGAACATATATACCAATAATGCATATATAGAGTAGGCCCTCTAGTGAAGTTGGTACGTAATAGAGACGTCATGGGGTAAATGGTGTTATACGCTGCTTCATTGAATGGATCTGCCTAGTGGTCAAGCAAATTTAGCAGTACACCTGATAAATCGCCTTGGTTCAAAGTATACAATAATAGGTAAGACTATGATATCAGCCCTACTACTAGTTAACAAGTATCAAGTAGTGTGCCTTTATATAAATATGAGCTATATATAGGTAAGATATAGCAAATATTCTTTTATGTCATTTTTTGGGTTTATATATAAAATCACTGTGATGGGAATGACCTTTTGGCATACTCTCACCAAATGTGTAATATATATAACAAGAGCAAGAGAAGCACATGAAAACTAGCTTCTGCAATAAGAAAATATTTATTTAAGGCACTAACAAAAATAATTACATATACCACATGCATATGTATAGCTGCTGCAATCATGTAAAATTCCATGGAAGCATGAAAGGAAGTGCGGAATTATGAAAGGGAGACATGTGTTTGTTAATTTATATTATATTCATTAGTCAAACATGCATGTGTTTGACTAATGAATATAATATATATATATAGGTTTCAGTATCTATATACCTATATATATATATATATTATATTCATTAGTTAAACAAGGATGCAACTCCTTATTGTACACACATATATAGAAACAAAAAATCGAGTTATATATATATACATATATATTTGCTAGCTGGGCCTTGTCTCCTGATAAGGTGCTCAAACACAACAGTATTATCTATTTGATCTTGAACCTTTGCTGAGAAATTTCAATTTAACAAATTCTCTTTTTGGTATTTCAGGTATGTCCAGTTTTCAGCATTGTGTGCACTCCATTTAAACTCTGTTTTCAGCATTTTGTACACTTTGTTTAAACTTTTAACCTTAAAAAATTTCCTACACTCAAATTATTGATGATAGTTACTCTAATTGTTGGGGTAGTTGGTCTCTTTCTTGTTAACTGCTAAACTGGTATGGTTTTGTTTATATTAAGATAAATATTAAAGAAATGCACAGTTTTCTCCCACTTGGAAACTTTCTTTCCTATATGTGCTAATGGTGCTGAAAGACAAATATGGAGATGTGATGTGGGGGTATTTTTTATTTTATCCTTCAAGTTTTAATGTAAATTTGTGATGCACCACTTCAAAACTAAAATAACAAACGAAACTCAAGGATTATCCATTCATATGGACTAAACTTCTTGATAAAATGAGTATGGCCTTAGGAACCTATGCTCTATGATATATATATATATATAGTTCAACTTAGTTAATTTAATTTAGTGAAGTTTCCAAAACAATGCATGGCTATATCCAGAAGTTGTCATTCATGAATTTTATATATTTGTGTGTATTTAAAGTGTGTGTTAATTTCTGACTTATGCTTACATTATAATTTATGGAAAACAATAGGCTATCTGTGAATTCTCAATTAGTCTTGTTTGATGTTTGAGCTTGCTATTGTATATTTTTTCAGGCATTTGCAGATGAAATTAGGATCTCCTTCATGGAAATTAGTGCCAAAAATTCGACCAATGTGGAATAGGCTTTCATGGGCATGGCTGCTAAATAAAAAAAAAGGAGCTAATCATGGAAAAATTAAGATACCTGTAGAGAGAGAAGTTAGGAATATAGATAAACTAAGTGTGGGTACATGCACAACTACAAATAATAAGTATGAGATTTTTTTAATAGGAATAAGTGCTGGTATATTAGAAATTGAATTATAAATTCTTTTGTTAATTGAATTGTAATTAAATTATTAGAATATATAATTTTTAATGTAATATATGTATTTTTTATCAATGAGTTTAATAGAGGTCCATAAGTATAATTGTTTTTTTTTAAATATTGGCTTTTGTTGGCATTTATTTAAATATAAATAAATGCCAACAAAAGTTTTTTTTTTAAAAAAGAGAAAAGTTGGCATATCTGGTAGAAATGCCAACTAAAGTGTCCCCTTTAGTTGGCGTTTTCTACACAAATGCCAACTAAAGTAGCACTTTAGTTGGTGTTTATACCAGAAACGCCAACTAAAGTGGATTTTAGTTAGCGTTTGTAAAATGCTAACGAAAGTCTCATTTTTATTGGTGCTGGAATATTTGGTATTTATGAAATGCCAATAAAAGTAAAAAATAAACGCCAATTATTCTCTTTTTTAGTGTAGTGCAAAAAAAAACATTTTCTTGAAGTAGAGAGTATTATTAATACTCCTTTGATCATGAAAAATATTTGGTTTTTTAAATACTTTTCTATGAGAAGGAGAATGACAGTAAGAATAGTTTTGATGAAATTAAATAATTAAATTGGCTACGTTATGAAAAGGGTAAATTTTTTAAGTTAGGTTTATGTTTGATTGAATGAAAATTTTGATTATCTTCTCTAAACTTCATAAAATAGTGCATATTAAAATACATAATTATTACTTTAAAGAAGAAAACATGCAACAAATATTCAAACATTACATAGAAAAATAAACTAAACATGAATAATACCAGAGACTAGCCTTCATTGCCCCATTTATTTCTAACCGTAGAGGAAGAAGAAGCTACATTTATTTGATTATATTAATCAATTTGAAACCGTATCTTCAGTCCTTCAGTCCCCTTAACAAAACCATATCCTGCCTAGTCTTTAAGTTCTGAGTTTCTGATTACTTAAAAAACCTTCATAAAATTAATAATGATATATTGAAAGATAGGCAAGAAATGGGCCAACAAAAATGAACGGATTTGTTGATGCGATGCAAAAGTAAGCAAGAATGATATAATAAGTTTAGATTTTTCTATGCTCAATTGATTGATGGTTATGGATAATTTTAAACAAAAATATAGGAATATTTTAACAAGCTTTATAATTTGAATGTCAAGGTGTTCCAATTATTAATATTAATTTCTTTAATTTTCCTCTTCTTAAGTTAAAATATTTTTATAATCTTGATTTATATGTTGCATGTACATATCTGCCTAGTAACATAGACAACAAATGTTGATAAATCTATAGCTTAATGGAAACATCCAACATAGCATCGGCAAGGAAGCAAAGGAAAGATAGCATTATCAATAAACATTTGTCTCCATCAAACTATGAGTTATCACCATTTGTTGCATGTCATCGTCAAATTGAGATTAAGAGGAAAAAAAGTAAGCTCTTTAGTCTTTCAAGTTGTTTCTGGAGATCATTATTTATATATAATTTGTTGGTGCTTTTCCTGATGATATCTATTTACTTATATATGTAAAAATTTAACATAGCTTTATTATTTCAACTTCCCTTACTTTGATGGATTATATATAATACCTAAATGCATACTTTTAGGGTTTTCTTTTAAAATTTAAAATTTCTCTTGATCATTTTGTTACGGTTTTCTTTTCAATCCTTTTTTTCTTTTGAAAAATTTGTTTTTTTTTTGAACTAATCCATCTCTTAACACCATTACTTTCTAACAAATATACCGTTTGTAAATAAAATTAAATACCACATTCAAGTTTTGTTATTAAAAAATATAAGGTACATATCAAAAAAATAAAAATTATTTTATTTTATTTGATAGCCTAATTAGATAATTAAAATTATTATATATAATTTTATTCAATTACATATAAGCATTGTTTGATATATATTGTTTCGTGCTATTTAATATGTTATTTATGTTGTTAAATTAATGTGAAAAGAAATCTAGATTGTTCATCATTATTTTCTTCATTATCAAAGGAAATTAGGAGGTTAGAAAACAGTCATGGTGTTTATGTATTGATGGATAGCCCATCAATTGGTCCCCGTTAACTGACATCACAAATATTGGTAATTCTTTTCAAAGATTTGGTATGTTGTTTCCTGCTAATCCTCTATCACACACACACATAGATATTTGCACATCATTTATCATAATAGCTATGATTATAACATTAAATTGTAGATAGATCCAACTCAAGGCAAAAGACAAAGCATTAACATAAGATGAGTTATCCTAATAATGATAGCCTTTCTAATAAAAGGGCTGGATCATCACATGTCAACGAATACTATACACCGTCTTTGATAAATGGTTTGTTTGTAGAGTATTTTTTTATTGTTAAAAATATAAATATACATTATCTGTATATAGAAGTTAATTAATTTTTTAAACTATACAATGTAAAGTGTATATTGTTGACATTGTATTGTAACAAATATAGGTAATTCTTTTCAAAGATTTGGCATGTTGTTTCCTTCTAATCCTCTATCACACATATACATAGATATTTGCACATCATTTATCATAATAGCTGTGATTATAACATTAAATTGTAGATAGATCCAACTCAAGGCAAAAGACAAAGTATCAACATGAGAGAAATTATCCTAATAATGATAGTCTTTCTATTAAAAGGGCTAGATCATAACATGCCAGTGAATACTATACACAATCTTTGATAAATGATTTGTCTGTAGAGTATTTTTTTATTGTTAAAGATATAAATATATATTATTAGTTTATAGAAGTTAATTAATTTTTTAAGCTATACAATGTGAAGTGTATATTGTTGACAATATATTGCAACTTTGTAACTGAGTTTATATCTATACTGGCATGTTCCTTAATTTAATGTTCTTTTCATAGATACTTTTGATAGGATGGATAATGAGAGACCAAATGGATCATTTGTCTTCCACTACAATAATACTACAAGTTCAACTATTATTGAACCTGTATTAGGCCATATAATAAACTTACTAGGTTTTTTTAATTTCATTTCTTAAGTATATTTTAAAGATGACCCATATTATGGTTATGAAATCAAATAACAGTAATTTAGATTTCAAAAATTGATGTAAAAGTATGGTGGAATGTAAGAACCTCAAATTTGAATATTTTGCAGATGGTTATTTTACTCTTGGAATCCAAATGGATACTGAAACTATGTATGAGTTTTCTATTGACGATGAGAGTATGATATACATTGACTATATCAACTATAATCTTAAATTAATTATTGGCAACGAAATTATATTAAAATTTTTCCTACTCTTGCTAATTTTAACAAATAATTATCCTTCATATATAAAATGTTCTAAATCAGGTAAGTCAAATCGTGTTCTTTATTATGTTTTATGCATTTGTTTTATTCTTATATTGTATTTAACTCAATGAGATGCAAGCAAAATTCATAATCATTTATTATTTTTTATATGTAGAGTGTGACATTGGTGATCAAATGTATAAATGTCAATTTTGCAATGCAAGGTTTTGGCTTGATGAGAGGCTCAAGAATAGTGTCAGAAATCGAAACCCAAAATTTAGCATGTGCTATCTTAAAGGAAAGATTCAACTTCCTACACCTCAAGCTCCTCCCCATATACTTGATGCACTTTTTAATGGCAATGATGCTAGAAGTAGACATTTCCATGATAATATTAGAGCATATAATATCATGTTTGCATTAACGTCTATGGGAGGAAAAGTGGATAAAAGTGTCAATAATGGTTGTGGTCCATATGTGCATAGGATAGGTGGACAAAATGTTCATCATACTAGAAGCATTCTTCCTATGGATGGAGTGGCTCCAAAATTTGCACAACTTTATATTTATGACACAATGAATGAGGTGTCCAATAGAATAAGTGTAATTGGGTAATACTAAAGTATCTGCACATTTTCTTTTGTTTATGAGATTCTATATTTAATTTTTCATTTTATATATTTTATTATATTACGAATTTTATTAATTTTTTACATGATTTATACAATGGTAATGGTGGCAAAGATGTATTGGATTGTGAGATAGTGCATTTACTAAAAGATATGATGGATGAACACAATATCCTTGTGCAAACATTCCCCATGGCCAGAGATATGATAAGTGCAAATGAATATGAAGTGGTCAAAATTAGGTTGATCCATAAATGTGGTATAGATGGCAGGAGATATAATCTCCTTATTGCTACAAATGAAGTTGTAACATTAATAGTTGGGGATATTGGACATAATGTGATAGGGATATTAATGTCCAATATAAATTTGCATTGCTAGAGCGCATATCTGAAACTTATCCTTCGTATTTGCCAATGCAATGTCCTTTGTTATATGCATATGGTGAGGATGGGTATAGAGGTTATGTTTTGCATAACGATGATATGTCGACTACACATGGTAGAAATAATCGATTGATGCTACGGGAATATTTTGCATACAAGATTCAAGATTAAGATAAGAATCTGTCATTAATTGTTCGTGCAGAAAAATTGTTTCAACAATTCTTAGTGGATGGATACGCAATGATTAAATCCCAAAGATTATCATTTATAAGGAATAATCAAAGGTAATTGAGGGCAACATTATACCAGGGTCTTGCAAATGTTGTCTTAAGAGGTGAGAACATACTATCATTTATGGGGAAAAGAATAATTCTTTTTTCATCATTTATTGGTGGTGTTCGTTACACAATACAAAATTACTAGGATGCAATGACACTATGCAAGTGGGCAGGATATATTGATTTATTCGTAATATTCACATGTAATCCAAAATGGCCAGAGATAACTAGGAAATTAGAAGAACGCAATGAACGCATTGAGGATCATCCAGATATTATATCAAAGGTTTTTAAATTAAAGTTGGAAATGATAATAAAGGACATACGATAGAATAATATATTTGGGCAAATTTTTGTAGGTATTATTTTGCATGCATGCTTATGCATTTTTATTTATAGTTCCATAAATTATAATTATTTTCCTACTAACATATATTGCATTTTCTTTTATATGCAATTATTTATAAACAAAGTTTCAAAAGCGTGGTCTACCCATGTCTATATCTTGGTGTTTCTAAGGAACAATGATAAATTCCCTATCCCTCATGATGTAGCAAGGTAATATTAGCTGAAATTCCATACAATAACGAGAATCTTAGATTGTTTGAAGCTGTAAGTACATTTATGATGCATGGACCATGTGACTTAATGAATCCAAATTCACCTTGTATAATTGATAGGAATTGCTCCAAACATTATCCAAATTCATTCAATAGTAGCACAATTATTGGTGAAGATGGATATCCTATATATAGGAGATTAGATAATAGTAATGCCATAGTGAATGATGGGATTGAATTAGACAATAGATATGTTATACCCTATAATCTATATTTGTTGCTTAAATATAATGCTCACATAAATGTGGAGTATTGCAACCATGCACAGTCAATTAAGTATTTGTTCAAATATGTGAACAAAGGTCATGATAGGTCACAATTGCTTTCTTTATGGACTTTGTTGATCAAACCAATGAAATGGCCCGTGATGAAATTAAATTGTACTGTGATCGTAGATATATATCTCTATGAGAGGCTATTTGGAGAATATTTTCTTTTGACATCAATTATAAGGAACCATCGGTTAAAATACTATCTTTTCATATGCCAGATCAACAAACCGTTGTGTTTAATGATGATGAAGAACTAGATTTAGTTTTACAATGAAGCTCAGAGAAGGACACAATATTTTTGGCATGGTTTAAAGCCAATGGTAAGTATAACAATGAAGCAAAGGATTTATGCGACCATGAATTCTCAACTAATTTGTATACAAGAAAAAAAATGAGTGGACCCGTAGAAAGAGGGAATTTTCAATTGGTAGACTATATTTTACCCCACCTGGAAGTCATAAATTATACTACTTACATACTTTGTTGACTATTATTAAAGGCTGTATCTTATATGAGAATATTAGGATAGTTGATGGTGTTGTTTATGCTTCATTCAGGGATGCATGCTATACACTTGGATTACTAGATAATGATAAGGAATATATAGATGGTATTACAAAAGCAAGCCACTGGGCTTTAGCATAATTTCTTCGGAGGCTATTTTGTATTTCTTTTTTGAGTAACTCTATATCAAGGTCATAGATTGTATGGGAGAAAATATGGCAATATCTTTATGATGATATACTATACAAACAAAGATGTGTTACAGGCTATCAAGGTTTGAATTATTTATATCAGTTATAATTTGTGTTCTTTTATAATTATACTTCATCATCATTATATTTTGAACAAATAATGTACGTCCATTCAAACTAACATGTTTTTTAATTAATAAGATTACATTTAACTGATGAAGAAATACACAATTTTGCTCTTATTGAGATCAAGAACATTCTGCAATCAAATGCTAAGAGTCTTGCTGACTTTAAACCTACGCATATTCCCAACATGGATAGTCTAGACATTAGTAAGAACAAATTGATTAGGTCAGAACTAAAGTATGATAGGGTTGCTCTCTCTACTCAATTGCCTAGCTTGATTGCAACATTAACCTCTAAACAATTAAGAATTTATGATGAAATTATATCAGCTATTGAATTTGGCAAAGGAGGAGTATTTTTTGTTTATGGATATGGAGGAACTGATAAAACATATGTATGGACCACCCTTTCAACTTCATTAAGGTCAAGAAGAAATATTGTTCTTAATGTAGCATCAAGTGATATAACTTCTTTATTGCTTCCCAGTGGAAGAACAACACATTCACAATTTTGCATGCCACTTTCTATTAATAAAGATACTGTATGCAATATTAAGTAGGGAAGTCATCTTGTATAGTTGTTGTTACATACATATTAATTATTTGGGATGAAGCGTTTACGGCTAACAGATTTTGCTTCAAAGCTCTTAATCAAAGTTTAAGGGATATTTTGAAGCTTTCCAATCCTTCAGTTGTTCATCTTCCATTTGGAAGGAAGGTAGTTGTTTTTTGTGGAGATTTTAGACAAATTCTACCATTTATATTAGGAGGGTCTTGCGATAATATAGCCACTGCTACTATTAATTCATCGTATATATGGAATGATTGTAAACTTCGAACTCTCACAAGAAATATGAGATTTCTCCCAACCAATTCATCAGATATCAACAAGGAACTTCAAGAATTTTCCAATTGAATACTTTCTATAGGTGATGCTACAATGACTGATATTAATGATGGACTTGTTGATGTTAAAATTCCTCATAATTTATTGTTAGATGTTTCAAATGATCCTTTCAGCTCAATTACAGAATCTACATACCCTAACCCGATGAGAATTTAAATAACTCAACTTACTTAAGAGATAGAGCTATATTGACACTTACTTTGTCTATTGTTGACAATGTGAATGAATATATGTTGTCATTGATACCAAGTGAAGAAGTGGTATATTGTAGTTTTGATAATATACTGAGGGATGCTGGTAATGTGGATTTTATTGATGATATTCATTTCACAAAATTCTTGAATTCAATTTCGATATTAGGCCTTCCTAATCATGAAATAAGGCTAAAGATAGAAGCACTAGTAATTTTTATGAGAAACATTAATAAGTTATTAGGTTTATATAATGACACATACCTTATTGTTACTCAAACTGACAAGTATATATTTCAAGCTAAGATAATATTTGGATCACATAAAGGGTTGAAAGTTTGTATTCCAAGGATTTTTATGATGCCATCTAATTCTAGGTTACCATTCAATATGAAGAGATGACAATTCCATATTATGTTAGCTTTTGCTATGACCATTAATAAGAATCAGGGCCAGAGTTTGTGCACTTTTGGATTTTACTTACCACAACTTGCGTTTACACATGGCCAACTCTATGTTGCTGTATCCTATTGATGGTCTAGACATTGATTGAAAATATTAATTATTGATCAGGATGACAATTCAAGTGATACTACATCAAATGTAGTGTATAAAGAAGTATTTAATAATTTAAACTAACAATCTATTTATTTTTATAATTCTTCAAACATGCTTTTTTTTACTTTTATGAAATCAAATTACATATTAGTATCACTTTTAACTATTCTTTCTTCTAAATTATCCTGTGCATTACATGTGTGCATGTTTAGTTATATATGTAAAAGTTGGTAACCTGTATGGAGATCTTCAAAATAATTTTGGTGCTTTGAATGAGGTTTACTATGATTTTATGCTTTGAAAACTCTACTTCGGAGTTAGGTTCAGAACTGACACTATAATTTTTTTAATTTAAAAATACTAAATCTAATAAGATTTTTTTACTTATAACTAATTATATATAATTTTTTCCATAACTAATCATATCTATTTTGTTTAAATTATATGTAATTTTTTTATATAATTTATTTATGTGTTTTAATATTTTCTGAAAAATCTTCAAAATTCAAATACCCCAAGACCTATTATTAGATTTTTTTAGTTTAGAATTATATTTTTTAGATCTATTTTAATTAATTATAATATTTATTTATATGCTTTATTTTTTTATAACTAATTATATATTTTTTGTTGAATTTATATCTAATTTTTATATAATTTATTTGTGTGTTTTAATTTTTTTTCTAGAAAAATATGCATAAAAATATTCTGAATTCAAATGATTTAATACTTATTATTATATTTTATAATTTAAGACTATACTTTTTAGATATATTTCAACCAATTATAATATTTATTTATGTGTTTTTTAATCATCATTTATTTATGTGTTTTAATATTTTCCCTAACCAATTATATCTATTTCATTTGAATTTTATGTAATTTTTTTATATAATTTATTTTTGTATTTTAATATTTTCTAGAAAAATCTCCCTAAAATTTCTATTAACCAATTATATTTATTTCATTGAAATTGAAAAAAATTTTATAGATTTTTGTGATATCTAACAATTTTTCTATATTTACACTCTATTCAAAATCGTTGCTTCTAGATTTTTCTCTTTTATTCCGCATTTCAAAATAAGTCGTACTTTTTTTTTGTATTTCTGATTTTAATTCCATGCATATTTGTTTTTGTATTTTATCACCAAGAAAATTTTCTTTTTCTTTTTCAAAACCTCATGTTTATTTAATTTTGTTCATCTCTGACTGTTGTTCATTATTTTCTTACAATAATCAATTTATAAGAAATTTTTATTCTGATAGATAAATGCATATAATTATCTAACTTGATTTCAACTTAACTCAATTTTTTTAGCAATTTTTAACAAATATTTCTTTCATATGTATAATTTCAAGTATATTTTGCTTCTCTCAAGCTCTAGAATTGAAATTTCTATTCATTTTTAGGTCATGTTTGGTATGTAGGAATTAAGAGGCTGGAAAGAGAATTGAAAAGGGATTCTTAGATTAAGTATGTTTGGTATGACAGATTTTGAATGATCAAGGAATCCAATACTAGTAAATTTGCTAGAATCCAATTCCATCAAGAACTTGATGGAATTAGTCCAATGCCAAGGATGCTACCTATATATATTTTGCCCTCATCCATTATTAGCTATGCCTGAGAGTATCAACGAGAATGATAACCTCTATGGACCTTCTACGATGGGTCACTAATGGGAGACTTTGTGGATGGGGATGATGATGATATGAGTGGTAATAAGTGGCAGTGATGCCGCTATAAATCTTTTTTCATAATCAATTATATTTATTTTTTTCATAACTAATTATATCTATTTCGTTCAAATTATATGTAATTTTTTTATATAATTTATTTATGGGTTTTAATATTTTACATAAAAATCTTCTAAATTCAAATGTTCTAAGACATATTATTAGATTTTTTTTAGTTTAAAATTATATTTTTCAGATTTGTTTCAGTTAATTATAATATTTATTTATGTACCTTAATTTTTTTCATAACTAATTATATATGGTTCATGCAACTTATATCTAATTTTTTATATAATTTATTTATGTGTTTTAATATTTTACATAAAAATATTCTAAATTCAAATGTTCTAAGACATATTATTAGATTTTTTTTAGTTTAGAATTATATTTTTTAGATTTGTTTTAGTTAATTATAATATTTATTTATGTGCTTTAATTTTTTCCATAACTAATTATATTTGTTTCATTCAACTTATATCTAATTTTTTATATAATTTATTTGTGTGTTTTAATTTCTTTCCTAACCAATTATATCTATTTCAGTTGAATTAAATGTAATTTTTCATATAATTTATTTGTGTATTTTAACATTTTCCGAAAAAAAACTCCTTAAAAGCACTACAACATAATTAATTATATTTATTTTGTTTAAAGTGAGAAAAATTGTATAAATTTTTGTGATATTTTACAATTTTTTCTATATATAATTCTTTGCACTTTGTTCAAAATTATCATGTCTTGATTTTTTTCACTTCACATTTCAAACTAAGGCTGCTTTCACTTTTGTATTTCTGATCGATGTCTCTACTTTGAAATTGAATTTATTTCATATTTTGAAATTAAAAACAAAAAAATTTAATGAGATCAATTAATATATATCTATATTACATAGTTAACTTTATGTTATTGTGTCACGTATGTAAAGTAGACATAACTTAAAGATATTAATTATAATTTAATTATTGATGAGATTAGACAATTATTAAATAAAATTTGGATTTTTATTTTGAAATAAATTTATCATGATTTATGTCAATCAACTAATTGGTTTGTAATGAGTGATTAAAATTTTGTTTAAGAAATTAGTTGCTTTAATAGGATCCTCTTAAGTGTATAATGAGAGACAATACTTATAATTTTATTTTTTAAAAATTAATAAATTCCAAACATTTTGAACAAGTATTATAATTTAAATTCATTTAAAGTTATTTTTAAATTTTAATTTCTTAATACTTAATTTTATTATTTGCCATATATTTTTTTATATTTACTTATTTTTTAAATATTTATTTTTTACGCATATGAGTCTAATTTCCTTTAAATCCAAGGACACGGACGTACAAACCCGATAAGGTCGTAGATGCCATTTGACTCTTCCCACCCAAGCATTTTACAAAGCCCAAAGCCATGCGTTTAATTGCTCTCCCAATTTTTTATTTCACTGGAGGCCTTCACCTCTGCGACAATGCAAGAATGCTCACTACAATCGGTGGCTTGGGTTTGCAAAATGGTGCTTTGTCAGCCAACTCAGCAAATTTAACAATTTGTGCCACGTGTTATTCCTTGGTATAATACGTGAAAAAGTAGGGATGAACGGATTACACCACCAAAACATGAGGGAGTGTTTTGGATAAAGTTAAACCATAAGAAAAATGGCTGATTTCAAATCTGACTTAAAAGTTAAAATCACAAGGATAAAGGGATTATTTTTTCCAATTACTTATTCTTGTTGAGTAGTAGAAAAAATAAAAGCGCAGTCAGCTCTTCCACCAAAAAGAAGTTTACAAAAGCGCCGAACAAGGCACAGCCCCCTATTTGAATAAACTGCTGGATCACCTCAGAGACGAGAGAGCGCGCTGGAAAACGTGGAGCTCGCGACCTGTGCAGAGACGAAGGGTTAGTAATTTCAGCCATTGAGAAAGTTCGAACCTGTCTTGTTCAGGTTTGTATGTTTGTAAATGCCATTGAGAAAGGATTGTATATTTGTGTGTACACACACACAGGGTATGATTTTGATAAACGCACTTGATAATTTGGAGATTAAGAAAATAATGATGGAGCCACATAACGAAGTGAATGATGCTTTGGGTCCTTGGGCAAATACCCACCTGGTACCTTTGCCCGTTGGGTGTATGGTCTCCCTCATACTCCCAACTCAATGTAGAAGCTTTCTCCTTTCTTACAAAACACCCGTTCGGTCTTTCGTCGAAGTTGGTTTCATGGTAACTTCTTCGATTGTATAAGTAGCACGTATCCTGGCAATTTCTACGTGTTATGAAATATTTATTTTCCAGTTATTCCTCCACATTCTCCCAATTTATCTTAATGCCCTTAATTTGTAATTTTTTATTGCAATCGTTTAATATTGTAATCTTCTTTCGTTTTTTTACTGTTTCTTGTCCTTTCCTGCAGAGGTAAGACTAATTTGCAAGAAAAGAAATTTTGGGCACCAAAGGTTTATGACATTTTACTTTGGATTTTAATAGAACCAGATTCTCTATCTCTTTGGTAATCCAGAGCTATGATTGGTTAATGGCTAGAACTAGATTCCATGTCACTTACGCAGCTCCAGAAATTAACATCAAGTAGTTTCAATTGCCATCCTTTCTTTTCTTTTCTTTTCTTTTTTTAAATTATTGGGTTCTTATGCCTTTTGCTAGAAAGCCTCTTTTTTTGAAGTTCTCATTTCCATTTACATTTCAAAAGACTATTGAATAGTTAGCAAAAAAAGAAGAAAAAAAATTAGGAAGATGCTCAGAATATCTTGCATTTCTGAAATCTTCCTTGAAACTTAACACAAGATGTTGAATGGCTATATAGGTCTCTCACTTATATCTTTCTTTAATAAATTTCCATGCGTCACTACGGCTACTCATTTTTCCCTGCACTATTCTGTCCCAAAATCTAAGGCCCTTACAAAGGTTAAGGCTCTATCTTGGTCTGAAGTACATAACAACATTATATAGCTAACCTGCTGCAAATTAGAAAAGCTGCTCTTTCTAGCTATGCCAATTATTTTAGTAGTTTGACAACTATACTCAACAAAGTTGTGAGTTCTGCATAAGGTGGGCTTAAATATGTTCTGTAGATTGTTTTCTCCAGGGTTGAGATATGAGATTGTCTTGCATCAACTAGTGTCTTTTGTTCACTGGTTTGAAGGGTGTTATCAAGAAAAATTGGCATCTAGTTGATATGTTCAATTTTCCGTGTGCTTTGGTGTTTTTGAAGTACAAGGAATATCCAAATATTAAGCAATTACTGGCCATAATTTAATGTGGGGCATCCTTATCCATTTCGAATATGCCAAGTCTTTACTCCATGCCTTCCACTTGCATTATTTAGCATATATCTAATGAAGATTAGAGAATGTCATCTAACGAATGTGTGATAGCAGAGACATTGCATAGGTATCAAATGCAATCATTTAATCAATAAGTGTTCATCATTTTGCAAAAATGTTTTTGGTACTTGAGTTATGAAGACACACTTTGGAATTAAAAGGTTTCCGCTTGAGTAGAAGTAAGACGGAATATCTTTATTACAAATTTAATAAGAGGTCAATTAAAAATGATTCAAAAGTAAAAATTGGAGAGCAAATTATTCCAGAAGTATTAAAGTTTATATATTTGGGGTCAATTTTATAGAGTAATGGTGAAATTGATGGGGATGTTATGCATAGGATACTAGTTGGGTGGTTAAAGTGGAGAAAAATATCATGAGTTATTTATGACCACAAGGTATCTACTAAGCTTAAAGGAAAGTTCTATCGAACAGCTAGAATGTTAGTTAGGCTGACTTCCTAAGAGGGGGTGAATTGAGAAGATTAGAAATTTTCTGCACAAAGTGAAAATGATGAAGAAAGCAAGGTATAATGGAAAACAGAGTATAAAGCAATAAGCTAAAAGAGAAGAGATAGGGAGAAGAAAAACTGAGATATTTATCCTGGTTCGGTCACTCTACTTGACCTACGTCAAGTCCCCAAGTCACCACTTGAGATTTTCCACTATACTGCAAGAATTTAAGGGCTTCTTGCAAATGCCACAGTACAACATGTATGCTCTATTTTCTAGAGCTCACTCAATCACTCTTAGCACTATCACTATGTGCTTTACAATCCCTTGTGATATCTCCTCACAAGTAAATCTATCTCCCAGATGAAGATTAAATTGTTTACAAAGTGAAACTTTCTTGAATAGAGTGAATATGAAAGTTGAAGTGCAAGTATTGAAGTAAGAGGGTAAAAGTCTTTGAGTAGAAGATTTGGCAGAGTTTCAGTATATACAAAGTTTGATTCGTTACCCATAACTTCAAATGATGTTATATTTATAGATTTAGGTCTCAAATGTCCGTTAGAGACAAAATCTATCCGTTGGAGAAGTTATCCAATGGTTACTTTGAAAAACTATCCGTTAACCAACCGCATTTAATGCTTCTGACATACTGAAATTTGAATTTTGGTTGGTCAATAGACGAATTTTGAAGGAACCGAAGGTTAAAGCTTCCAACATTGAAATACTGAAGTTCGTCTGTTCATGAAGTGAAATTCAAATTTTGAAACTTAGAAAATGTTTCCATGTTGTGACATACGAATTTTCAAGTGAAAAGTTTTTTTGTTAAGTGTGAACAGTGTTTTCAATTTGCTACAGTGCCCTCGAAATTTGAATTTTGCAACCCCAAAAATTCATCTGTCCGTAGTAGGTTCAAAACAGCACAGTAGTTCTTTTACTTCGAAATTTGAATTTTCAAAGAATGAAGTTCGTCTGTCAGAGAGAAACCTCTTTTTAGACTTACTTCAACATTCAAATTTGCAAACACTGTCCTTTGTATGTCATCATGTCATTTCAACAGACTCACAACTTTAGCTTCTGAAATTTGAATGTCCATGTTCAAAGTTCGTCTGTCAGTGAGCAATTTTAAAACTCAATATAATCTTGATTTCAGATGAACTTTATCATTGTTTCAGACGAATTTCTTTAGTTTTCATAAGTTTCATTTTTTCTGAAATTCGAATGTTCAAAATCTAAAGTTCGTCTGTTGCTCAACTGCTTCTTTCAGACACTTATGAAAATTCGAATTTTGAACAATCAAAATTCGTCTGTCAGAGAGGCATCTCTTCAGACTTACTCAGTTTTAGCTCGAAATTCGAATTTCCAAAGGCAAAGTTCGAATTTCCCATATGACAGTTCAATGTAAACTTTTCAAACTTCGTCTGTTGGTGGGTATTTTTCAAATATTCCATAATTTAACATAAAATCAAGGTTTTAAAACGTTTTTCCACCAAATCAAAGTCTTTTACCCATAACAAAAGATCCTACAACAATCCTAGCAATGATTACTCAGATTTTCTTCACTTGAGACACTTTGAGCTCCTTTGATATCTTCAATCCAAGCTCTTCAATGTTAGCTTGGAATCATCAAAACTTCTTGATTCAACATTGTTCCCCTTTTTGATGATGACAAAACAACTTACAAACTGGATTAGTACTTGGGTTTGCTTTAGCAAGCTCCCCCTCAACATATGCATTATATTTTGAAAGATATAATAATAAACCATGTGAAGAGGTTCAAAGAGCAAGTCATTGCAACTTAAGAAATTTTTCAATTTAAACAACTGTTGCTTTTACAGAGACAGAATTAATCAAAGTTCTTCCAAATACACATAAGAGGTCCAAAATGCAAACAATCAAAACAGACAACAGAAACACAAAGCATTAAACAGCACTACAAGAGGACTCAAGCCTAAGATCTAAACAAGTCTTCAATCACTTCTTCTTTGGCTTGGTCTTCTTGCTGTACGTCTTCCCAGATGGCTCAGCAGCAGATTTTCCAGTTTGCTTCTTCTTCTTCTCCCCCTTTTTGGCATCATCAGGAAGGCCAACAAGATCAACCGGAGGAGGAATCTGAGAAACTGGAATAGCTTGAAGTGGCACAGGAGCAAAAGGGATTTCGGGTTCAACTGGGGACTCAATGCTTGGTTCCTCATCAGAGATTTCTAGCAGCTCTTGCATTGCTTGCCTGGAAAGAGCTAACTGAGCTCCCTGTTCCTCTGAAAGCCCATAAGCAGCAAGAGAAGAAGGAGCTGGATCATCAGAGCGAAAAATTTCCTCAAGCCTTCTTCTTTGAACTTGCAGGAGAGCATTGTGAGCAATAGCCTCATAATCAACAATAGGTACAATGCTTCTTTCTTTATTGCTTGCACCCTCCTGCATAGAAGAGGTGGAAATGACTGCCACCAGTCTTTCTACTTACTCAAATTCTTGAATGGAAAGAATTGAATCCTGAGCATCTTCTTGCATAGCCTCATGAGGACTTGTTTCTTGAAGTCCTTCTTCTTCCAAACTATAGTCCAAGGGTGGACCAGGACTTGGTGTCCTCATTGTTTCAGTAGGCTCAGCATCATCTACATCATCATGCTCAGAGGAGACAAGCTCGAAAGGACTTGGAGGCTCAGGAGTTGGAGAATGGATAGGCACATAAGACCCTAGCTAAGGTGGAGCTGATGTGGCAGGTATTGCATTTCTGATATCTTCATAAGCATCAACCACCACTTTCATGTTCTTTGCCAACTGATGTATCTGATCTTGCAGATGAGCAAACTTGGCATTTTGCTCATCTCTGATGCTAAGAATGAGTGTTGACAGGCTGTCATACAACTCAATGACCTTGGTTGGCTTGGCACGAGAAGAGGGAGTGGATGGAATGTGAGTAGGCTTGGAGGAAGATGAGATAGGCACAGAGGGCTGAGGAGTAGGTCTGACAGGAGCTTTAGATGTACCCTCTTGCTGTAAGGAAGCACCTTCAACAAAGAATAGATCTTCAGTTCTTCCTGCTCCCTTTCCAACCCATCTTCCTTCATCCTTCTCAATTCCCATTCTTTGTAGTTCTTCCTCCTTGAAGATCTCCATGGGCTTTCCCTTCCCCTTCTTAAGATGTTGAATTCTGGCATATTGTAGAATTCTGGAGATGATAGCTGCATAGGGGAGTGTGGAGTCATTCCTTTGATCCCTTGCCTTGATCATGCGTTGGAGTATGATATGTCCCATGTTGATCAGCTTTCCACGCATGATTGCATCCATGACATGTGCCTCTGCCCTTGTTATCAGATTGAAGCTGTCTCCTTTGTTGAATATGATCCTGGACACTATGTAGTACAGGATCCTTACTTGAACACTGAGGTCTGTGGGCTTCAATATATTTATGGAAGGCCAGTTCTCCTTTCTTCTGAATAATGTCCTCAGAATTGTACTCTCCTTGTAGTTCAGAAAGGGGCCACCTTCTTCATCAGTAGTATCTGCCTCATCCATGTATCCAGAGGCAGTGGTGTCAATCTTGAGGCCATCCTACCCTGGGATCTCCAATACCTCATTAAACGTCTCATCAGTGAGCCAGATGGTCCTTGATCTTAGATTGACTGCCCACTTCTTCTTCTGGCTGTTGTATTTTAAGGAGGCATACCAAGACTTCACTACCTCATCATCACACCTCTCAAATACTTCCAGCAGATTCTTGTATCTCATCATCCATATACCGGCATCAAAACTATTAGAGACCAAGAAATCCTCCAAGTTTACACAATGTGGCTTGATTACCTTTTTGTTGGCAAACTTGGTGGAGTATTCCTCTTGAATCTGTGGAGTGCTCCATAATGGCAGTATGGTAAGCTCGTACTCTCCAGATTCAGTGCTTGAGGATGAAGTGGGAGCAACAGGTTCAGCAGCAACAGGAACAGGGACCGAAGGTTCTGCTATCTTTGAGGAAGATGGTCCAGCCTTCTTTGATTCTCCCTTTGGTGTGGATTTTTGGCGTTTGGAAGGAGTTTCTTTGCTAGATTCTGCTTTTCTCTTTGGTTTTTCTCCTTCCTTCATGGCATATTGGGATTTAACTGAACGTTTTGGGTGAGCTTCTCATTTGCTAGTTCCTGGATTCTTGACTCTTGCCATTTTGGCAGATGAATGTTGAAGAATGGAGCAAAGAATTGATTTAAAGGATGCGAAAGAAGGTTTAATTAGTGGGAAATGGTGGTTTTTGATCAGAATTGAAGAGTATTGAATGCAGGATTAGAACAGACTCAGAGAGAATAAGAATAGGGTTGCATCTGTTCAAATGAAAACCGTCGGTTTTAACGTATGTAACCGTCTGATAGACAAATTTTGAAGGGTCAAAATTCAAACTTTGGGCAGTTACAAGTTAAACCGTTCAGTAAAGCTTACTGACAGATGAATTTTCTTCAGAAAGTTCGTCTGACAGTGGCTTGGCTCAAACGATACAAGATGAACAGACGAACTTTGTCTCAACAAAGTTTGAATTTGGAAGAATGATCACCAAGCAGCAAACAAACCACCAATCAACAGACGAATTAACCATTCAAAACTTCATCTTTCAAAGATTCAATATTGAGGAGCATGTTTCAACAGACGAATTTTAAGTCAGAAATTCGAATTTCTATTCTTTGTGAAAGTTATCCAACATTCGTATGTCAAGAGATAAGCATTAGTATAATCATCATGTTGGACAGTTATAACTTTGAAATTTTGTTCTTTAAAATTCAAATTTTGAAGGATCAACAGACGAATTTCGAGCCATCACCGAGAACTGTTCCTTCTAATAACAAGCCGAAGTTTGTCTGTTAGGTATCCGAAATTTGAATGTTTCCCATGCTGACTTCCTCAGAAACTTAATTTTTCACGGAAATTAGTCTAACACAAAAGCAATATACGAATTTTAACTATAAAAACTTACAGATTTCATCTAGAAACTTAGAATTCTTGCCCTTTTCTTTACTTCTTGATTGTTCCATTCCAGTGTGCTCCATATTTCTAATTTATTGCCAATGAATCTCATGAGGAACACCTGCAACTTAAATTAAACACACTCCGATATTGAAGTTAGAATTAATTCAGTGCTGAAATATTTAAAAACAGAGTTGCACAAAGATTTACTTACAGTTCATTGGGATTTACCATACCCAATTCTCTTCTAATTTTGCAATATCTGTCTTCTGATAGAGGCTTTGTGAGGATGTCAGCAACTTGATCTTCTATGGGGATGTATTCCTATCTAATTTCTCCTTTTAGAACGTGATCCCTTATGAAGTGGTGCATAACTTCAATATGTTTTGTTCTTGAATGCATGACAGGATTCTTTGTGATGTTGATGGCACTTTGGTTGTCACACATTATTGGAATTTCTCTCAATTCAACATCAAGATCTTCCAGTTGCTGTTTCATCCAGATGATTTGGTCACAACAGCTTCTAGCTGCAACATACTCAGCCTCTGCTGTGGATAAGGCTACACTGTTATGCTTTTTGCTAAACCATGAAACCAAGGTTCCTCCAAGAAACTGACAAGTTTCACTTGTGCTTTTTCTGTCAGTTTTGGATCCTGCAAAGTCAGCATCAGTGTATCCTTTGAGATCTTCTCCATTGCCGTTTAGATACCAGAGACCCATCTGTGATGTTCCAATAAGATATCTGAAGATTCTTTTCACAGCAGCTGCATGGGTTTCTTTGGGACATGATTGAAATCTTGCACACATACAGACACTAAACATAATGTCAGGTCTGCTGGTAGTTAGGTACAGTAGGGATCCAATCATTCTTCTGTACTGAGTTATGTCAAACATTTTCCCTTTTTCATCCATATCCAGTTTGGTTGTAGTAGCCATAGGTGTCCCCATTGGCTTGGCATTTTCCATTCCAAACTTCTTTAGCAATTCCTTCAGATACTTGGATTGATTGAGGAAGATACCATCATCACACTGTCTGATTTGCAATCCAAGGAAGAAGTTGAGTTCACCCATCATGGACATTTCGAATTCCCCCTGCATTAACTTAGAAAAGTTCTTGCAAACAGATTCATTAGTAGCACCAAATATAATATCATCAACATAGATTTGAACAATCAATAAATCTTTGTTTTCTTTCTTAGTGAATAAAGTTGTATATATTTTTCCTCTGTTAATCCCCTTGTCAGTTAGAAAACTACTCAATCTATCATACCATGCTCTAGGGGCTTGTTTTAAACTGTAAAGAGCTTTCTTCAGTTTATACACATGGTTTGGTTTTGCAGAATCCTCAAAACCTGGAGGTTGATCTACATAAACCTTTTCCATGATATATCCATTCAGAAAAGCACTCTTAACATCCATTTGATATAACAAAATATTTTTCATGCATGCATATGCTAATAGAATTCCAATTGCTTCTAATCTAGCCACTGGAGCAAAGGTTTCTTCAAAATCAATTCCCTCTTCTTGATTATATCCTTTAGCAACCAGTCTAGCTTTGTTTCTGATGATTGATCTTGATTCATCAAGTTTATTTCTAAAAACCCATTTGGTACCTATGATAGGATGATTTTTGGGTCTAGGCACTAAATCCCAGACTTGATTTCTTTCAAGCTGATTTAATTCATCCTGCATAGCTACAATCCAGTACTCATCAGTTAAGGCTTACTCAGTACATTTAGGTTCAATTTGTGAGATGAAAGCACAATTAATCATTTGATCCCTTAACTGTTTTCTGGTTTTAACTTTCTCTTGAACATTTTCTATCACTTGATCAATAGGGTGATTCCTTTCCAAGCTCTAGGGAGTTCTTGAGATATTTCTTCATCATTTTCTTCTTCAAAATTTCTCTTCTGAATATCTTTCTCTATATTAACAGATTCAGATATTTTTGGAGGTTCAATTATACCTTTATTAGTGATATCTAACTTTTTAAAGTTTGAAACAAGATCATCTTCATCAAAAACATGTTTTGAAGCAGTTTCATTTTCAATAAATACTACATGCACAGATTCCTCTACTGAATTAGACCTTTTATTAAAAACTCTAAATGTCTTACTTCTACTAGAATAGCCCAAAAATATACCTTCATTAGATTTGGGATCAAACTTACCCAGATTTTCTTTCCCATTGTTGTGAATGAAGCATTTGCATCCGAACATATGGAGATGTGACAGATTTGGCTTTCTTCCCTTGTACAGCTCGTATAGAGTCTTTCCAAGGATTGGTTTGATGTAGGCTCTATTTATGATGTAGCTTGCTGTATTTACTGCATCAGCCCAAAACACTTGAGATAGCTCCTTTTCATTCAGTATAGCTCTAGCCATCTCTCTAATGGTTCTGTTCTTCCTTTCTACTACTCCATTCTGTTGAGGAGTTCTTGGAGCTGAGAAGTTGTGATCAATTCCATGCTTATTGTAGTACTCCAGGAAGTATGAGTTTTCAAACTCTCCTCCATGATCTGACCTGATAGACACAATAGAAATACCTTTCTCATTTTGCACTTTCTTAGCTAAGGTTACAAATGCATCAAAGGTATCACTTTTAGAAGAAAGAAATAATATCCATGTAAATCTAGAGTAATCATCCACAACTACAAGCACATACAGATTGCCACCTATACTTTTTACCCTAGAAGGTCCAATTAAGTCCATATGCAGTAGTTCAAGTGGTCTAGTTGTGGTGACTACGTTTTTGGATTTGAAAGAAAATTTTGTTTGTTTTCCTTTTAAGCATGCATCACATTCTTTATCCTTTTCAAAAGCAATTTTTGGCAGGCCAGTGACTAGCTCATTTTTAACCAATTTTGAAAGCTGATTCATGTTAACATGAGCTAATCTTCTATGCCATAGCCAACTATCATTGTCCTGACTAATTAAACAAACAGAATCTAAGGGAGGAAGTTCATTAAGATCAATAGTATAACAGTTACCATCCCTTTGAGCTTTGAGGAATACTTTGTGATCACTTTTTCTGATGACCAGGCAAAACTTCGAGTCAAACAGCACCCAATTTCCTTTGTCACATGTTTGGCTCACACTCAGCAGATTGTGGTTGAGGCTCATCACAAACAGCACCTCTTCAATGGATGTTTCAGGATTCTTGCCCACAATGCCAACGCCAACTATTCTGCCATACTGATCGCCTCCAAAGGTCACCTTTCCTCCTTTCTTGTCTCTAAGGGTGATGAACTTCTCCTTGTCACCGGTCATGTGGCTTGAGCAGGCACTGTCCATATACCATTTGTTGCTCCTTTTAGCTTTGAGACAGACCTACAAAATAGGGTTCAAGTTTTCCTTTTAGGTACCCAAATCTATTTAGGTCCTTTTCTGTCAGTAGTCTTTTTCCTAGATACAAATGTACCTTTGGGAACCCATTTAATAGTTTTGTTTAGTTCATTTTTCTTCAAAGCACAAGAGCTAGAAATATGCCCCTTTTTGTTACAGAAGTTACAGGTGGTAAAGGGACTGCTAGATTGAGAGGCAGGAAGAAAACAATGCAGATAATATTTTTGTTTTGCATGCCTTGATTGATTATATGATTCAATGTGAGGTGACGTATGATCTTTACTTTTATTTCCATTAGCATGCACAAAATGTCTCATGTATACATTCTGATTCTTCTTCCTAATCTTTTCTTTAACAGCACATGGATCATAGCCAAGTCCAGCTTTTCCTTGTGACATTCTTTGGCTCCCCATTAAAGCAAACAACATATCTTTTCCTCTAGTAAGCCTAGACATGTTTTTTACTAAATATTCATTGGTTTGCTTTAGATCAATGCATGATTTACAATAGACAGATTCACCAATAGGTAGAGGTGCAATTTCAGAGATGTTGCTTTGAGATTCTAGTTTGTTAATCTTTTTCTTACCTAGTTTCAGTTCTTTAGCAACTTTAACAAACTCATCGTGCAGCTCATGAAATGCATCCAGTAATTCAGAATAGGAAGGTTCAGATTCATATACCTCTTCTTCTTAATCACTGCTGCATGGGAGTCCAGCTTCTTCAGAAGCAAGTGCCATCAAACAAATGTTGGCAATCTCATCTTTATCTTCTCCTTCTTCATCTGAGCTGTTGCCCCAGATTGATGAGATGTAGGCTTTCTTCTTTTTCCCTTTGTCAGCAGCTTTCTTTTCTTTCTCTTGCTTCTTTAGGAATTGAGGACAATCCCATTTGATGTGTCCCTGCTTCTTGCACTCATAGCAAGTCACAGGTTCTTTTGTTTCTCTTTTGCTTTCTCTAGCTGCTCCCTTCTTGAAGATTCTCTTGTTTCTCTTTTTGCTGTAGAATCTTCTGAATTTTCTGACCATCATAGCCAGAGTTTCTTCATCCAGCTCGTCTCCTTCATCAGATTCTTCTTCTTTTTCTTCAGCAGCTTTGAGGGCAAGACCTTTCTTCTTTCTGTCCTGTCCAGCTTCCTTGAGAGCTTTCATTTTTCCTTCATACTCTTCAAGGCTGCCGAAAAGAGCTGTGACAGAGGCCATTGATTCTCCTCTGGCTTCCTCTATTGCTGTCAACTTGGGTTGCCATTCCAGAGGGAGAGCTCTTAGTATCTTCCTTATTTTCTCTATTTGAGTATACTCCTTTCCCAGACTCTTCAGCTGATTCACAATGAGAGTGAATCTCTTTTGTAGCTCTTTCACAGTTTCTCCTTCTGCCATTTTGAAACATTCATATTCCCCAATGCATGTGTTCAGTCTATTTTTCCTGACTCCAGTTGTTCCTTCATGCGCAATCTGCAGGGTGTCCCACATTCCTTTAGCAGTGGAGTATTGTGAGACTCTGTAGAATTCGTCTTGGTTCAGGGCACTGACTAAACAATGCTTTGCCTTGAAGTTCAGCAAGACTCTCCTTCTGTCTTCTTCATTCCATTCAGCTTCTAGCTTCTCTTTGTATTTTCCATTATCTGTTAAAGCCATTGGGACAAAATCTCATTTCTCAATGACAGACTAGATGTCAAGATCAATTGATTGGAGATAGATCTGCATCCTCATCATCCAGTACCCATAATGTTCTCTACTGAAGCTAGGTGGTCTATTTGTGTTATTCCCTTCTGGTAATATGCTTTCTCCAAAGCCAGCCATCTTAATTCCCGAACTGTGAGATCCTTTGATTGGGAATCCGGCCTCTGATACCGCTTGTTAGTTAGGCTAACTTCCCAAGAGGGGGTGAATTGGGAAGATTAGAAATTTTCTGCACAAAGTGAAAATGATGAAGAAAGCAAGGTATAATGGAAAACAGAGTATAAAGCAATAAGCTAAAAGAGAAGAGATAGGGAGAAGAAAAACTCAGATATTTATCCTGGTTCGGTCTCTCCACTTGACCTACGTCCATTCCCCAAATCATCACTTGAGATTTTCCACTATACTGCAAGAATTCAAGGGCTTCTTGCAAATGCCATAGTACAACGTGTATGCTCTGTTTTCTAGAGCTCACTCAATCACTCTTAGCACTATCACTATGTGCTTTACAATCCCTTGTGATATCTCCTCACAAGTAAATCTATCTCCCAGATGAAGATTAGATTGTTTACAAAGTGAAACTCTTTTGAATATAGTGAATATGAAAGTTGAAGTACAAGTATTGAAGTAAGAGGGTAAAAGTCTTTGAGTAGAAGATTTGGCAGAGTTTCAGTATATACAAAGTTTGATTCGTTACCCATAACTTCAAATGATGTTATATTTATAGATTTAGGTCTCAAATGTCCGTTAGAGACAAAATCTATCCGTTGGAGAAGCTATTCGATGGTTACTTTGAAAAACTACCCGTTAACCAACGGCATTTAATGCTTCTGACATACTGAAATTTGAATTTTGGTTGGTCAACAGACAAATTTTGAAGGAACCGAAGGTTAAAGCTTCCAACATTGAAATACTGAAGTTCGTCTGTTCATGAAGTGAAATTCGAATTTTGAAACTTAGAAAATGTTTCCATGTTGTGACATACGAATTTTCAAGTGAAAAGTTTTTCTGTTAAGTGTGAACAGTGTTTTCAATTTGCTACAGTGCCCTCGAAATTTGAATTTTGGAACCCCAAAATTCGTCTGTCCGTAGTAGGTTCAAAATAGCACAGTAGTTCTTTTACTTCGAAATTTGAATTTTCAAAGAGTGAAGTTCGTCTGTCAGAGAGAAACCTCTTTTCAGACTTACTTCAACATTCAAATTTGCAAACACTGTCCTTTGTATGTCATCATGTCATTTCAACAGACTCACAACTTTAGCTTCTGAAATTTGAATGTCCATGTTCAAAGTTCGTCTGTCAGTGAGCAATTTTGAAACTCAATATAATCTTGATTTCAGATGAACTTTATCATTGTTTCAGACGAATTTCTTCAGTTTTCATAAGTTTCATTTTTTCTGAAATTCGAATGTTCAAAATCTAAAGTTCGTCTGTTGCTCAACTGCTTCTTTCAGACACTTATGAAAATTCAAATTTTGAACAATCAAAATTCGTCTGTCAGAGAGGCATCTCTTCAGACTTACTCAGTTTTAGCTTGAAATTCGAATTTCCAAAGGCAAAGTTCGAATTTCCCATATGACAGTTCAATGTAAACTTTTCAAACTTCGTCTGTTGGTGGGTATTTTTCAAATATTTCATAATTTAACATAAAATCAAGATTTTAAAATGTTTTTCCACCAAATCAAAGTCTTTTACCCATAACAAAAGATCCTACAACAATCCTAGCAATGATTACTCAGATTTTCTTCACTTGAGACACTTTGAGCTCCTTTGATATCTTCAATCGAAGCTCTTCAATGTTGGTTTGGAATCATCAAAACTTCTTGATTCAACATATAAGACCAGCGATGTTATATGGTAGTGAATGTTGGGCTTTGAAAGGACAATAAGAGCATAAAATGAGAGTAGCAGAGATGAGAATATTAAGATGGATGTGTGGTCATATAAAATTGGATAAGATATGAAATGACTATATACAAAAGAAAGTTGGAGTAGCACTTATCAAGGAGAAAATGGTGAAAAATCGTTTAAGGTGGTTTGAGCATGTACAAAGAAGAGGGCAAGAGGAGCTAGTGAAAAGAATTGATCAAACGGCTTGGAACCCTATCAAAAAGAGTAAAGGAAGATCAAAAAGGATATTAAGGGAAGTTATGAGGAATGACCTTTTGAGAAATGATCTATATAAGGAGATGATGTTTGATAAAGTTTATTGGTATCGTATGATTCATGTAGCCGACCCCACATAGTGTGATAAGATTAATGTTCTTGTTATTGTTGTTTTTGGTACTTGTCAAATTTGTCACATCAGAAGCTGTGGATAAAAACTATTGAATTCTTTAAGACTAAGGTGAAGAGGTCAAAATTATTATGGTATTGCGCTAACCCTTTAAGACTAGATGACAAGCATAGATTGTTATTATGTATGTACATATGATGTGGCTATTGGGTAGGATTCAATTTTAAATTCGGGAAAATTAATCGTTTAGTCGCTATGATTTGTATCAATTTTTAAATAGATTCTTTTACTTTAAAAATTTCAAGCACATCCCCATTACTTCTGTATTTAGAGTCTTTTCCACACACACACACTAACACTAACATTATTTAGATTTTTATTTCTTTTATTTTGAACTATTTGATCTTGTACATGCCATTTTAACATTGCTACCTGCTGAGCAATGTGCATCACACCTTGGCTTCAAGTGGCCCTAGCGCAACAGCGTGCCTTGCACAATAACTTTAATATTCCTCAAGCTCCTTTCTATCACCTATTAAGTCATTATCTGTTGTAAATTTGTAAATCTGGGTATTAAGTCTCACCTTCAGTTATGTTTTCCTCTTCACTTTGCAGGATAGCCATGAAACGAAAAAGTGATTCAATGTTCTCCGAAACACAGAAAGGCATTAGAGAAGCAGAGGAAGTTGATGACCTAAAAGTTATTCTACTTGGGACTTCTTTGGCTGATCTTCCTTCCCAGATCATTACCAATATTCTACTCATGCTTCCATTTAAGTGGGTTCTCATTTGCAAGTGTGTTTGCAAGTGTTGGCACACCATTATTTCAGATCCACATTTTGCTCAATTGCATTTTGATTGTGCACCTGTCAATCTATTGGTGTGTACTAGTGATCCTAGACGTGTTTCAAGAACTCTTCATCTACTTGAGTTTGAGCTTAACAGTATTGAAGCCCAGAATTTGGATTGCGATAATAATTGTGGTCACTCACGTTCATGAAAGGATTTTCCTAGATGCAATTGTAGCAATCACATGAAGCTTGAGGCTAAATTCATGCTCCCTCTTCGTGATGCTGAAATGGTGCTTGACAAAATGCTTAAGGCCTAGAGTGGGGATAAAAAAAAAGG